>CM060835.1:108135254-108450254 GCA_030762175.1 Metallyticus violacea | reverse complement strand
TGAGAATTTGAGACTGTTTTATCTGACCATAAATAACTATGTTTGTAGGAAAGCGGTACGGGCGGCGGTGGTTCTACTTCCTCTACTTGGCATCACAAATCTTGTGAATATGACAGATGCACCACTAGATCGCGCCATTTGGGAGTTTGCGCTCTGGTCCTATATTACGCACTTCCTTACGTCCTTTCAGGGGTTTTTCATCGCCTTTCTCTACTGTTTTCTCAACGGTGAGGTAAGTAGATTAGCGTGGAACTGAAACCCTAGTAACCCACATACTTATGCATTTAAAGAAAACACCAGTCATTCAATTCGCAAGTTACCCAAAGCTGTATTAATGTATGCCTTAGAAACATTTTATTGCCGTCAAATTAATTTTCCTCGGAATTTCCTTTATTTCTTGCCATATATAAACCTATATTCTATTAGTTGCAAAATTGTGCCTTAACATTTATATTTCTGGATTAACTTAAGTTCTAAAGTATTGAGCTATATATTAAATACCTATATAACAGTTAGTATCATACATGAAAGATTGTAAATGAAACTATAAACTTATTGAAAAATATAATTTATGGTATAATAATTGTGTTATATGGTGTTAAACAAACACACAAATGAATGAATAATATAAATATTAGGTAACGAAGTCTGGACACCAAAGCATTGCCTAGAAGAGGCCACAGGTTTAAGGAACGCTGGCTATAGGATATCCTTATTTGATTACTGCACTGGTGTACCTGCAGGCTCAAATAGAAAATGAAAATGTTATTTTATGTATTGCTTAATTTGAGCTCAATCGCATTAAATTTGAAATGACAAAGTAAGTGACGTACCGCAGTATGTTCATGAGATTTCGCCATTGCATCTATTTTGTGCTGCATTAGCCTGCAATTCTTTAATTTTGCACTTTTATATAAATCTACATTTGTTTTTTCTCTCGATGTCACATTCTAGTTACTAATACTATATCTCGGGCTTTAGGAATGATATACGAGGTCTCTTCAAAAAGTATCGCGAATGTTGAATTTCCGCGGGCTAGGTATATTCGATTTTCGATTGTTTTGTGGCGTTATGTTGGTACTCGTGTCCCTCACTTATTTTGACAAGCTCGGTCATTTTGAATGTTCAGTTAATTGTTGACAGCTATTTTGCTTGGACATGTTTTGGCTCGTCTTCGATTTTTGCCTATTCCAAAAAATGGAACAAAGAATTTGTATCAAATTTTGTGTGAAAAACAAAATTAAGTGCGCGGATGCATTCCCAATGTTGAATATGGTGAAGCTACCTTGGACCAAAGCAACGTTTATCGGTGGTACAAAATGTTCTCAGAGGGTCGAGAAGATGTGAACGACGAAGAGTGTCCCGGACGCCCGAGCTCGTCAACAACAGACGAAAACATTGAAGAAGTGTAGAAAATAGTATTAACCAATCGTCGAATCAGCATTAGAGAAGTTCCTGAGGACCTAAACATATCGATTGGCTCGTGCCATTCGATTTTTACCAATGATTTGGGCATGAGACGGGTTGTCGCAAAATTCGTACCAAAGTTGCTCAATTTCGACCAAAAACACCATCGCATTAACGTTGCTATGGAGCTGTTGAACTCTGTCCGCGACGACCCAAATTTGCTCCAGAGGGTCATAACTGATGACGAATCATGAGTTTATGGTTATGACGTGGAAACTAAAGCTCAATCATCCCAAAGGATGCTGCCACATGAGCCAAGACCGAAAAAAGCGCTCCAAGTTCGGTCGAATGTGAAGGTTTTGCTTACAGTTTTCTTCGATTGCAGGGGCGTGGTGCATCATGAGTTATTGCCACAGGGTAGAGCGGTCAATAAGGAATATTACCTGCAAGTTATGTGCAATTTGCGCGAAGCAATCCGCCAGAAACGCCCGGATTGTGGAAGAATAAAAATTGGCTTTTGCACCATGATAACGCCCCTGTTCACACATCGTTGCTTGTGCGCGAATTTTTGGGCAAAAACAACACACCCATGATGCCGCAGCCACCGTACTCCCCAGATATAGCCCCCTGTGACCTTTTTTTGTTCCCAAAACTGAAGAGGCACATGAAAGGACGATGCTACGCCATGATTGAGGAGATAAAGACGGCATCGAAGGAAGAGCTGAACAAGATCACAAAAAACGATTTTTTTAAAGTGCTTCCAGGATTGGAAAAAACGTTGGTACAAGTGTATAGTATCTGGTGAGGATTACTTTGAAGGGGACAAAATAGATATTCATGAATAAATAAATACTTTTTGAAAAAAACACAAAATTCGCGATACTTTTTGAACAGTCCTCGTACTGTGTTATCCATAACTGCTTTACTATTTTGCAGAATATTTGACAACAGTTAATTGCTGATCCAATCTTTGAAAGTAGCAAGATCCAATTTCTCACAATAATCCTTCGTGATTCAGAGAAAAGTAAGCGTTTTGGAAAAAAGTTCACAGTAATATATCAACAAGAAAAACCTACTACGCCTTGAGTTGTTTAATTATATAAGTGTCGGCACTCCTAAAGACGTTTTACGGCGAGTGTCTTGTTTGCATTTCTTTACTCCTGTTCTTGCCAGTATCTTTGTTAAGTTAAATGTATAATTGTCTACAATTCCTTTATAAGTAATTTAATCAATACATCACCATAAGCCCCAGTTACTGTCCATTTCTCTGCTTTTAGAGAGCTTCTTATGGTTTTGGCTGCATGTCTTATATGCGCCAGTTCTGTAATTATTATTGCTTGTCAGGGAACGTAGACTTTCAAGGTCGGAGTCGCAGATATACGAGAGTAGTACCATAAGTTTCCAGTCTCGCCGATAAGGATTATCGCCTTCACAAAATTATTATTTGGTGTCATACCTTATCCGTTGTTAAATAATTGCTGCTGTAACCGCTCCGCTGTGTTCAGTTGTTCAGGTATAGTTGCATAAAGAAGGCTATGTGTAGAAGATTGTGACATGTTCAAAATGGAGTTTCGAGCTGTTATTAAGTTCTCCACAAAATAAGGACTCCAAATGAAATTAAACAGCGATTGGACGGTGTATATGGGGAAGCATCCCCCTCATAATCTACCGTAAAAGAATGGGCTAAACTTTTTTGAATGAGTTGAGAAAGCATTGAAGACGAAGAGCGTGCAGGTGGGACCTTACAGGTGCTCACTGCTGAAAACATCGATCTTGTAGAAGGAGAAATTATGGAAGACCGGCAACCCAAAGTTACAGAAATAGCAGCAAGGTTGGGCCTTTCTTAAACAACGGTCCTGCGAAATATTCATGAACATTTAAACATGAATAAAGTTAGTGCAAGATGGGTGTCTAGGCTTCTTTCCTCAGTCCAAAAGCAGCAACGAGTCATCTGTTGTTAGGCATTTTGGAGCTCTGCCGTGGCGACGAGAGAGAAGTTCTGCAAACCATTATTACAAGAGATGAAACTATGGTCCCCTACTACCATCCCTTATCCAAAAGAGAATCAATGGAGTAACGCAAACCTGGCGAAGCACCGCCTCTAAAGGCCAAGGTCACTCAATTAACCAAGAAGATCATGGTCACAATCTTTTGGGACTGTGTAGGAATATTCTTCATTTACTTCAAGCAGAATATCACCACAGTAAATGGGGAGTACTATGCTGGCCTACTACACAGGCTACGTGCTTCCACCAAAAAGAAAAGGCGAGGAAAGCTGAGTGGTGGTGTGTGCCTTCTTCACCACAACACGCCTGTGCACACCGCTCTTGTTGCAAAGGAAGCCGTGAAGAAGTATGGTTTCATGAAATCGATCACCCCCCATACGGCTCAAATATAGCTTACAGTGACTATTTCCTCTTCTCAAAACTAAAGAACGACCTCCGAGGAAGGAAATTTAAGTGTGACGAAGAAGTAATGGATGCAGTTTACGCCCATTTTGCAAATAAGGCTTCTGACTATTTTGGGGGAGACTGAAATGTTAATCAAAGCTTTGAGAAGGTATTGCAATAAAGAGTAACTGTACTGAAACGTGGAATAGAGTTTTTGTCTTTACCATACCTAGAATATGGTTAGGCCGAAAACTTATGAATCTACCCTCGTAACTAGAAATGTCTTCCGGGCTGTTATGCCATGGTCTGCTGGAGATAATCGTTCCAGATGTTTCGACCACAACTCTGGCGGACATCTTCAATGGCGTTGGACGCATCAGACGCAGTGATACTTCTCCAAGGAGGCTTCGTCCACTTAATGAAGCAAACGCTCAAAATGGCGTCCTCTTTTTTTAATGCAAATTTAAGCAAATTTGCAGAGAAATATTTTATGCTGCAATATGGCTAGTTGACTTGCCTGCGTGCTTCAGTAATCAGCAGCCGTAATTATTTAGGTTCTCTGGTTCTTCTGCATATACCCTTTCTTTAAATAGCCCCACAGAAAAAATCCAGTGCAGTGGAATCAGAAGATCTAGCCGGCCAAGCGACTGGTTCCCCTCACCCTATCCATTTTTCCGAATATACTCTGTGTAAATAATTCCATACGATTAGGGGCCCGTGAGATGGCGCTCCATCTTTCTGGAACCACATTCTCACCCGTTTCATTAGCGGCACATTTTCACCCAGTGATGGTGACTTTCACTCTAGTAGTGCATATTATGTCGATTCATGGTTCGTCACTAAAAAGGACATTGTTTGAGAACCCGACATCAGTTTCTACCTGTTTCAATAACCATTGCGAAAAAACCACTCGCATTTGTAGTCACGTTTGCAGAGAGCCTCGTGTAATCGAAGATGGTAGAGATGAAATTTATTGCGGTGCAATATTCTCAAAACTGATGCCTGGCTAATGTTCATATCCTGTGCTATAGCCCTAGAGCTGCACGCGGAATGTTTGCAATTGCATTACGCAATATTTCTACGATATTTCTAGAAGCCACCCAACAAAGGGTGATATTTGACTGACTCTGTTTCACGGATGCGCCTTTCAACCCTTCGAAACGTATCTGAAGCTGGCGGTGTTCTTCCTGGAAATTGTTTCTCGTGTAAGCGTCTTGCTTCCGCTGCGTTAATCTTGCTTCACCGTAGAGCAACAATGTGACCACATTTTGCTGTATATACCTGATTGATTTATTTTGATTTATTTACGGACGCTCTTTAACGTCAACGTCCCATTCAGTTCAGGGAGTGAAACGGTCGATAAATATTGCTCAGATGCCTCTTCTATTACGCTTGAGGTTCTTTATCGTGCCGTAAATGTACGACACCGGACCCACGGCTTTACTTCCCTTCCGAAGGAAGTCATACTTAGGATTCTTACTCCTGAAAAAATCAATCGATCCTAGCCGAGTTCGAACCCACGATCTTGGGTTTAGAAAGCAAGTAGGCAGACCGACGTGTATACTTCAGTAACAACCGACTCGTAGAATGATTTGATTAGACGTACCTACTGCAAAGAATACGGAAGGATGATCCATGCCAGATTTCGGCGCAGCTACCTGAACGTTTCGCATGTTGAAGGATTTGCAACAAGTTTGAATGAGAAGTTTAATACCGATTTTAAAAACGTGCCTGTGGACTATGAATTTGTTACTATGTTTTTCGGTCCTGATAGTATAGTGGTAACCATACTTGCCTTCTAAACCCAAGGTCACGGGTTCAATCCCATCCGGGATCCGTGGATTTTTTCGGGGGTAAAAAATCCTAAATATGGCTTCCTTCGGAAGGAAAGTAAAGCTGTGAGTATCATACTGTACATTTACGGCACGAAAAAGAACATGGAGCTTGAAAGAAGAATCCTCTGAGCAAAATTTTGTCGACCGTTTCACGCCCTGAATTAAATGGGAAGCTGATGACCTGAGATGTTAAAGAGCGGCCATAAATAATAAACCAAAAAGTTACCTCGTTCATTATGTATGTGCCAGCAAAAGCCTTGAAGCATTTTCATCCGTTTCATGCAATTTATTAATTATGTTTACATAATACTACATTATTGATCGAAAAAAGTCAAATAAGGGGTAAAAAAAAAAAAAGCCGATCTGCTATCGAACCCAAATTCTCAGAACACAGCATTGAACAAAATGTAACAATTCCGCTCAACTACTCAAAGCTTGGGAACATATGCCTATCAGACTACAATTGCTAGCTGAGTAGTGCGGGAACTCTTCTCTCGCTTCGATGTTTTACTTGGATATTATAACCCTTTAATATTGTTTTAAGCTCATTTTGGATTTTTAATATCAACATTAACTTTGCGCAAGGCATTGCCTGACATACAAAACGTTATATATCGCAGATTATGCCACAAGTGGATTATCAACTTATTAAGCATTTATGTGACTATACAATATCCATTATGTAGGCATGTCTTAAATTGGTTGTAGTCTAACATTTTCCGCTTTGCATAGATTCGGCATTTTGTTTTCAATAATTTTGATATTTGATGCATATGATAGGTAGCTTACTCCATGAGAGTTTCCGTGGAATAAGCAAGGACGTATACAGTAGAATTAAAGTTTATAGAAACCAGTGTGGTTCTCATTGTGGCAGTACGATGCTATTGGGTGGATTTATATCGAGTACTTTCTGGTCCTTAAGCCACTTATTCACTGAGTTCTCAAACGGTCTTCTGTTTGCGAATATATGTGTGAGGTGTGGAGAATTTTTTATGGTGCTTAACACCCGTTATAACTACTGAGGCACCACAGGCGGTGGACATTGATGATGCATGAGGTGAAATGATAAACTGGGAAAGGATATTTAAGGAAACGTTCCAGGCCTATGTTTAGGGTACCTCCTCGGCATTTGCCATGTATAAGGACTGAGGAAAACCTGGAAAAAAATCTCAGTCAGGAAAGATGGTCCTGGCGGGATTCCAACCCCAGACCTCCCGCTCAACGATCTGGCCATCCGTGGTGGTTAGAGATATAGAGTAAACAGTGAAGAGTGACTGCGTCTGTCATTTTAGCGTTTTGCATAAGTTCGAAAAAATAGGGGTATGTGATTCACTTGGAGGAAGGGCGCAATGATCCTTCTTCACCCATTCAGAGACCGTAGAATAGAATAGAATTATGTGATGCGCTTTGCATATTACTTCAGAAAATACTTGTATAAGCGAGCTCGGAAGAAAAAGATGCATAATGGTATTGTAGAATATATCCTTCAGTTCAACTGCTTCCTGTACCCGTTGACATTGTTCTAAATACAAGGAATTTGTTTCATTTCCAGGTGAGAATAGCTGTGATGAAAAGCGTAACTGTGTATCTTTCACTGCGCCAAACAAGTTTTGCTCCACGGCGCAACTCGGCTTTCTCAGGAGTGTATATAACAGCCGAGAATCAGCCCCCTCAACCCATGGTCTCCACGCATCCCGAACCGGGAGCAGCCATCCCCGAACATGTCAGGTCACGCCGCATTCTTGTGTGTTGCAGACCGCCGCGGCCTTCGCCACCGGACTCTCCGGCACCCGAGTAAGTGTGTTAGCACAGCAATTATTGGTTATTTTTATCAGTTTCCAATTTGAATCCACACTTTTACTCGAAACCGTTACGTGAAGGTTGAGAAATGTGTAAAGTGTATAGAAATTACAAAAAGCAAAATTATTACCAGAGGAAAAGGTGGGAATATGGCATCCACTTTTATTTCTGGCTCTTTGAGGAGAACTCTTATCTGTTATACTCTCAAAACATGCATTAGTAGATAAATAATATATTTTTGCGTCCCATGCAATAATTTAAAGCATATATGTTAAGTAGTTATTTATATATTTTATTATTATATAAAACTATTCTCTCACGACCAAATATGCTGAAAATATGCCCCTCCCACATGTATTAAATTACTGGACAGGAAAGAGAAATAAACAAAGTAAGACTAAATTGAACGAGTTAAACTATATTTCTATGTTTTGCTAATACACAGACTTGGCTAAAACTGCATAAAACGATGAATAACTGCCTTAAGGAGGAAGTCTATAGACCAATTTCACTGTAATTTACAGTTGTTTCAAATATAGTCGGCAGTACAGGTACTAATGACACCACATATTACCCGTTCTTCTCATTGGGTGTTTTCCAAAAAATATTCCATTGTAGAAAAGGCACTCTGCGTCCTCCTCATTTGGCGACGGTTTTCGGTTTCAATGCTGTCAGTAGTGACGGACACATAATCTTCCGAAACTCCAAAGACGTCATATTTATCACGAAGCGTTCCTTTCTTCCTTCTCTTGCATTTTTCGTCTTATTCTGTGCATCAGGAAATGATGTTTGAACAAGCCTATCTTTCTTAGTCCTGCGTTTCTTCTCCTGCTCTGCTAAATTCCTTTTATAGGAGTAGGCTGTAATAGGGGTTGCTGTAGATGACTTGCGGCCACGGCTTGAGATCTTCGTCTTTGGCTGAGGAACAGGACGTTCTGGAGAAACATGAGACTGTGTAGGTTGTAACAGTACATGTTCTGGTGTGGTTCATTTAACACCTAAAGCTAAGACTGACCTCAGTAGATGTCTTGTTTCGTTCAGCAAGTTGATAACCTATCAAACGAACGTCTTTTCTAGTGAAACCATAATATTTACTTTGCATAACAAGCAGATACTTTCGAGTTTTTCTAACCCAGCTGGCAAAATTGTCTTCCTACTAACTTCTTAGACATTACATCCTCTGGAGATGTCTCCATTTCTGCATCCAAGCGCTTAAAGTAGTCCTAGGAACTGAACACTTCCGAACCGCTGTTTTAAATTGCCCCTAGCGGCCTTAATGACTTCTTTTCTTAATTTTCATGGGGTCAATCTGCTTTCTAGTCATATCTGAAATAATACATTCTCATCACTTAGTATTTAAGAAAGGTGCAAGTAATATGCCACCCTAAATATGAAGAGGTACTATATTACCATCACCGTCATGTTACACAATAAATACAGGTTTACAAGTTACATTATTAATAAAACTAGTTCATGTACTGCATTTCTGGAAGCACAGAATACTCGGTAGTAAACAACCCGTGGCGTAATATGCAATTCTTTATTTATCAACAATAACTTCAATAATCCGTAAAACAGAAAATCACACATTGTGTCTACAATACTTGCAGGAAGAGCTCAGCAGTACAATTGGCAGTTAACGGCCAGGATAAGAATAGTTTGAAGTACATTCACTAGATATCAGCATAATACAAGGCCAAAAAGCAGGGGTGCCATTTTCTCCTTGTTATTATTGTTATAATTATTATTGTCATACTTATATAAAGCGAAGATGAGAAACTCGCTATAAAGGCAGAATTAGAACGCAGAATCAGAAAAGGAATTAGAGAAGATTAAAACTGTGAACGCAAAGTATTCATCGGAATGCTTTATTTTCTCCAACCTTTTACACGATCGTCATTATCATTCAAATACACTATAACTAGTACATGGGTCTTTCGCAGAATTCGTATGTTTACTAAGCATATATTACACTATACACGTCACTGCCAGAACCATATAAATTGTTATTATAAAGCGGATTTCCGGTCACTTCTGTCACGATAATGTAGCTACTTATTGTATCTTTGTAAACTTATGATACTATGTTAATAATGCGCTCTTATTCCCTTGAAGAAAGTTTTTATTTTTATTTTAAAGCAGTATGAATAATTATATTTTTAGAGTCTTCTTTAGTTCTGCTATCGCGGAAGCCTTTTCTTTTCGTATTTATTTTTCTTGAGGTCATTGTTCTACTTGAAAAATGTAACTTTATGCTAGAAATACACTTTCTAATAATTAGTGGCTGTATAGACCACATTGATGAGCTTTCGTCTGAATTTTAATTCGGTGAAAACATCTCATCGATAGCATTTTTCATTTCAGAAATATTTGCGGTTGTAATTTTAGAACATATTTTATCACAAATAAAGTTTATGCCTAGCTATTCCTTTCCTAGTCACCTGGTCAACTGGTTAAACACTGATCCGTCTGTAAACAGCCGCATAAGCGAAGGTAAGGTTTTCAATACTGCTTGCCTTAAGTTACTTGGGTGGGACCTTATGAAGATGAGAGTTGGATAGTTTCAGGTGTCAATGGACTGCGGACTCGTTTGCATTATTATTATTATTATTATTATTATTATTATTATTATTATTATTATTATTATTACAGCACCACCTGAGAGACTTGGGTAATATTGCTGGCCTTTGAATAATAACGAAATAAAGAAAGTGGCATTCTATACAATACTTTCAGATATCAATAAGTAAGACAATGGACAAATAGGAAACCAAACAGTTCTTCTGGGTAATGTGCATGATTCAACTCGTATTCTAGAAGACATACTTTTCATGATGTATAGAATTTTAACAAGAATTTTGCTCTTTTTGCGCAGGACACGTGTCTGACGAATGCTATCCTCGGTTACTGAAGAAGATAAGTTGCTCCAGACTAGAAGAGAGTCTACACCGTCCCCCTGTCATCGCAGCTCCGCCGCCTCCGACATCAAGACGTTTTATCCCTCGCTTGTTCTTTACAGCAGTGGTGGTACTGCCTCAGAAACTGCTACTATTTTGCCTCAGCAAGTACATCTGAGGAGGTCACTGCGGAGATCATTTTCCGGTCCTTAATGCTTCCCATTAAACCTGGCTCTAATTTTTTTCACTTTCTCATGAAATCCATTCAGAACTTCGTGTTTATCAACAAATATGTACTGATATCTACAGGTCGCCAGCACCTTTCAGAATTTGTTAAACAGCTTGAAAGACACGTCAGATAGCCGAAAAGTTTATTCAGCTCATAAAATTCTCTATTACCTGTTAAGAAGATCAAAAAGTATAACTATAGATAGCAATAGTTTCAGTAATATATTAAGCAATCTCTTGTGGGACATCAAAGCTCGCGGATAACACTAGGGAACAAATAAAAGTTTTGTCACACTTTCAGAATGCAGCTGCTTCTGTTGGAAAACAATGCGCTGAATCCGAAAATGCCTTTGGGTTATTTCTATTGGGCCAAGTTCAAAGATATCTAAGAAAAATACAATTATGCAATTTTAATTGGTAATTACAAAATAAATTTCCTATTTCAGGATATTTAAAGATACTTGTTAGACAAAATAGCATTAGTTTATATAAACTAATTTATACAATAACAATAGAAACAACAAAACACATATCTAAAAAGCTTGTTGCCTGGAGACTTTCCCTTGTAGTCAGAATTACTGACCAGCAACGGTTCCCCAATGTTACAGGATCCCAAATCCTTTCCATTATGTCTTAAGTCCTGATGAAATCGCTCTCTGTTCATGCTTACAGCACCCAAATTTTCAGGAAAAAGTCTAAATCTGAATGAAAGAAACACATTTTTAGTGGCATCTTAACAGCCCATTTCTTTATAACATTGCAGTAATGTGCTCATTAAAGATTCATCCTTTCCATTGCCAAGAAACCCCTCCTACTACTTTCTTAAAAATGATAGACCTGCAGTTCCACATTTGTTAGCTTATTTTCCCATTCTTTATCTTTTAAATGTTTCTTATTTGTGAGCCAACGAAAATACCCTCTTTAACTTTGCATATGTCAAAAATAATTCATGCTGTTTTCTATAGACTGTAATTCTAGTAGTTTCAGCAAGCATATTCTGTGTTGCAATCTCGAGTCCAAGATCTCTGCTTGTTTTTTTTTTCTCCAAATTTAAAATTGTTCACTAAATCATCTAAACCTGATTGATTGATTAGTTGATTGAACTACGTTTTTTTTTTTTTTTTTTTTTTTTTTTTTTTTTTTTTTTTTTTTTTTTTATACTTAAAATTTATTTGATTCATCACTGCGTCTACTATCAATTTCTTCAAGTGACTTTGGGGGAACTAGTGCTGGTAAAGTTTCGCTTTGAGGTACTGATCAAATTGCTGATGGCACATCTGGAAAAAATAATAATGGATTTTGTGTTCTTCGATAAAGTCTGATACATTTACCAAATAGAAACAAGAGCCATTCAGGTGATTTTTGTTGTTCTAGCCAAAATGTAGGTATGGCGAATGGTAAAGATTTTTATATTTCCCATTTTACTGATTTCTAAGTTAGTTGTACAAGTATAAGTAATATAACAATTTTTGAAGCCCACTTTTTATCCAACCAAATTAGTGAAAGTAAACTGATTTTGTAATGTTATAGATGTTTTTTCCTTTGGAATTTTGGTGTTACCTTTCCATAGGCATAACAAAAATTGTTTGGATAATTACGACATTCACTGATATCTCTCACATTTATCCACGATGAACTCAGAAATAAAGTCATTACATCGACCAACAATATTACAACAACACCTTGCTTAAAAAAAAAACTCCAGCACTAGACTAAATCATCAATGCAAAATTCTAAACGAAAGTTTCACTTAGGACAATTTAAAAAATCAAAAACACATTTGTCAGTATATTTATCTCTTAAGATTTGCACTTTTTTCAATGCAAACTTCCGCCCCGGCGCTCCCATCCCGGCAAGGGACTTCTGGTAATAAAGTTTACGTGACACACACACACACACACACACACAATAAATTTAAGGATTAAGAAACTCACCAAATACAAACATTAATAATTGCTTTTTAAATTATATGTGATTTATTTAGTATCCATTCTACAATAAGTAACAAAGCCTTAGTATATACCATACATGGTATTACTTTTCCTATAGTCGGAAGTCGAATATAAATCAAAACGAGACCTGATAGGCTAATTTAAAAGATACGTTTGGTTTCTACGTATCAAAATTTACATGAAACGGACTATTGTTGTTTCGGAGGTAAAAATCATGTTCCCTAGTGTAATCGTCAATAGCTTTAACTCTTCAAAGGAATTTGGAACCCCTGTCAACCAATGCTTGTTACTTTTAGAAAATGCATATAATAATACTAAACAATGAGCACAAATGAAATTTGGTATCAGCCGTGCAGTACGTCCATTTTCAGCTCTTAAGCATGCATTAAATTTGATGTTTAATGTCTATTAACTATTAACAACATTACGTTTAGTAGCACATGCAGACATTTGTTGAAAATCTAAGAAAACATAAATAATTAACGTTGATTCATTGCGTGATAGTTAATTTTACTACCAAAAAGGGCACAAGTCTCGAAGTCTCTGCTGCAGTATATGTATTATGAACTGATTCAGTCGACCAGTATAATAATTAAACTTTATCTTGAATCCAGACTTCATTATCAAGGTTTCAGAAGATGTTATATAGTCACAAAGTTTATAAATTGGAATAGTCTAGTTCCCTAGGATATATAGACAGTGGGGTACAATTGAATTTGAACGCTAAGAAGAAATTCTTTAGGAAGCAGGACTATTAACAGGATTATTTTGAAAAGGATGTCGACGTATAGAAGGCATCATATATTTCTAATGCTGAACCCCAGTTATCTGCCAATATTAATAGATTTTTAAAACACCACAACGAGTTTTTATTAATATAACACTAAAGTAATTTATGAGACGGCTAAAAATATAACATTTTTAAAACACAGGGTGTTGGGAAAATGTTATGGCTTAAAATATATAAACAAAATGAGAGCATTTAAGACTATATGTATGAATGAGTAATGTGTGAATGCATAGAAGAGATACAATACATTTTCTTAAGAGTAACTGAAAGGGATATTAGTTCATATTGGTAAATAATGCTTTATAAAAGTTTAATATTTTGACAGTTTATACTTTCATGAGTTACATGTATTGTTTTAAGTTTGTTTATAGGATGATCTCAAAAATTTACCTTGTGATGTGGGATTCGCAGTACTATCTTTCTACGTTTCTTTATTTTAAAAAGTCGCTACATATGTAAGAATATTTTTCCAATTAAGATTGTATAGAATAGAAGATTTATTTCACATTTCCAGAGAACACCTGCAGATAATGTGTTTTTATATAATGTTGTCCAGACACAAGACATTTTCTATATGATTCCATTTCTTTACTACGAACCTGTATTTGACCGAAAAGTGAAATAAGCACCAGAAAATATATCGCATAATTTGTATCAAGATATATTTCACACAAATATTGTTGTTAAACATGATTAGTGTATGCTAATAGCAACAAATTATTTAAAAGATAGGTGTGTTATTTTAAGTAAAGTTTGGAATTTCCTTTCCTGTGCTACTTTTTTCTGATTATTTCTTGTAAACTTTAAGAATCCTCTAAGGTCATCCTTAAGAAAACCTCCTTTGTATTGAGTGAAGAAGCATAAGAGGCATGAGAAATTATAAAGGTTTTTTTTTAAGACGCGCAGTTCTTAAGTGGGTCATTAATTGAAATGACGGAAAGGTTTACTTCTCTCCGCAAAATGTTTCGATAGAACTTAAAAAAGAAATAATTATATCAGACAGTGGAGATAGTTTCAACTGCATTATTTTTGCTTATATTACGAAAGAATATACATTTTTCACAAAAACGTGTTTGTTTCAATACATTTTCATTAGTTTTATGACCTTAGTAAAATAATCCTCAATACAAAGAAACTATCATTCACGCTAACATAACGGTGTAGTGTTTTTCTGGCAATGAGACACTGACAAAAAATTAATTATTACTTTAAGGATGTGACCCATAGTGCAAATAAACTCAGGTTCTAACTTAAGTAGACTATTCGTAAATTGCTCTAAATTTCATGTCTATATATATACTCAGAATCACAAAAGATACGCTTAAGATACTTGGCAGTAACTTTCCTTTTAACGTTTCCAACCTTTTAAAGTGAATAATGTTCATGGTACCGTACATTCAACAAGTTGAACTAAACTATTCTACCAGTGAAGTTATGCTCATTTTATTTTATTCTTATGTTGGTTTTCTTCCGAATGCATGTCTTATATTTACTTCCTTCCTCAAAGAATGAACTTTAATGAAAATGAAATAGAAACAGAATATTTCTGAGAATAGCTATGACCCACCTCTATAATTATTGTAGTCGTTTCCTCTCTTAAAATGTATATAAATTTGAGACTTTACTGAATATATAAAGCTTTAAAATAAGTATTTTTCTACAAGCAGTGCATTTGAAGAAACGTTGTTCAAATTTTCTCAAAGCATTTACGTGATGAACTGGGATAAAGACCGGTGCACAGAAAGTGATTATTTCAGCTGTAGGTTGACCACCATTATGTCACATGACTGCTGTCGGTAGTCAACTGGTTTTTAAAATGAATTTCAGCAGATTTAAATAAGAATCTCTTTAGGATGCTGTTGCAAGGTAAATAATGTTATTGTACTTATAAGCTAAAACTATCCCAAAGACCTAACGACGGCAAGACCAATTCAATTTCTTTAAGTCAGAACAGGTCTGATGCCCTTATCCTTTTGGTAGAAGAAGAGTAATGCTGAACACGTTATATGTTAATTACAATCAACACGTTCGCAGCAGGTTAGTGTTTGAAAAGTAATAGTAGTAGTAGTAGTAGTAGTAGTAGTAGTAGTAAAACAGTAGTAGTAACAGTTGTAGTAGTAGTAGTAACAGTAGTAGTAGTAATAGTAGCAGTAGTAGTAACAGTAGTAGTAGTAGTAGTAGTAGTAGTAGTAGTAGTAGTAACAGTAGTAGTAGTAGTAGTAATAACAGTAGTAGCGATAGTAGTAGTAGTAGTAGTAGTAGTAGCAATAGTAGTAATAGTAGTAGTAGCAGTAGAAGTAGTGGTAGTAACAGTAGTAGTAGCAGTAGTAGTAATAGTAGTAGTAGTAACAGTAGTAGTAGTATAGTAGTAGTAGCAGAAATAGTAGTAGTAGTAGTAGTAGTATAGTAGTAGTAGCAGAAGTAGTAGTAGTAGTAGTAGTAGTAGAAGTAGTAGTAGTAGTAGTGGAAGTAGTAGAAGTAGTAGTAGAAGTAGTAGTAGTAGTAGTAGTAGTAGTAGAAGTAGTAGTAGTAGTAGTAGTAGAAGTAGTAGAAGTAGTAGTAGTAGTAGAAGTAGTAGTAGTAGTAGTAGTAGAAATAGTAGTAGAAGTAGTAGAAGTAGTAGTAGAAGTAGTAGTAGTAGTAGTAGTAGTAGTAAAACAGTAGTAGTAGAAGTAGTAGTAGTAGTAGAAGTAGTAGAAGTAGTAGTAGAAGAAGTAGTAGTAGTAGTAGTAGTAGAAGTAGTAGTAGTAGTAGTAGTAGTAGTAGTAGTAGTAGAAGTAGTAGTAGTAGTAGTAGTAGTAGTAGTAGTAAAACAGTAGTAGTAACAGTATTAGTAGTAACAGTGGTAGTAGTAGTAGTAGTAGTAGAAGTAGTAGTAGTAGTAGTAGTAGTAGTAGAAGTAGTAGTAGTAGTAGTAGTAGTAGTAGTAGTAAAACAGTAGTAGTAACAGTATTAGTAGTAACAGTGGTAGTAGTAGTAGTAGTAGTAGAAGTAGTAGTAGTAGTAGAAGTAGTAGAAGTAGTAGTAGAAGAAGTAGTAGTAGTAGTAGTATTAGAAGTAGTAGTAGTAGTAGTAGTAGAAGTAGTAGTAGTAGTAGTAGTAGTAGTAGTAGAAGTAGTAGTAGTAGTAGTAGTAGAAGTAGTAGTAGTAGTAGTAGTAGTAGTAGTAGAAGTAGTAGTAGTAGTAGTAGAAGTAGTAGTAGTAGTAGTAGAAGTAGTAGTAGTAGTAGTAGAAGTAGTAGAAGTAGTAGTAGTAGTAGTAGAAGTAGTAGTAGTAGTAGAAGTAGTAGTAGTAGTAGTAGAAGTAGTAGTAGTAGTAGTAGAAGTAGTAGTAGTAGTAGTAGTAGAAGTAGTAGTAGTAGTAGTAGAAGTAGTAGAAGTAGTAGAAGTAGTAATATTATTATTTCAATTAAGTTAGGTATATATAATATTACTCATCACAATCGCATGGGTAGCAAGATCGTTCATGTTCTTGTAAAATACATCATTTCTAAATTTAATATTTAGCTAATAAAAGAAACCGAACAAAACACACCTGGACATATATACAATAATAAAATGCCATGCATATAAATTCTTCGAATTATTTATGTACTTGTCCAGTTTTGCCTATTTACAACTAAGTCCCAACATGCCAGCTTCCCCTTACTGGATGTCAAATATAAATTCAGGAGAAAATTGATACCAGCATATCTTCTGTCTTCTGTGTACACTTTCCTTAGAATGGGGTGCAAATAATTTGGTGAGTTTAGATGTGGTGGAACAAGCACAACTAAGGGCCATTCCGAATGTTCTATCTAGATGACCTCAAAACGGTTGAAAAATTCACGAAACGATGACTTATCTGGAGACTGGGTTCAAATTACTTTTCATAATCATTTTCAAATGAAAATGCTATCGGCGAAGTTTGATCAGAAAAATAAAGAGTTGCCGCTTCTGCGTAGGACTTGGGGCTATTTAAACAGAATCTTAGTGTATTTTGGAGACGACATGTGATGGAGTTCACCACTATACGCTAGAAACAAAGGAGTTATCGAAACAGTGGATTGCAACCGGAGAAAGGTCTCCCAAAGGGCAGAAAATATCTTTTGAGATTATCACAAAGTAATTTTAATTAACTTTTTAGAAAAGGGCAAAAATAAAACCGGTGAATATTACACTCTGTTATTACAGCAATTAAAAGACGCGAGCGAGAAGAGCTGTCCTCATTTGGTGAATAAAACAGTTCTGTTCCATCACGATAAAGTACCAGCGCACAAGTCTGCAATTGCGCCTCTAAAATTATTAAACTTAAGATATGAAATTACTCATCAATGTTCCTACTCTTCGGATTTGATTTCCTCTGACTACTTCCTATTCCCAAAAATTAAGAAATGGCTAATATGAAAGAAATTCGCCCCAAACATGGAAGTTTTCGCGGAATCAATGACGTATTTTCTACAGCTGAAGAAATCCCATCTTGTGAAGAGGATAAACAAATTACAATATCACTGGAATAAATGTATGGATTTGCAATGAGCTTTTGTTAAGAAATTTTCAATAAAAGGATTCTTTTTTATTTTAAAACTCTAAGTATGTTGCTGTTAATTTTCGAACAGTCTTTGTACAGGACTGGTCAATGCTTGGCTAAACTAAAAACTCGCATCGCTATAATTTTAAGCATTCTAGGGTATTTCTAACATGACACCAACGACCGATAAAGTACTGGGATCCTTCGCTGCTGAGCAATGTGGGCATAGCTCGGACGAGCCCATCCCTGTTCTTGTACAATATCCCGAAGAGGAGAAAAGCATCGATACTTTTCACATAATACGCTTCTAAAGACAACACCTCATTAATCGCATCTAACTATGGAGTATCGGAGGCTTCACGTAAGCATGCCAAAGTTGTGATAACATTATGATATGAAAGGTTGCAGGATGCCTTTCAATTAAACCGTTATTGACAAAAAACAACAAGATCTCGTTCAAAGTATCAGTCATAACCTCCAGGTTGCCACGGATTAGGTAATCTTGCATGCACAAAGATGATAGGTAATAGGGAGTGGTAACTCAACCATATCGTTAGAAGCTTCCGTGACATAGCACCTTTGACAGCACGAGACTGTGACCACCGGATTTGAACTCTTGAAATGTTTTACCAATAAACATTCCAATATTTTTTGGTGCTCCCGGGCCTGTTGGTTCTCAAATACTTAGCTCTACCTTCTAATAGTATAATCTAGCTCTATATCTCCATAACTGATTTGTAATGACTCCTTCGTTAACATAGTCTCCCAACTAATCAGAAGAAATGCATATTTTTTATGTAATACACTCTACCTCCTGCAACATAGCAACTAAAAGTACGCTGCAAGTTTTGGTATCTATTCCTGCTTTAATTTACGTCTTTAAGAATTGCAGATATCCCGTGAAAGTAGAATTAAACAAAAATCCACGGTTATAAAGCTTGTCTTCTAACTGTTCACACGGCAATAATTCAATCAGAGGGGTGATTTCCATATGACATTAGAAAACTAACTTAAACAAATAGCTTGTCCCAAAATCATAAATATGCTTACCCTTTTATTGTAAGAAACAGTGACCTGCATGCAATACTAGTGTATACCAATATCTTGTATCAACACATACAAGAACCACGACTCTGCTTGCCGCGAATGGACAATCGGTTTAATCGAGAAGAAACTGGGCAAGGGATCCAATACATAAGTTTAGGATGGTACTCGTTTGGTTCGTTTTAAATACCTACAAAGTATGGCAGCCAAATTCAAGTGCTAAACACAATATTTAATATATTGCTGGAATTTAACAAACACACATTACATGTAACAAAATAAAGAACCTCGATGATCTAGTGGTAATGTTTGCGACTATAATCCAGAGGTCCTTGGTTCGAATCTCGGTTAGGTCAACCTGTCTGGATAATATTTTTTCGGAGTTTTATCTTACCCTGAAAATGTGAATGCCAGATAGCTTTAAGACACCAAGGACTCCGAGCTCATTTGCGCCATCATTAATTCAAATCATTTCATTCATCTCTACAGACCTAACACCTACAGTATCCAGTCTACAACCTACAGACGTCACGAGAAGATCAATGGTGTCAAAGAGAAAAATTTAGATATTACTAATTTCAACTTAAGACTAAGGCATTTACGTACGAATCAAATATTCATTATCCCAAAATATGCTCTTAAACAATACATTCTGAATTTAAATTGTAAATAAATGTAGCTTTCATTTAATTTTACGTGCATTACAACTGATATAAGACACTCCAAGTAATCAAAGTCCCAACGACGAGAATTTAACATACAATTCATTAAAAATGTTCCCTATATAATAACATCATATAGAGGAATTCTTTCAGAAAACAGTTCCAATATGAAGCATAACAACAGTAAACCAGGGCTACGAAATATTATTAACAAAACTTTACTGCAAGACAGTGAAAAGATAAATGTAAAGAAAATTATTCATACACAAACAATTAATTAGTTACCCAGGTCAGCGTTCTCATCACAAAAATGAATCAGACTCCAGATTTATGAAAATTTAAAGAAGAATTTTGTCGGTAAGCCTTGCTGAAGGATATAGCCACAAAATTAAGGGACACAGGTTTTCATCCAGTCAGATGACAACCTCAAGGAAGGATAAACCCGAAGTCCAAACTTAATTACAGGAGCCGATTGATGAGCTCCGACAGGTAGAAAAGGAATAGGAAAGATGGCGTTACTTGGGGGTAAGAGAAGGAAGCAAAACCTGAAGGTCCCGGAGGCAGGTAAGGTTCCTAACGGAGCAACAAAGAATAGAAACTTGAGCAGAGAGGCGAATACTTATAAACCACGATAACGTAAAATATATTTATTTATTTTTATCCCTTTTAAAATAAGATTATTGTGAAATATAAATAGCACATTCAACATCTTTTCAAATTATTTTTAATTCGCGTTTATAATATACATTTAAAGTTTATGTTCTCATGTATTCTGTGTCCTAGAACTAATTTATATATAAGTGACAATCGGTTTTGTTTTATTTGCAATGGTTTTATGTATTTTTCAATTTTTCCTGGGCTTTCAGAAAATAATATCGTAAATAACATGGGAAAAATACCATAGCCCTTTATAAATAGAATTACTCTGATAGATACTCTTTCATTACAGTTTCCAAATTAGAATATTTTACAATTAAGACCATTAAATAGTTTGTTAATATGTTTCCATTGTGGTTTGTTATATTTAGTTCCATTATTCCAAATGACTATAACTTCTTTAGCGTTTTATTTTCCAAGATACATGACATGCAGTAATTGCTATTCATATTTGTTTATTAGTTTTTTTATTTAAAACATATCATATGCTGATTTCCTTCCTGAAAAACTTATCTTATTGTTCATTCCTATTCTTTGTGTATTTATTCCAGAAACAATAACATTTTCTTCCGTACAACAGAATAAATGTAGTCATTACTATAATAGTCTATAAATATGAATTGCTATTTATTTTTCTAGACAATTTATTAGATCGAGTATTCAATGTTTGCGTTACTTCCTCGGCTTTCATTACTAACCATCAAAGTAATGACCTTTCACCAATTTAATAAGTACAGTTTCCAAATATTGGCTAGTTTATTGGAGGAGAAATATAGAGGGCTTTTGTTTCAAAACTTTCCAGTGTAAATAACAAATTTAACATATATTTTTATTAAATAGCATAATTCACGTTAATCTGTATGTTAAGAGGTACAATTAAAAATAATGTTTATTAAATTTAGATTACATTTCCTGGTGTATTTAAATATTGCAAATTGCATTCATACATTTTGAAAGAATTAAAATGTTTTCTATAGTCTGGCAACCTGAGTTTGTGTGTGTGTGTGTGTGTGTGTGTGTGAATTTAGGCAAAATTAAAAGTAAATCTGTGGTTTGTAGAATGAAAACATTTAATTTGCATAAAATTACAATTATTAACATTACAGAAATACAGTTTATTTGGGAACTTCTGAGTAATCTGCTTATTTTTCCTTGATATATATATATATTTTTACAAGGATATGTATAATATATATGTATATATACACGATTTCGAATTAATTTAATACCAAAAAAGAAAAATACATTAAATTTAAAAGAGGCTGTAATTGTGATCATATCTTGTTTCTTTTTGACTATGAATGGCTACATGAATTGTTATGTTTAATTTGGACAAAAGTCATTTTGAATTCCATAATTGGGATGTTTGGGCGTTAAGAGGATGAAACATTAACTTTAATCATAATTGGTATTAGATGTTTATTAAATTTAGGGTAAATAAATAGTTATTTCAATTGGAAAGTTTTAAAGGAAAGTCCTGTATAAAGCAAAAACTTTAAAAAAAGCTTAGAAAGCTTCAATATGGATGCAGTGAAAAAGCAACAAATGTAAAAAGTAAAACAAGTAAATAAAATTATCAAAGATGCAAAGTATAAAAGTCAACCAAATATAAATAAATATACTTAAAAGGCAACTAAATTTAGGAACATTTAATATTTCTTTTCAGATATATTAAAATATAACTCAAAACCCGGCACATGTTTTCTCTGGATATCCAAATGCGGTAATGTGTCCTTTTTGAGATATGAAGTAACTTGTAATACATTTCTTTAGTCCTTCACTATGCTTAGATCCTATAATGTTTAACATTGCATTTAATCATCATATGAGCGATGTTCTAAAAGTTCTCGGCCTGACTCAGAGATGTCGTGAAGGTGGCCAAACTACTATGATAATTGTTAAATATCATGCTTTAGATGGCACGCTGTAAAGTTTCAGACGCTTAAATGCTTAAATGTTTTGATGGTCTTGTAAACAAACTGGTGTAAACATTTTCTACAAAATGGATAAAACTTAAATACGCGTATGATAAAGTACTTCATTTTTAATCCTTTACCGAACAGAAATGCATAAGGAGTTAGATTCCACCTTAAAGGATTCTTCTCCTTCGTTTTCGACGATAAAAAGTGGGCTGCTTCTTAAGCTTGATCGTACATCCATTCAAGATGCTGAGCGCTCAGGGCGTTGCAAAAATTGCTAGATTGTGACAAAAGTTCGCAATGGTCGCTGATTGAAAGTACGCGAGTTGGCTGACTTTACAAAGACCTCGATAGTCTGTATTCACTTCATTTTACACAAAGTTTTTGGTATGAGAAAACTTTCCGCTCGATGGGTGCTGTGTTTGTTAACAACGGACCAAAAACGCATTTAAATGAACATTTCGCAAAAGTGTTTAGACTTGTTTAAACACAATTCCAGTGAATTTCTCCGAGGTTTCTTAATAGTAGATGAAACAAGGATTCATCACTACACGCCAGAGATGAAGGAGCAGTTCAAACAGTGGGTGGCAAAAGATAAAAGTGCGCCAAAGAGAGCAAAAATGGTTCCATCTGCAGGAAAAGTCATAGCTACGGTTTTATGGGATTATCATGGTGTGGTCCTCGTAGACTACCTCCAGAAGGGCAAAACCATCACCAGGAGTATTATGCTTCACTACTGGACCAAATGAAGGATGCTATTCGGCTATATGTTCACACCTTGCGAAAAAGGAAGTTCTCTTTCATCACGATAACATACCTTCACACATGCCTAGGATTGTTGCTGCTAAATTGCATGACCTTGGCTTACAAGTGCTTCCATATCCGCCATATTCTCCAGATTTGGCTCCCAGATTTTTTTAAACCTCAAACCTGAAGAAGTGACTAGTTGGGCGAAGAAGATCCACATCAAATGAGGAAGTTGAAGCTGATACAGACGCTGGAACAAATCTTAGTTTACTAAGGGTATAAAAGTTAGAAAGTGTTGGACTAAAAGTATTGATTTAAAAGGGGGCTGTGTTCAAAAAAAAAATCTCATTATTTTTGTGTTTTCTTGGTAAGCTGGAAGCTTTTAGAACGTCCCTAATAAGTTTAGAGTTCCTCAAGGCCTAAATTATTTTCCATTTGCTTTTTTCACGGCATCGAAAACTACAGAATCTCATATATACACCAGTAACCTAATATCCATCTGTACATTTAAGGGTTATAAATTATTTACTGAACTGCACTAGTATTATCTCACCCTATAAAAGTGTACTTAATTAAATGCCTATGTAAAGATGTACTCTATTTATGCACAATACTCAAGATGTTACGAACATGAGTGCCTAAATTTCGCATGATGTTGGTACAAGGTGACAAATAAAAGGTCCATATGACATTCTGGTTATCATGAACGGTAAAGGAGTTAATTATCGAATAAATTGCCTGCACAGTATGTCAACAGAATAGAATTAAAGCGCCGAATGTTTTGTTTGCTAAGGAGAGTGAGTTCCCATATAAGGCCGATTTACAGGTAAGGTTAAAAGGATCAGAAAGTGGGCGGTGTAACACGGGGCTATACATAGGAGGAAAGGATCAAAGTTAAAGAATATTCAAATATCAATTGTAAAAATATTTTATTCATACTTATTGTTTGCACTTTCAAATAAATTAATAATTCTTACTGTTCAATAAATAAATAGCTAATACATAACTAGCTGAAAGTCAACTGATCACTATGATGTATTTATTTACAAATGATATTCAAAACGTGCACGTATGTAAGCAGCACATCTCCTTTACCAGTTTGTTCCTATTGATCAAGCATAAATCACATGTTTTACCTAGTTTGAAGAGGAACATCCTCCAAAAGAGAGGACCAGGTATTTCTAAGAAAATGCTTTTAACGTATTCCCGAACTGGCTTCTCAATTTATATATAATTATTCCAATCCAGATATTAAGCTGAAAATTGTTTTGCCGCACATTATGGAGATTTTCAAGAGTCCAAGTGTGACCATTTCACTTATGTGACGTCATCTTAAAATCGACCAATGAAACAACATTTGACCAATCACAGTCGGATATCGCAGCGAAATTATCGATAAAAAATTATTAAATCCATTTTATCACGCGACGTGCATTTGCCTTGTGATCAGTTAGCCAATTCTATACCTGCACTATATAATTCCTGAGCACGCATCTCTGACCACTTTTCTGTGTTTCAGTAATTGTAAATTTAATTAACTTAATGTGTATTCACTCAAGCAATTGTTTTTGCGTATATAGTCAAACAATATGAAATCATTTTATAAATTATGTAACAATGTCTGTCTAAACAACCACAAATCTTAATAAACTCGTTGTTCAGAATGGTAAAACATTTTCTCTGTTTTGTTTTTCTCGGTTGATATTAGTAAATTGAACAGTAGCGACTGTAATAATCTATTTCATTTTCACGGTTTCTGAATAGGTAGGTATACATCAGTAAGTATATTTTATACAATTGTTAATAATCCGTGCTAGAATTTCAAATATATATATATATATATATATATATATATATATATTACTTTTTTATTCTTATTCTATTCTTGAAATAGTCCCAGCCTCGTATTTGACTCTTTTCTATTGGCATTACTGACATTAGTGTTGCTAGATGACTTAAAATGGTTAAGTATTCATAATACAACTGTACAATTATTACAATTTTGTAAGATAAATTTACGGGAATTCTATTTAAATTCTTGTTTTATTCGTGAAATAGTCCTAATGAATATCACTCGAGAGTCTGGGCTTTCCAGATTAACTCACTCAACTCTATTACCTCTTATCGGTCCTGGTGGTGTAGTAGTAGCCATATTTGCCTCGTAGACCCAAGATCGCGAGTTCAATCCCGGAGAGTATTAATGGGTTTTTCGGGCGTAAAAATCCTGTATGGCTTCCTTCAGAAGGGGAGTAAATCCGTGGGTCTCATGTGGTACATTTACGGCACGAAAAAGAATCTCAAACCTGAAAGAAGAGGCCTCTGAGCAAAATTTGTCGTCCGTTTCAAGCCCTGGTTTGAATGGGACGCTGATGACCTGTTAAAGATGAGATATTAAAGAGCGTTCATAAATAAACCAAACCAATCAAACGATATTACTTGTGAAAATTTGAATCATCATTAAGTGCAAGCATGCTTCATTAATCACTAGCACATGTGACGGAAAATTGGAATTAAATACGTATTTCTTATTTAACCACTAGCAGAATGCCACTCTTGACAGGTAATCATTAATCCGAGGTAATTGGACCCCTTGAATATGATAAGGGCGAAGTAACTGCTCCTTTAATGTTCTATAAAATGTTCAACTTGAAACTCCAACATCAGTGTTACACTTGCGGCTGGATCCTTTACCACTAGCTACAAATTTGCTTCCTCTGCCTGCAGTATCTCATTCAAACGTTGTGGTTCTCGGTTCTGGGTGCGGGATAACATTTTCCGATTCTCGTGATTTCTGAGCTACTGCAATAAAAGAGGTTGAGTTTGGAACGTTGGTACTTTTTCTTATACAAAATGTTTTGCTTTTCACCAACTGCAGCCAGCTTTGCCATATGTCAACGACAATAAAAGAATGACATATAAATAAGCATATCATATCTTTAAATCCTCCAGTCCGTAATCTGTAGCTATTTAACACATCAGTAAGGTGCTACGCGACAAGGGTAGAGAACCAGGGTAGATATTGTTGTCAACAACATCTGACCTACCCCTTTACACGCTGTAACGCAGGCTATATAAATCGCGAAATTGCCAAGAGTATTTCCAGAAGTTTATTTCAGTAGAAACGCGCAAACTAAACTTCATTACATGGATTTATGACTAAACGACTTATTTTAGCGAAATATGAAAAAATGCAGAAATCGTTCATCTTTGTAAGATCTTCTAACTGTGCATATTTCAATAGTTGAAATGTTGGTGGTCAATATTTATTTATTATTTATGAACCCGTCGTCAGAAAGGAAAATATTAGAGGAAGTAGCATTTCAGTTTAATAACAAGAAGTAGCTGTTAAAGTCTGCACACACATTCCCGTAAACCTTGTGTACGTACATCTCGTTAGCATCACAGTAGTAAAGAAATATTCTACGTCCAATAAATATATCCTTATATCCTTAGTATTATAATCAATGATTCTATTCCAGAACGTATAAAGTCTCTCTCGTTCAAAATAACGAAATGAAGAGATGTGCGGGTAAATTGCTGTATATAGAGGCCTGCAGGTAAAAAAAAAAAAAAAAAAAAAAAAAAAAAAAAAAAGAAGAAGGATAATGTGAAACCATTGCGGCTGTTATGTACGAGGTGGTACCCACAATATTAGGGACTGGTGCTGCCATCTCGACGCTAGTTGCATTAGAGTTTTGTACCGCTAGGTGGCAACACTAGCACATCTGAAGAATGAGTATTTAAAGTTTCATGCAGCTGGGTAGATGTGTTGAGATTCTATAGTACTTTTCATGATACTCTGTGTGCAGTGTGTTGCGATTTTAAGATGGATCCAAGATTAGAACGGAGGGTATGCATCAAATCTTGGGTAAAATGTAATGCAGATCCTCGCAATGATTCAACAAGTATTTGGAGGACAAAGCATGAGCCGTACACGTGTGTTTGAGTGGCATGCTCGGTTCAGGGCCGGCCGATCTGCTATTGAAGACGATGCTCACACCGGTAGGTCCGTAGGCTGCACAACGCCTGACATTGTTGCCAAAGTTCAACATCTCGTTCGTGAGGATCGACGTCGAACCATTGAAGACCTTACTCATGAAGTGGGAATTGGTTATGGGACATGCCAACGAATTTTAACTGATGAATTGGGTATACATCGTGTCGCCGCAAAATTGGTGCCAAGGATCCTGACTGCTAATCAGAAGGCGCAGTGTGTTGAAGTTTGCATGGAGCTTCGTCAGGTCGTATCCGATGACCCAACCTTCCTGTTCAGGGTGATCACCGGCGACGAGAGCAGGATGTACGCTTATAACCCTGAGACAAAAAAAAAAAAAAAAAAAAAAAACTGAGACAAGTAAAGAGTAAAGTCAAGAGCATGCTCCTCGTTTTCTTTGATGCCAAGGGGATTGTGCACAAATAATTCGTCTCACCAAATCAACAGTGAATTACACGTGCTACTATGACGTTTTGCGACGGCTCCATGAAAATGTGCGGAGACGGGGCCCGAACTTTGCCGACAAAGGAACTGGCTGTTGCATCATGATAATGTGCCCCGTCACAATTCCTTGTTCACCAGGAACTTTTTGACGAAAAACATGACAGCAGTCCCCCGCCCACCGTATTCGCCTGATTTGGCACCCTGCGACTTCGCTCTATTCCCCAAACTGAAAATCAAGTTGAAAGGATGTCGGTTCGACACAGTTGAGAGGATTCAAGAAGAAACGCTGTCTGTGCTAAAGACCCTCAAAGAACAAGACTTACAAGATGAACTTGGAAAATGGCAGAATCTCTGGGACCGGTGTATACGTGTGGAAGGAAACTACTTCGAGGTTGTTTTTTTTTTTTTTTTTAGTAGTGTTTAACGCCCGTTTTTACTACTGAGGCACCACAGGTGGAGGACACTGATGATACATGAAATGAAATGATAAATTGGGAAAAGATTTATTTTTAAGAAAGGAATCGTTCTAGGCCGGCATTTGCATACCTCCCCGGCATTTGCCATTTATGAGGACTGAAAAAAAAACCTCAGTCAGGGAGGATAGTCCTGGCGGTATTCGAACCCAGACCTCCCGCTCACGAGTCCGTGCCTTAACGACCTCGGCCACCCGTGGCAGTATTCACTGCCATGGATTTGTTAAACACGCTTCAGCAAAAGTAACTAACTTAGAATTCTAGATTGTCGATCTCGGATAATAACTACATACTTTCTAATCCATAAGAAGTTTCGACTCTACGTTGCTCACTTAAGAATTAAATCTTGATCTCTACATATAAATTCACGAAACTAGCAAAATTCTGCTGATAGATTATGCAACTTAGTTTCTCCTGATCTAAAACTTGCATAATAATTGCTCAGTTCTATGGCACCAATATATATATATATATATATATATATATATATATATACCTATTTATTTATGTAGGGTTACCATCAGTATTCATAAACCTGTAATTCCCAATTTATCATTTCAACTCATAAATAAAATAACAACAAATAAAGAAAGAAAGAAAAAAATTTTTAAAAAAAACATTAAAAACGAAATAATCAGTTGCGCCGCTTTACGCTTAGAATTTTTTTTATTGGTACCATAGGACTGAGCAAGAGAGAGAGAGAGAGAGACGAAAGATAAATTGGGAAATGGTATGTTTAAGGAAGAAAACGTTCCAGGCTTAAGTTTAGAGAACCTTCCCAGAATTTGCCATTTATGAGGACTAAGGGGAAACCTGGATAAAACCAGGAAGTCGATCCTGATGGTGTAGTGTTGAATGGGACGCTGATTACCTGAGATGTTAAACAGCGTCCTTAAATAAAATAAATCAACAATCAGTCAGGAAGGATAGACCTGGAGGGATCTAACGAGTCTCCGCCACCCTTGAAGGTATATTAGATGTGACTTCCACCTTAAAGTAGAAGCTAAAATTGACATATAAAGGGGCACCATATTACAGGCTGCGTTAATGTATAATATACCCACTGTGTTGTCAATTATGGTTTATACTTGTTCACTATTCATTTTACGCTCTTAAAGGTATACAAAATGTAATTGCGGAATTAGTCAGAAAGGATTAAACATTTTGAATATGCCTATACAAGTCTGTGGTTTGCAGAATGCATAGTTACTGAGATATTCGACTTTGATTCAAACTGAATCGTCGCTACCCAGGAGTAAACTAAATACAAGCTAAGCAAAGCATATAATAACCCCTATAGTCCTGCAGGATAGATCTTGATAAGTGTGTGCCTCTGTTCGCTTTTGTTTAAGAAGTGACTTCTCTAGGCATAATTCCGAAATGTTGTATAGTCAAACTAGGAAAATATAAATGATAAGTATAAAGTACAATAATAATAATAATAATAATAATAATAATAATAATAATAATAATAATAATAATAATAATAATAATAATAACTAATCTCAAGTATAGACCAAATGCCAACTTCTCGAAAGCTCAAGAACAAAATTATTCATTAAGGATTTTTGATACAGCGTTGAATGCACGCAAAGCCATTTAGTTTGATAATTAGTTGACGTCCATAACCTTTGCGAATAAACAATAAGGTGAAACTCAACAACCGATTTCAATAAGCTGGATTTCACGTACCTTGTCCGGATCTGAGTTGCTGAAAGATCTGCTTTCATCAATTCAGCAACTTTGCCAGTTTACCCGCAGTTACCGAGACTTAAATGAAAAGCATCGAATCAATAACCTGTACTCTCTTCCTCTCTCTTTGAACTTGAAATGTATCTTGGCTAACAATTCTAATATTCCATATTGAGAAAAATTTACTTACATAAACAAATAAAATATATAGCCTGAATACATCAACGACTCATAAAATTGACTAAATAAATTATAAATGCTATACCATAAGCTAACAAATATTAAAAAGTTAACACCAGTACAATATGAACGTTAATTTTAACCTTTATATTTCAACTGACAAAATTCTACTAACCAGTTTAGTAACAAACTCAGCAGAATAACAAACAGGCAACTTATAGGCATACAACCACGCGCTGCTACTGTCAACTTGCTACATTTAACAGAGTAGCAAATGAGCAATGCTACAACAGCAAATGCTTCCATTAAATCCCATATATATGCTCTCTGCTAGGAATTTAATTTGTCTCCTTATCGTTAATGCTACAGCAGAATATTTAACTTGAAAGCGTCCTGGAAGGCAACCCTCAGGATTTGGCCTAGGAAAGGTAATTGCCTTCATCAAAACAGAGGTCAGACTCATTAAACAGGGACTCGCGCGGTTTAGGCTTGGAGCATGGAGGCAGATCAGAATCTCCGGTGAAAATGAACTGAGGATGTGCCCCGTATGTGGAAAGGAAGAACCATGGTCACACGTCCTGGCGAACTGTAACACTGAGTGTGTTACTGGTTCTAACATAGGGCAAAGGGCATGCTGGGCTCTCGGCTCTGCTGACAGGGGGCAAGGATGAGGAGCAGGTAGAAGGTGTCATGTCGAAGGTGAGACAGCTTAGGTCTGAAAAGGCTGAAAACGGGAGGAGGAGCGGGGGTAACTAAACTGAATTAAAAAAAGTATGTATAGATGATGTGTTTACTTATTTCACTGTGATAAGGGGGAAAGGATTCCATATTTTGCATGTGTTTATGAAGCTATTTTTATTATTATTATTATTATTATTATTATTAAAGTTGTTACTATCATTATTATTTTAACTATGTTAAGCAAAGGAAGTATCACTTATTTATTTAAGTAATGTGCTTTTTGTGTTTCATGTTAGGCACGGTGGATTCGTGGGAAAGTTACAAAGTTATTAGTATATATGTTAATTTGAATAAAATAATTAATTCATTCATTCATTCATTCATTCATGCTTTACGAGAGTAGAAATAATGTCTAATTTATATTTTCATTTTATTTTAACAACATAATAAGAAGTACATAAAAATATTTAACAATGCTGTTGATTTAAAATTTGAAAAATTGATTAAGCGCTTGACAAATTTAAAATGTTATACATTATAATATTCGACATAGTAAAACTACCAACTTGTGATTTTCCCCAAAATAATACATTATTTTAAAGAATAAGGAATGTTTTTGCAGTTAAGCGGTAGATCCCTTGTAAATCAAATGTAAGAAAGAAATGCAAATATAGTAAAGCAATAAGAAAATACATTTTATAACATATCTAAAAATATATCTTTAATTATCTGAATGAAAGGTGGAGTTGATCCGGGCTCTAACAAATTTAGAGATAATATCATTAACATTGAAAGAAACCATTACTAGGAATACAACGACGACTCCCTCTTGAAAGGTAGCCCAAGTCCGAAACGATCTGTTCCTCCCAAGATCCAAGCGTCAACTCAGCTAGGGGATTTTTTTTTTTGAGTAGTGTTTAACGCCCGTTTTTACTACTGAGGCACCACAGGCGGTGGACACCGATGATACATGAAATGAAGTGATATATTGGGAAAGGATTTTTTTTTTAAGGAAGGAAGCGTTCCAGGCCTAAGTTTAGGTACCTCCCCGGCATTTACCAGTTATGAAGACTGAGGAAAACCTGGAAAAAAACCCCAGTCAGGGAGGACGGTCCTGGCGGGATTCGAACCGCAGACCTCCCGCTCACGAGTCCGTGCCTTAACGACCTCGGCCACCCATGGCGGTCAGCTAGGGGATGGAAACGACCAAATTTCGTTAGCTTTTGAAAAGATGACGCCTGTAAACCATATCAAATCAAGTCTGCTTAGACCAATAAAAAGAAATCAATGCTGCTCAGCATATCGGCTAATGAAGATAGTAAGAGAAAAGGAGAAAATAAGGAAACAGATGAGGTAAATTGGATAAGTGCCAATGCATGCCATATAACAGCACAACTTTTTATTTTAAAGCAGTTTCCTTCCCCCCCCCCTCTCTCTCTCTGTACTGATAGATTTTTTACAGCTATGAAGCATTACATTAACTCAAAAAGGGTTCAAAATTATGTAACATTTCCAAGAGTTGGAAGTATAACATTCGAATTAAAACTGCCAGCAGCCTATCTCTAAAAGAAATTCTACACGTTCTGGTACAACTTTATAATGTATGCATTTATTCGCTTATATTCTCGTCTAATCTTCTAGGAAACTGAAGTAAGATAAGGTAAAAGCACATCTGACCACGCTCTTAATAATTTTATTTTATTAGTACTATGAGGAGGAATTTGGATATGATCTCAACAATCAACTATGAAATGTTTTCCATCGGAGGTTTTATGAGTAGATGAAGAATATACCGTTAAAAAGTACTAGAAGGTGGGGGGAAGTTTTGCAAAAGGACAAACTATTAGAGATGTAGTAAATAAGAGTACGCGAGATCTGAGAGTATGCACTATTTGTTAATTTGGGCTTCTTGTTCCACAAGGCCTCCGAAAGAATAGGAACACTTAAAGAAAATACGTCCAAGAAGATGTCTGGACACGCTCTAAATTGATGGAAATTTACATCATGCCCTGTTCATGCTGTTAAGAAGCCTCGAAATCCACTTATTGAATTCTTTCAATTTAATTTAGACGATAGTTCCGATTTGGATGCTAAAATAGTAGTTTATATGCAAGAATCCCTTAATTTTTTACCAGAATTGACACATCATTGTTGCTAGTTATTTTGAATAGCAATTTAGCTACATAATTTTCAATATATTGCAGTTAAAATCTTAGGTATTCAGTAATGCTGTGAAAAAAAAAACTACACAATACACATTCCATAAAAATAAAGAGCATTCACAGCATACCAGCATACCACCCCACAAAGGATGACCAAGTATATGCATCGGACATATCCTGGGTTCTGGTCCTTCACAATAAAATAATTATGCCATAGTGGTTCAAATTGATTAAAAATGTCGTTCTAAGCACAATTTGAACTTTGTGGCTGTGTTGAATCCTCCCATGTGCGAAGAATGTAAGTTATTCTTTCGTGTTTCTACATTCAACATTCTAAATTTATTAAGAATTTTCTGGGCTACATCAGTACCAGCTGATAACAACACTGGAAAAAGCAAATGGATACAGTATTATCACAATATGCATATTAAGTTAATCATCGTTACCTCATACAGTATCAAAGCTTCGGTAATGAGATTATTCTCAACATTGAGGTTAATCAAAACTAACCAAAGGTGAACGGAAAGCCAAAAGTAACTCATATGTTTGCTATCTAAAAGGCACTTCTTCAAACACTTAATGCAATACGATATATTACAAAAGGTAGCTTGTACATAAATTTAAGAGATATATGCCTATGTTTACATAAATGTTACATGACTTTATTCTGATAGTACAAGTAGTAAACTACACTACATGCTTCACCAAAATTGCTGACATCTGCTTTCTCCCGCTTCCAGCCTGCGTTCCATACTTTGGCGCAGTCTGTTGAAAATTCCTTGAGATTTTGTATTTGCTCAAATCCATTTTGGATACGCTGTTTTAGAATGTTTACCTCAGGTATATTAAATGTCCCCAAAGATAAAAATCCAACAGACTAGAATCTCGCAATGAAACAACCATTCACTGAATCCACTTTCATCAATCCATCGTGGTCATTCAAATAATAACGAAATATGGACTAATATGAGCTGGAGGATCATTGTGCACACATGACGTGCACAGGTATGTAACCAATTGATTTATGCAAATAATTTCTGAGAAACTGCAGATAAACTTCATTTGTAAGACGCAAAAGGAAGAAATAGGAACCATAAAAATGATTATTCCGATTTCAGTCCACTTGCTTGGACTGAATTGCATTAAGGTTTTAATATGCCTAGATATCAATGTTAATGAGACTTTTTCCTCTACTCGGATGGCTTTACGCCAGGTTAGGAAAAAAGCATTCCTGAAGCTAACAGTTTGTACCTCTCTTTCTTCCAGCAACCGAAAACCACCTGTTAGCTTGAGGAATGATCAAATGAACCTGTCTGTCTCTCGCAAACATTACTGGATTCGTGAAAAATGTTCTTGCACAAAGTAATGCATGTTGATGTACCTTTCTGTGTAAAGTTCACGTGCTCCAAATGCATTCCCATCTGCAACACCATAGAGGCAGTGCATATATGACATTTTACTCACAAAATAAAATTTGAAACAAAAAAGTACTGTAAAAACGGAAAATAAATGTCATGAACTGCTTTATAAATGAAAAGTGATTACAAGATTAATGTAGCTTGAGTTCATCATTTTTCAGAGGTAAATGTTTGGGGAAAATCCTTAACAAATCTGGAGGGGAAAAAAAAAACATGCCATTGTTAAATGTTTTTTAGTTAAGAAATACGTCTCTAAAATATTTTATATCAGTTTATATACCTCCAGTGTGAAGATAGCATTAAGAAATTCAAGGATCAAGAAAGAATAATGCGTTTTATATTCATGTGACACTTATGCAACCACTATCGCCGTTGCTACCCTTCATCTCATACAAGTATTGCAAAAAGTTCAGTTTAACTCAGTGTCGGTTTCGAGAAAATGTATTTATAGCATTTTTAATCGTGAGATCTTTCAGAGCTTACTTACGGCGGAAAAAAAAAAAAAACAAAAACAAAAACACCGCACGCTCCTGCTCTAATTCTTTTCTATTAGTTGATTAATAAATGAGTCAGCCCAAAGGCAACTAATTTGCCTGCCTGGCCTTAGCCGTTTTTGAGCACAGCAGTATCGTAGTTAATTTAATCGCTGGCTCACATCACGCTAGATGATAAAGGTGAAGATGGAAATAAGTTGAAGGTGGGGCAAAGCGCAATGAGTAACGGGGAAAACTGAAGTACAACGCAGAACGAAACCAGCTCGAAGTGGAATCTACAAGGGAAATTATCAGTAAGTGAGAATTCAACAGTTCTCCTAATAAGAAATAGCATTAAAAGAAATTGTACAGTTAAATTAACAAAAACTTCATAAATTATGTAACTGTAACTTCACAAAGTTTTAGTTATGTAACTGTAACCTCACAGGTGCCGTCGCCATCTTAATATGAAAGGAAATGCAAGAGAAAAGTGACATGTCCCACTATGATTGGTGGAAATAAGGGTCCTAGGAAATCAATCCCCAAAGTTCACAATCGCAGTTACGGAAACTAGTTTTAGAAGACCCTCAAGTTTCTGGGTTTTTGTGTTCTTTTCTAGACTGACAACTTGAACTGTACGCATAAACTATTCAATATCCCTTTTCATCCCAATTCAATAATATCTAGAATTAATGAGACTAAATGTTTTAGAAAACAGTAAGTGACTACAGAGAGGGTTCTCGTGATAAGAAGAGAGTATTTGTGTTTGAGAGATTCTGATATAACTAGTAAATGTAGAGGAAATATTGAACCTGCATTTTTCCTGTAAAGGAAGTCAGATTTCAAAGTGTATATAACTGGTTGTCTTGGAACTTTGAAGGGAGAAGATTCTGGGTCTTTCACAGTATTAATAATGGAAAACAGACCTGAGTCAGATTTTGTTATTAGCAACTTCAACTATAAAAGACAAGTAATATAAAGACAAGGATATAAAAGACAAGTAATTAAATCGTCTAATTACTCAATTTTATGTTCTTCTGATGTTAAAACAGGAAATCTGGAAAGGGTTACACCATCTTAAGATTTATAGCAAATAATGTAATCAAATTCCTGTAGTTTAAGGTACCATCGGGTCAAACTTTTTGTTAAATCTTTAAGATTACGAGAGTAAGTCCATAAGTTTCTCGCCTCGCCGATAAGGATTATCGCCTTCTAAAAGTCTTATCTGGTGTCAAACCTTATCTGTTAAGTGAATAATTGCAACTGTAAATTCCGCTCCCCTGTGATCAGTTGTTCACATATAGTTGCATAAAGAAGTCTATGTGTAGAAGTTTGTGACTGTTCAAAGTGGAGTATCGAGCTGTTATTAAGTTCTTCACAAAAGAAGGACTAAGGACTTTTCCAAATGAAATTAAACAGCGATTGAACGGTGTATATGGGGAAGCATTCCCCCATATTCTACCGTAAAAGAATGAACCAAACTTTTTCGAATAAGTCGAGTAAGTATTGAAGACGAAGAGGGAGTAGATTGGTCCTTGGAGGTGCTCACTCCTGAAAACATCGCTCTTGTGGAAGGAGAAATTATGGAAGACCGTCGGCTCATAGTTACAGGAATAGCAGCAAGGTTGGCCTTTTCAAAAACAACAGTCCTTCAAATTATTCCTGATTATTTAAACATGAATAAGGTTAGTGCAAGATGGGTGTGCAGACTTCTTTCCTCAGTCCAAACGCAGCAACGAGTCATCTGTTGTCCGGCATTTTGGAGCTCTGCCGCGGCAAAGAGAGAGAAGTACTACAAAGCATTGTTACAGGAGATGAAGTTATGGTCCTCTACTATGATATCTTGTCCAAAACAGAATCAATGCAGTGGCGTAAACCTGGCGAAGCACCTCCTCTAAAGGCCAAGGTCACTCACTCAACCAAGAAGATCATGACCATAATCTTTTGGCACTGTGAAGGAATACACTTCATTGACTTCAAGGAGAGGAACACCACAGTAAATGGGGAATATTATGCTGACCTACTGCACAGACTACGTGCTTCCATCAAAGAGAAAAGGCGAGAAAAGCTGAGTAGTGGTGTGCGCCTTCTTCACGACAACGCTCCTGTGCACACAGCTATTGTTGCAAAGGAAGCTGTGAAGAGATATGGCTTCAACGAGATCGACCGTCCACCCAACAGCCCATATCTAGCTCCCAGTGACCATTTTCTCTTCTCAAAATTCAAGAAGGACCTTCGAGAAAGGAAATTTAAGTGTGACAAAGAAGTGATGGATGCTGTTTATGTCCATTTTGCAGACAAGACTTCTATTTTGGGGGGGAGGGGTTGGAATGATAATTCAAAAATGTGAGAAGTGTATTGCAATAAAGGGTAACTATACTGAAAAGTGAAATATAGTTTTTGTCTTTATCATACCAAGAAAATGGTTAGGCCGGAAACGTATGAACCTACCCTAGTATTTAGACAGCAGAATGAGTGAATATGTGAAATAATGCGTATTTTATAATCATACGCAAAGGTTTTGGAATGAATTAAGACACAGACAGTGGCTAAAAGTTCCAGCTTAGGTTCACAGTATTTCTTTTCACGTTTAGATAAGGTTCTAGATGCGTAAGAAATAAACCTCTAAATTCCATCCACATTCTGTAGTAAAATGCAGCCTAAATCATAAGCATCAATATGAGGTTTGGTATATGCACCTGGAGTATAATGGATCAAGATAGGCACCGATATTAAAGAATATTTTAATGTTTGAAATGCTTGTTACTGTTCTGGACCACAAGTAAAATCTTGATTTTCCTGTCAGTCAATCGAATGAGAGCAATGTCAGAATAATTCTAGATGAATTTCCTTTAGAAATTAAAAAGACTCAGTAATTTTCTAACATCCCCGATATTTTAAATCGTTGTTGAATAACTGTAATATTATTATAATCTGGAGAATTTCCATTTCTAGAAACATCGATGCCTAATAATTTAATTATTTCCCTAACAAAAACAACTGGTTTCACTTTAATAGTAAGTATTTCCAAACTTGAAAAACAGCTTCAAGATTTTCCAAGGGTTCTTAGCAAAAAATAACAATGTCATCTAGATACAAGCCAAAGGTTCTTAGCTTTAATATCACTTAACAGTTTCTCAGCAACTAACTGGCGTTAGCAAGACTAAAATAAAGACGTTCAATGCATACTGCCCTTTGAGTGTAACAAAAGAGGTCTGTTTTTCATTTTTTCCGGAAATAGGAATATGAAAGTAATCGGACAAAAGTCAAAGATGCATATCATTTTACTTCACCAAGATAACTAAGCACATCATCAATAAGTGGTAAAGGAAAATATAATTTAGCTTTCTATAATCAACAAATAATTGCACGGAACCATCCTTTTTCTTTACTAGTACAACGGGCGAAGCCCTCGTAACTGCGTTTCTTTAATTATCCCAGCATCTTTCATATCTTCGACTTACTGTGAACTGATTTTGTTTGTTTATCTAGGACAGGCCGGGCAATAAAAACAATTGATGCAACAAAACCTTGTGGTTGTAATAAATTGTAACCAACATTACGAAACGGAACCTAGGAGAAAAACAGAAGGAATAAAGGATAAAAAGGGCAGTCGATCGGGGAGTTTTTGAGGAGAAAGACGCAAACTGTTAGCAGGGGGATATATCGGAAATAGTGCACAAAGAGAAGGACAATGGCACGGTGAAAGATTTAGTGCAATTACCGGGTAGTGATAGACAAGAATCCATCGGGTTAGTTGCTAACAGTCATATATTTTCAGAACTTAAAGATGGCCCTTGAAAGATAAAATTACTTAAATATAAATAAATTGTGTTATAGTATGTATTACGCTTCGTGTTTGTCTTTTGCATAATTCCTAGTCCTCTCCCATAGGCCTGAGAGGGCCATACAATTCCAGCAATCCACTGACGCTTGGCTTGGCACGGCGATATTCGATAGGCAGCAGGAGCAGAGGAAGTCGACATCAATCCGTCAACTATCAATTGAATCTACAAATTCCTCCCCCATTTATCACATTAGACTATCGAATACGATTGCAGATCTTTGTTTGATTGGCTTAGGATCTGTGATTGAGATTTGAAATTCTGCAACATTGGTAGAACCTAAGTAATGTAGTAAAAATATGATATACTTCGATAGTAAGCCATGAAATTGTGACTTCTGAGATTCTGACAAGCTATTCAAAACAAAATTACGAGCCTGCAAACGAGTGACACCTTGAGGAGCAACAGAATTTCCTTGCAATAAAGCAACATCATGAGCCTGAGCGAGAACAGTTTTAACTAGCAGAATTTGTGGTACAGCAGAACTAATGTGTAATGGGATTACATAATCTGAAGCAGAACAGGGGAATTGGTAACATAATGCTGATCGAGAGTTCAAACATTAGTTCATTGACTATTCCTGAAGATGGTTGCACTGAAACATAACAAGTAGAAAAGGGAGGAATCTTGATATCATTAATAATAGAAATTTATTAGAATCTGCAAAAAACTTATTGAAAAAGATTGAAAAAGATTAATAGCTAAGTCATAAAAGGGTCTATAACTGTCACTATAATTGAAATACTTAGGCACTTTTTACTTTCAATTAGAATGGAAATGTTTCTCTGGGCATAATTAATGATAACCGTATGAGTGCTTAAAAAATCATTACCCAGAAAGTCTTGAGCTAATCCTTAACCACTAGTACATCTTCCTGAAAGAGAACATTTTTATTGTAAATTGAACAATAGCAATGATAGGGGGCATCTAACAATTTATTTCCAGTTTCTCAGCAAAATCTCGAAAGGGTGTAATTTAGAAACATAATTTACATGAGCAGCCTAACTGCACCTCCTGTATCCGGCAAAATGTGAAATGCGTTTATCATTGATACTCCCAAGATTTGTAACACTTTTCCCTCAGAATAAGAAACGGTGTTTAAAGCAGAAAGTTTATTGATTTGTTACCTTTAACACTAGAACTTCTAAGGCGTCAATTGACCGCTTTTGATTTTCGAACGCTCATATTTTCACTGTTTTTGGAAGAATTGTTCTATGGTTTTGCTACTTTTAATCCGTTTCAATGACGATTAGCTCACCAATTTTTTTTCTCCCGCTTTTCAGTTGAAACTTCTTAAAATAATAGCAAATTACCATCGATTCTCGGAGGCAGCCAATTGACCGCTTCCTTACTCACGTTTCTTACAGCGGTATTCGTAGTTGTAACCGACAATAATCATCACACAAACGTAGCGTAGTGTGCGAGTCATTCTTTTCAGCTCATGTATCCGTGTGTAAAATTTCGCGTAGCTTTTAATTGTCACGTAGCTTTCATGTTGTACTCAAGTAGTGGGGCAGGCTATTTACTAAGTGCATACAATGCATCCCTTTCGCATTCGTAGCCTATCTGAAGCTGAAATTCTGGTAGCTCTTCGGAATATATCTCCAACGTAGTCTGAAGTGGACGAATTTGATCGCGAGTGCGTTTCCGAAAGTGAGAGTTCTGGTAATGAGTGTAGTCTACCTTCTCTGAGAATGTTTCAAGGTAAAACTTATGTCTTTTTGTACACACAATTTGTTACTACATATCGTAGAATAAAACCAATTCGCATAATAAAATTTTCAAAGAAAACGTGCGCATATATTTGAAATAAAAATAAACATACCCTTGTTTACTTAAATCCATTTAGCCTGTGATGCCTTATAATATAGATGAACAAAATAATTAACGAGCAAAATGTAGTGAATGCATCATTGAATTATTAACAAATTAAACAAATAAGCAAAGGAGCTTGGAGACATAAGTATACATGATACGTGAGCAAAAACTATGAACATAAAAAGTTCTTAAACCGGAAGCTGGACCCAACATGGCTCGCAGCTCAGAAGCCATTACTATAGTTGTCTGGTAAGCGATAAGAACTTTCATCGACCTGAGTCAGAATTGCACTTAACGATGTGACACTGAGCAAAAACCAAATACATACAAACTAACTCCGGAAGTTAATGCAACCTGGATTGGAACCTGGCTTGCTATTTAGCAGCAAAATTGCTCCCTTTGTGCCATCACAGTGAACTAGCAGGTGATAAGCCAGAAAGTTCATAGTTTTTGGTGAGAAAAATGAATACAAATACATAAGAAAGATGTAGCGATCAAGTTTTAGGGGGTACTTGAAACTGGGGCGTTCTAGTATTCAGTCAGGTTGTTTGAAGTACGGCACTGATGTAGTCCTCGCCCAACAAACTGTATGTCCTCTTCTATTGCATCTCTAGCAATTGACTGATGAATCTGAAAGTTGACTCTGATGCCGGGTTGACTAGAAGGGATAGGAGTAGACCGAAACTATACCAGGTGGTATCCACAATATTCGGGACTAGAGCTGTCATCTCGACAGTAGTTGCAGTAGAGTTTTGTACCGCTAGGTGACTACACTAGGACATCTGATGAGTGAGTGTTTAAAGTTTCATCCAGCTGGTTAGATGTGTTGAGATTCTATAGTACTATTCATGATACTCTGTGTGTAGTGTGTGGCGATTTTACGATGTATCCAAGATTAGAACAGAGTGTGTGCATCAAATTCTGTGCAAATCTCGGGAAAAATGCTACGGAGACCCTTGTAATGATTCAACAAGTATTTGGGGGACAAAGCATGAGCCATACACGTGTGTTTGAGTGGCATGTTCGGTTCAGGGCCTGCCGTACGATGCTCACACCGGTAGGCCCGTCAGTTGCACAACGACTGACATTGTTGTCAAAGTTCAACACCTCGTTCGTGAGGATCGACGTCGAACCATTGAACACCTTGCTCATGAAGTGGAAATTGGTTATGGGACATGCCAACGAATTTTAACTGATGAATTGGGTATACATCGTGTCGCCGCAAAATTGGTGCCAAGGATCCTGACTGCTGATCAGAAGGCGCAGTGTGTTGAAGTTTGCACGGAGCTTCGTCAGGTCGTATCCGATGACCCAACTTTCCTGTTCAGGGTGATCACCGGCGACGAGAGCAGGATGTACGCTTATAACCCTGAGACAAACCAACAATCCTTCCAGTGGAAGAGCCCGAACTCACCAAAACAACAAAAAAAAAACAAAAAAAAAAAAGTGAGACAAGTAAAGAGTAAAGTGAAGAGCATGCTCCTCGTTTTCTTTGATGCCAAGGAGATTGTGCACAAATAATTCGTCTCACCAAATTAACAGTGAATTACAGTTATGAAGTTTTGCGACGGCTCCATGAAAATATGCGGAGACGGCGGCCCGAACTTTGCTGACAAAGGAACTGGCTGTTGCATCATGATAATGTGCCCTGTCACAATTCCTTGTTCACCAGGAACTTTTTGACGAAAAACATGACAGCTGTCCCCCGCCCACCGTATTCGCCTGATTTGGCACCCTGCGACTTCGCTCTATTCCCCAAACTGAAAATCAAGTTGAAAGGACGTCGGTTCGACACAACTGAGAGAATTTAAGAAGAAACGCTGTCTGTGCTAAACACCCTCAAAGAACATGACTTCCAAGATGCAATTGGAAAATGGCAGAATCGCTGGGACCGGCGTATACGTGTGGAAGGGAAATACTTCGAGGGTGACGGCGGTCATTAGTCTCAAAGTAAGTTTTTGACAGCACCAGTCCCGAATATTCTGGATACCAACTCGTAATTCATGTAGTTGTGTGCTTACTTGTGCAACTTGCAAAATAAGTGCTACACTGGATCTTAAACATTAGCACTTTGTATATTTGTAACAGCACACGGAGTTAACACAGAATGATTACCACAAAAAGCAATAGGAAGAAGATATGTTGTAATCGGCCGACAGGAATTGGTCTACAACTGCGCAAACAGTAAATGCTGTCTATTTTGTACATAAAACTGTGCTCTATCAACTCTCTTAATAATTTTCATAACTTCATCCACACTCTGTCGGTTCATAGACAATAAAGCTCTAACATACTTAGACCTATTAACAAAAATTTAATTTGTTCTTTCTGTGACATCGGTGCGTTGACCTAATCAGATAATGAGCATGCATCATAAATATAATCCTTGACTGATTCAAAGTCTGATTTAATCCTCTGCTGAAGTTTCATTTCTAGAATTTCCTCCTGATTAGCCAATTGAAAGGCGGCTATAAATGATGAGGTTAACAAATCTCAATAATGGAGGGGATGCCGATGGCAAATATTTTCATGCCAAAATGCAGCTGTATCTTTTAAATAGCAGGAAAATGTTGCAGTTCCTGATCATCAATCAACCGTTGGCTCTAGCAGCATAGTAAAGTGCCTGATGAAATATAAAGGGTTATTAAAGGCGCTGAATTGTCAAAAGAAGATGGTTCTATCAACCCACATCATTGTACTAACAGCAGGGCTACTCGAATCTGAGCAATAGCAAGCATTAGAATGTTTGAAGTAAAACCAGTACCAGAAGCGCCCTCGCTTTGTTCAGTAATGAGGACATTTGCTATATTAGAATTTTACTTCATTTTTCTTCTAATGAACTGTCTAACCTTCCTTCTTACGATTGGTCAGCTCTAACTCCTATCCATCACATTATGCAACCATAAATCCCGCCCACCCCTACCAGCGAATATTTGAACCTCTGGTATTCTTCTTTGCGACGCCTACCGGCTATGTTAAGTATAAAGGAAAACGATTGGTCACTCCTGACTTCAACGCAACTCAAAAATCGAGTCCACACTCCTAAAAGCCATTTTTGAACCTCTGGTATTTCTTTATGACGCCTTGCTGCTGCCTCGGCCATATTAAGTATAAAGGATATGTGTTGGAAATTGCTTTTAACAGAATCGTTTTATTAGTTTGAGTTGTTATAAATATGGATTTTGGATTTGCCATAACATGATTTTGGTATCTTCACTTGCGACGTCTTCCGGCTGTGTTAGAAAAAACGTTGGAAATTGCCTATAACAGCGCCATTTTTTTAGTTGCGGTCATGTTAAGTATAAAGGATATGTGTTTGAAATTGTTTTTTAAACCACTTCTAATCAGCAAAACACGTCCAACCCTACCACTAAAAAATAACTATCTATACTTATGTGTAGTCTTGTTTTCAATACGGAAATTAGAAAAATTGAGTAAACGCAACTTGAGAAGAAATTTCACTGCAAGCAGCAGATATTTCGCTGAGTGAAGTGAACGTGAGATTTGCTACGTACTTATATACCGTACTCAACAACATGATGCATGTAGCGACTTTCTCTTTTCAACTTGATTTTGTGTGCAACTACACTTCCTGACGAACTTCCTTGAGAAAAGTCCGTGACTTTGTATATAACAAGCACTTACGTCGTGTTGCTCGACTTCAGTCAAAGAGCAAATGAATGCAGTTTCTGTCACTAACGACCTCCAACTTCCTATATCATCTAAGTGAATGTATTTTTAAACATACAAGCAACTAGATTCCGGATGTTAAATATAAAAGACGTCGAACATGTCCATTTGTTATTACCAGTTTCATTCCGAAACTCTTCTAATAAACATTGTTTTCCGTTTTGAACAGCATTTTTCGCTTACTATCACTAAAATGTAAGTACAACAATAATCTGTAAAATTTAAGTTTAGTTTTGTATTTAGATATATTAATTTTTCTTTTCCCGTTATAGAAAGGATAATACTATTATTCTGAAATAGGCAAGAAGAGCATACGCTAGGTTTGACGCACGTGGTCGTTATTTTTAAATTCAAGTAAATCTTTCTCCTTTCAACGAAAATCCTGTCCTTTACTTTACACGCACTATGCAGCAGCTTGTAAATTTTGTGTTGGTAGAGTAAGATCAGAAGATCTGGTTGGTCTAACCATCATAAATTCCATCAACTCACAGGACCGAGCTTAGTTTCGCCGCAAATATCAAATTGTTCTTAGACGTTTTAATGTTTGTGTTTGAGGAGGTTGTCAGCGTATAACGCTACAGATGCTCTATCAGTAAAGGTTGACCATATTGAAATACCTTTATACCAGAAGGCATAAAGACGAAATATCGCTTTAAAAAAAGCACTGTTAAAATAACTTTCAAATCGAACTGTTTGGTTCATGCTCTGGTAATTGCCAGGTGCACTTTCTAAAAGACCCCGACTATACCGCTTACAGAAAGGGTAGAAAGTTTTATTCTAAAGTTGAGGAGATTGTAAGAGCTGCAAATGTTGCTTTGAGTATTGGAGAAGGAATTCTAGAATTGCAAAGGTTTCAACCCTATATGATTATTGCATAGTTTTTTTTTAATTACATTGTGAAAATGTTATTTTAATGTTTATATTAATTCCCTATACGATATATTTCAACTTACATTGGCGATTAGTGCTCTAAAATCCCAGGGATGTTAGAAAAGGAAGGAGTTACCAAGTGAAATGTATCATCCAGCTCTACTTTATCGTTGTCGACAAAATTTAATATTTTGTCTTTGTCATTCGTGTTTGAAGAGGGGGAAGAAGGAAAATGCACTCGTGATGAAAGTCAACGAGAAATTAACGGTACATTGTTTGTAGATCAAATACGAAAGGATGTTAAGATAAACTATGAAATGAGACAGATTTTCGAATTTTAGGAAAATAAAGTTGAAAAATATGAACCCAAATTAAAACCAAGAAGGTGTCTTTGCGCAGTGCATTATACGTTTCTAAAATTAAAAGAGTAACCAACGGTTACTCTTCCTGGGTTGCAAATGAAGAGGACAAGGAAAAGTACGTACAGATTTGTTTTACAAGTGATGGAATTCTTCTGGATAAGATGGCGATTCGCAAGAATTCAGGTGTTAGGTCCTTGACCACACTTGCGTAAATAGTTTTTGGGGAAAACTTACAGATCATGGCAACAGATCACGCACAAAGATGATAATTAAAAAAAAAAAAAGCCTCAAGAATTGCAAAGTTGTGACAAAACAGAGGTACAAAATGTGATGTTTGCAAGCAACAAGGTTGTATAGTTTTCTTACCTCGAAGAAGCGGAAGTTCCATCATTAAAGCACACCAATGAGGTCATTGGGCCCTACCTTATTACCGGCACAAGGCTTAAGCTTTACAGTTACCTAGAATCACCGAACGGAAAAATACTGTATACCTACACGGACTCGATATTTTTCTAGCTAAGGAAGCAGAACAGAGAGGCGTACAATGTTGGCGACATGAAATACGAACTAGCTGACTACGGTTCCCAATCCTACTTTTACGAGTTTGCATCTGAAGGACCCACAAATTATGCATATAAGGTTAAACTGCCAAATAATGTTTTCAAAACTGTACGCACTGTATGTTAATTATACTTCTTTGCAACAAGTTAATTTTAAGTTCATAAAGGACATATTTTTAAAGGGGAAAGAGAAGGAAGGGCTTGAGGTTCGAAGAGAAAGTAAAATTAAACGCAAAAGAACGTCTGGAGTGATTGTTGTCTCCGAACCAGAAGACAAAATGTATAGGATATGGTTTCATAAGAGACAACTAACCGATAGTTCACACGATTCTGTCCCTTTCGGGTATATAAAGCCTTGGTTTATTGCAGTCTCATTATGAGTTTCAAAGTGAAGGCAACACCATAAAATTATCTAAAGGAGAGAAAGGGACTGCGAACTCTTACGAATGAGGAGCTATATCTCATTTCAGTGAAAGTCTTTACTCAGTTTCCTTCTTTTGATGTAGATTACGTATGGTACAGACTATTCAATGAGCACACTTCCTCTGACCAAATATGAACATCCTTTCACACTTATGGCAGCACGCGATCAGGGAAGATCATGTTTTGCATAAGATTGATTAAAAACTCGCAACATTTATGCACTATTAAAAATTTAAAATGTTACTACACAATAACACTTTAAGTTAAATTTCATGTTGGTGTTCCCAAATTTTAAGAACGAGAAGAGGAAACCGTAACTTATTGTGTTGGATGATCTGTTAAATTCTGCTTATTCGTGAAAGAGTGGCTTGTTTACTAAGGGAAGTAACCATAGAAATTTCATCACTCAAAACCTGTTTCATCAAGGAAAATACTGTTGAGATGTTTCCTTAAATGCAAAACATATTGTGGTGTCCAAAAACGTTACAGTTAAGAATCAGGTAGCTTTTTTAGTTGAGCAGATATATGCTGAGGACTGGAGGCTCTTTGGGGCGTATCTAGACGCCATTAACAAACCTCACGGTTACTTGCTGTTTGATCTTTGCCAGGAGACAAACCAATTGCTTTGAATCAGAACAAACATATTTCCATCAAACCTTCCAACGATTGTTTATGCTTAAAAAAGCTAAACCTAAATTAAGAAGAGCCATTTTGAAGTAAGCCGACAAAGAACTTTTGATGACCATTGCAGAGTCCGCCATGGCTAACATTTCCATCACCAGACACCCCTCAGAGGGTGGAAATGACATTAACGCCATCTGGTGGCAAAAATATCGCTAGCCCAATTGGCTTTGGAGCGGAATATATACTTACATACATACTTAAGTGTACTTATTTCTGCAATCAGCTTAACTTGAGTCACCTTCCAACGATTGTTTATGCTTAAAAAAGTTAAACCTAATTAAGAAGAGCCATTTTGAAGTAAGCCGACGAAGAACTTGTGATGACCATTGCAAAGTCCGCCATGGCTAACAATATTTCTATCACCAAACACCCCTCGGAGGGTGGAAACGACATTAACGCCATCTGGTGGCAAAAATATCGTTAGCCCAATTGGCTCTGGAGCGGAATACATACTTAAGTTTACTTATTTCTGCAATCAGCTTAACTTGAGTCACTGATTACCTACTGCGTCTAAACCGGAAATATATACCTGGTTCCCAAAGTAATTCGAGTATGAAGCTGTTGAATTGGAATCATACTGCAGTCGGTGATTCAGTATCCTCCAAAAGAACAGATTTTGCTAAACAAAAGGGTTTACATTTAGAACCTTGGTTCTTATTGCTTGATTGTTTAATACTGAATCTAATTAGCAAACCTGAAGAACTGTGCACATACCTTGTTCTAGTTGTGGGGTTCTAAAATTTCTATACATATCTCAGTCTTCTGGAACATATTCAACAATCATTTTAAACGTTATAGTGCAATTTTAAGTACATACAAGTTGGTACTAGTTATTAAACTCTGTTATTAAACAGTGGTATATAACATCAATGTTCTGAATGTCCCATTCTGTTACTGTAGCAAAACATTTATTTCTGCTGGAGATCCCTCGCCATTACCCACTCAGTTTTGCTAACCTGAAGAAGTATACACATATCCAACCAATGCAAATGTTATATGCACTCTTCTCTCATTGTAACTTAGTGAAACAAGTTGTTCTTTCTTATAAACAGGCCAATTTTCTTTCGCTTAATTTCAAAGATTCCAATTCTGTAATAACCCCAAATCATTTACCCTGTCCCAAAACAATAATATTTATGGTCTCATATTTAAGCATTTCTTGCATTTAATAGGGTTTTTTCCTTTCTGAAAAAAAAAAAAAAAAACAAAAAAACAAAAAACATTAATCCTCGTGAAGTAAATCCTTGGTTAGGTTTGTTTCCAATTTTACTGACATATGAAAAAGTAAGGTTAAGTGGTGAGCAAATGTGCTTTGTCTTTAGAGACGCGATCTTCAAAATTAAAAGATGCCAGATTTCTACGACCAAGTGATCGACGAGTTTGCTAAGCAGATGAGAAGAATAGAACGGCGCTATGCATAGTTCCCAAAAGGTCTAAAGTTAAATATGTATTAAATAACTTATTTAATTATTTCTAATACATAAAAGTTAATGCAACAAATTTATACATCCTTTACTTTCTCCCCCCTCCCCTTTTCCGAAGGGGCCGTTCAGCAGAGTTTATCCGTTGAAAAGTTTTAACACATCTCACCGAGTGTGGAATGTAATTTAAGCTGGATGAGAGTTAGGGAGGGGGCCACTAAGAATGAGTGGACAATTTTAAGTGATTGTTTGAATCTAGAACTACAACTATGGGAAACTGAAATTTAGAACTAAAAGCAAGATGAGCTTTTGGATAGACTTATTTCACAGGAGGAGGCTCTTAATCAAGTACAAATAGACAAGAGAAATAAAGCAGTGCTTATTAATTACCAATTTTTTTCAAGGTTGGAGGAGCAGGAAAGATTAAAGTGCTTAAAGTTTATTAAAAGCAAAAAGTTTGTTGAAAAGATGGTATATTATGATTATCCACTCATTTGTAAGGGGAAGGAAAGAAGTAGTTATAACACTGTTGCTCTTTTGTCTGGCTTTGGTAAAATATTTACAGGCATGTCAACAAATAGAATTAACCATTGGTTGGAGAGAAATGATCTTCTTATTAGTTTGACTTTAGGAAAGCCGGAGGTACCTGAGCCGGTACTGTGCGGAAGTGTTTTGTGTGCTGTTTCCAAAGGGGTAGTAAGATGGTAAATATAGAGAACGTGCTGGAAGAGCTAAGGAGAGAACTTAAAACCGGTTCGCCAAAAATAAATCGCGATATACAGAACTTGTGGCAATCTATGTAATACCTATTGCATGGTCGGAAATTCGAGTAAGGGAACCCGAGACAAGATGTGAACGGTTGGAGAAGAAACTGGAAACTGGACTTTCTAGAAAATCAAGCAACAAGGAATAATATTGTTATCTACAGTGTACCAGAGGAAGAGCACGAGAGCTGGATCGATACCGAGCACAGGATTTTGCATGTTGTTGCTCAAACCAGAGTCGATATCAGGCCAGGGGACGTTGAACGACTCGCAGGACACTAGGCAACCGATAATGTGCAAGCTCTTGGCCTATAAATGAAAAGAGGAGATTCTCCGAGCGAGTAACTGAAGGGAACCGGCATTGTCATTTAAGAAGACTACAGTGAAAGAATTCCACGGAAGCATTAATTCCTTTTTCCTTTTATAGTGCTTCTAGCGTAAGTTTTTACTGTTTTCAAAGTTAAAAAACTTCTTTTTGCCGAAGCACTACTTGCAGGCAACGTGATAATTAGTTTAAGTGATAACAAAGTTTAACGTTGAATGTTTCATCAGAATGTTAAGGAGTTTTTGAACTTTTTGAAAGTTAAACTTAATGATTTGGAACAAATTAAATGAAGATGCTATGTCAATGAGCTCAGAAGAAAGAGATTAAGACTCGTTATTGTGCAAATGTAAAAACGTTTTTTTCAGCGACGTTACTGCGAAGTGCTGGACACAATACTGCAAATAAAAAACAGATTCAACAACCTGGAATCTCTGCCTTTTCTAGATCTCATTAATTTGGAGAACTACATTAAGAATACTCTTCCGAAAATTATACTTTAATCACTCGTTTAGTGAATGTTTCGACTTTGTTGCCTTAATCACATCGGGAACTTTCTGTATAGAAGTTGTGTTCCGAACATATTCTAATCAGTACAGAACAAGTTCCTTCTATACATGTATTGTACAAAGTTCAGTGTATCGCTAGACGAGCGAAAACAATTCTTGTTGTGCAACCTGATCACGCGCACTTTGACTCAACGGCAATTTTTTTTTCTTTCATAAACAACAAGTAGTCCATCACAAAAACATGATGTTTAAATAGAAGAAATGCAGATGAGAAAAAGACTCAGCAGGAAATTGCTTGTCTTCAAAGTTTAGGTTGGAGAAGTGAAAAAAAAATTAAAAATAAATAAATAAATAAAAATACATATCAATTCCTTTTCAGAAAAAAAGTCTTGTCCACCACATCCAATTTGCTTTTTTCCTCTAATTTTCTTTCACAATAACAACACAAACAGCAGAAGCAGCAGCTACAATGAGCAATAAGGTTTCCTCCATGTTGAAACTGATCTGTAATAATGTCCTACACAAATATTCCAAATGTAAACACACTTCATTTTTTTGTATGGAACAAATCTGTACGATACAAAATGTCATATACCGTTCTTTACAAAAAGTTCTGAATGTGAACTCACTTTAGAGGATCATTGGCACTGGCACATCCATGTAGCACAACATATTGTCTTCAGCTGTAACAGGTGCAGGCAGTGAAAATACATCTGAAATTTAACATTCATCAATATATTAAATAAATAAATAAACAAAATACTAGGTTAAGTTACGTACCATCACCTAACTTTTAAATTAATAATTTTAATAAATAAATAAACTTAATAAGCCTACCGTAATATCAGCCTTTGTGTTTCATATCCTCAGGAGCTAGTTGTACTTCTTTCCTCTACTTTGCATTTTAGAAGACTAAACAGTTGATAGTTTATAACGGTTGAAAATGCAAAAAATTAAGTTTCATTATCGGAGGAAAGTTTCACACTTTTACTAAGAAAGTAATTTAGTGTGCTTATTAATAATTTAAAATAAGTGCAACTGGTTCAATGAGAAATGCTTTGTGTTCCGCACAATCCAAGGAGGTTGCATGAAAGTGTTAATGAAAATCTGCTGTATTTTTCTTTCTTTACATAGTGAATAATACGATTATTTCCAACAGCATCATACACAGCTATTCTTATTTTTTTATTATTGTGGTAAAACCATTGGGAATTTGCATATCAGATTTTAAAGGACGATTTCCAACAGTTTTCTGCATCTTTGGCACTACATACTTAATTTTTACCAAAATGTTTCATAGCAATATTTGAGGTTCAATGACCATTTATTTTAATCATGTCAAGCCCACCTTATACGACTTAAAAGTGTAAACTTCTGAATCCATATGCGCTCTTAACTTGGTTGTACAGCGTGATGGGAAATTCTTCTCTTCAACAAGAAATTTTAGTCAAAAATTAAGAGTCTTGGAGGATGCAACATCCACCTAAATTCTTATTCTTATCACTTTGCCTATCATCTTCAGCTTCAACTGATAACTGTCATTTTTATAGCTATGCACAATTCCTTGAATTTATCAATTTATCAGCTATCAATCATAGACTTCTTCGTGCTGTAAGGGGTTTAAGTTGTTCAGACTCTAAAAATAATACCATCATATACTTACCTGTACAACTTGAACCATCCCGGTTTATCAGTCACGCCTCCTTTTGCGAAGGGCAATGGAGGGCAGCAGAGAAAACCAAGCTCAATTCCATTCAAGTAATATAGGCAGATTATTACCATGTTGTTCATGTTAGCCTGGTGGCTCAGTTGGTTAGAGCATCATGCCACCAACAGGAACATAGTGGGTTCACTTTTCCTAGTGGTTAACTTTTACTTTTTTTTTTTTTTTTAATCTTCATAACAACATTACCATGTTGTTCGTGTTAGCCTGGTGGCTCAGTTGGTTAGAGCGTCATGCCACCAACAGGAACATAGTGGGTTCACTTTTCCTAGTGGTTAACTTTTACTTTTTTTTTTTTAATCTTCATAATTTGCCTACATTTTTTTACTATACAGAGGAAAATTTATAAATTTAGGTTAGGTTAGGTTAGGTTTAAAAAAAAATGCAAAAATTATACTGTTAATGCATAGGTTGCAAAATTTATACTGCTAAAAGCATATATCTTTTCCCAAATCAATTATTTTCTTCATATTTTACAATGTTACATTACTGTTTCCCAGTTAATTTCACTGTATACTAAATGTGATTAACTGTTATCATGGCATCATAAAAAGTTAATTTTCTGAATTCCATTGCTTGTTTCTGTGCGTTATGACTTCTATGTTTGCCTGTATTTGTTGAAGTGACACTACAACTTCTCCGCATCTGCAGTCATTCCTTCATTTTCTCTGCTGCTCTCTAGCTGCCCTCCACTGGCATCATGAAAGGAGGCATGACTGATAGATCACGATGGTTTGAGCTGTGCAGGTAAATCATCATATTGAGAAACTAGTATTCATCTTACTCTAGGAGGCAGCATGCAGTGGATACAGTAAGCAAACATTAAGGGGAATAAGAAAGAAAATTATGGCATGGCCTTAGCCAATAAATATAATGACACTTTATAGCCAATATAACGTACTTTACTTACTGAATAAATATATGGAAGAGATTTATTTTTCTTAAAACCTAGTTAGCAATCAGGAGTTTCAATATGGATGCCAGTCTGAGCTTTTCTTTGATTTTGAAACCATTTTTGTTCAGACTGAACAAGCAGTATCACAGTATGTTTACAGAATGTCGGAATCCACACAGTGAAACTTTTGTTAATCTTATTTTGATTTAAAGTAAAACACTAAAAATCATGTCGTCACAATAAAACTCTCTTTAAGTTTCACAAACACACTTATAAGAGAAGGACATAACATTACTAAAAACAATTCAACATCCGAAAGAACTTAATATATGGGAAAAAATTTACATAAAAAAATATGAATCCAAACTTATGAATTTTGATATACCGGAAGCAGACAACATATTGTTTAAGTTCATTAACAGACCACCAGAGCAAACATAGTAACATACATACTTTGCTGAAATTGACTCCTCAGTCGTCGTTTTTGGTTGACAATGTGAGGAATGTACCTCACGAAACATGTTCCAAAATTACTTTTATACGTATGTTTGTGAAACTTAAAGAGAGTTTTATTGTGACGACATGATTTTTAGTGTTTTACTTTAAATCAAAATAAGAGTATCACAGTAGTTTACAAAACTAAACAATGAATAATCTCAATTCCTTGCTTGAAATTCAATGTTGCCACTGTTAATGGTAATTTTAAGTCGAGGTATGATACATATTTTCAGTTATGTAAAGCTATTTTGCATGGAACAACCAAACATTAACATTTCCCTTATCCAAGTGACAAAAATGGTATTTAAAATGCAGCTTTAGATAAAAGGCTATTAAACTTTAATGTTACATTCAGAGCATATGAGGAATGATAATTTCTGCAATTGAGCATGCAGCTGAGATAAAATGCCAGGTATTTCTGATAATACCTGTTATAAAGCTGCAAGTTATAAAATATGTTATCATCTGTTGTGGCAAGAAGTAAAAGAATCTCCAAATCCAAATACAGCTAAGCTAAGTCTAGCTAAGCTAGACTTATTTCCATGATTTGGAATGTTCTTTAGTTTATTGGATCCCCCCCCCCTTTCAATGAAATGAAACAGTAAAGAATTATAATTCCCTGAAGATTACTCTAAAAATTTCGTTTTAAAGCTAATTTTAAAATATAATGAACAATTTGAAATGCTAATTGAAACTTGTACATTGAAACATATCATATAATTAAGATTCTGTGTGACTGAGTTGAACTAAACACTCTTATTGGTTCCATTTACTTGTTTATAATTAGAACTTATTTCTCAGACCATCATCCACATTCTCAGCTAACTACTACTAACTGCTGGATAATTGATGGTGTTCTGCTCTGATGCAGGTGTAATGAACTTAAAAGTGTAGTTTTCATTCCCTGAAGTTTCAATGCTCATTAACTATAAATATACATTTTCTCCTACTTTGCTCTGTGGATCCCTGTATTGACTTTAATAATTTTTCTTTTTTCCCTATGTCACAGTTTTCTGCCAAGAAATGAGATGTCACCACTGATTTCTCCATCTGTTTGTATTTTATGTTCCTGAAGTATTCTTTTAACTGTGTTCCTATGTTTCTCTTTGTTTTTCCAATATAGATTTTTTTTTTTTTTTTTGCATTCTGCATATTTTATTTGGTAAATACCTGTATTTATTTGGTAAATATTGCGAATCAGGAGATTTTTAATATTAAATTTGTTTATTGGTCCCAATCTAATATTAAGATCTTTTAGAATATTTTTAAATTTGTGATGGGTTACATACACTTTCAAAATAGATTTCAATATCGGATTGGCACCAATAAACACATTTACATTAAAATCTCCTAAATGACAATACTAATGATGGTATTCCACTGGAGAAAAAAAACAGGTATTTATCTAATAGCATGTGCAATGTGCAGAATGTGGAAAAACATATATTGGAAAAATAAAGAGAAACATAGGCACATGGTTAAAAGAATACTCTTGGAACATAAAACACAAAAGATGGAGAAACTGGTATTGGCATCTCATTTCTGGAAGGAGAACCATGACATAGTGAAAAAGCAAAATTATTTAAGTCAGCGCAAGGTCCTACAGAGCAACATGGGAGATAATCTATATTTATAAATAAAGTACAGATTGATGAACTTCAATACTTCAGTGAGAAAACATAAACTTTAAGTTCATCACACTTCCAACAGAGCAGAATATGCATCCCCAAAGGAACACTGTGAATTATTCAACACTAGACAGCTAGCTGAGGATATGTACAATAGTCTGCAAAACATGTTCTAAATATAAACAAGTGGAGCCACTAAGAGTGTGTAGTTCAACTCAGCCATGCAATAATCTTACTTAAATAATGAACAAGTTGCTAGTGTTTTTACTGCATGACTAAACAATGCATTTCATTTCTAAAGCAAAATAGTCATAATTAATTTTGCCACAGGTAATGAAATGTGTACTGTTAACCTAAACTTAGGTATTCATTTTTTACAATAAACTCCATTCACTTACACAAAAGTAAGATTCTCCCGAATGTGTCTTACTTTTGTGTGAGTGAATGGAGTTTAGTGTAAAAAAATGAATACCTAAGTTTAGACAATGTATACAGTTTTTTTCACACTAACTCCATTCACTTACATAAATTTGGAACATATGTTTCGGGAGCGATCCCTCCCATCTTCAGCCTGTTGACAAACTGTTGTTAAACGTGGCGGTTGGGTCTCTTGATGTTCTTGTGGCACCATCTGTTGGTTCTATTAGGAATTTGCTGAGTTCATCCAATGGAGGGATATCGAAATTCATCAAATTATCCTTATTTTTTGTAATGAAAATGTTTTCCCAAGTGGAAAGTTCTATTGCATTATGAAGTTGTTTTGGGAAAACATTTTCATTACAAAAAATAAGGATAATTTGATGAATTTCGATATCCCCCCATTGGATGAACTCAGCAAATTCCTAATAGAACCAACAGATGGTGCCACAAGAACATCAAGAGACCCAACCGCCACGTTTAACAACAGTTTGTCAACAGGCTGAAGATGGGAGGGATCGCTCCCGAAACATATGTTCCAAATTTATGTAAGTGAATGGAGTTAGTGTGAAAAAAACTGTATACATTGTTTATATATATACCACTCCATTGTCAACAGCTTCGTAAGTACACTTATTTGACCTAAGTTTAGGTTATATTGCCACTCCATTGTCAATAGCTTCGTAAGTACAATATTTGTGTACTGTTAGTTTAGAAAATTCTTCCATAATAAAAGGGAGCATTTTGAATTAACTAAATTTTCCAGTCGTGCTCCTTGAGAAGACCAGAGAAATATGGAAAAACCAGTGCCAGTGAAAAGCAGTATCAAATTACATGGTATGTAAAGAAAAGTGTATACTGTTCTACATATCAAATGAGTAGAGATAACATCTAAGTTTGACTCATTTAGTGCTCTTTCCAGTCTATGATACATAATAATTCATTAAGTAAATCTGGAAATGAAGAACTAAAGTTATTTTCTTAAAAAGCAATCAGAATGTTAAAAGCCTTTTATAATGCCTGCAGAATCAAACATCTGTAATTTTTAAGTTCTGGTATAAAAACATGCAAATTAATATATCCATTTCTCTCCATAAAAGAGTAAATTTTACAATAAATAAGTCATAATTTATAACATTTGTCACAGACCATAAGTATCTACTTAAATGCATCAGTACTATAACAGTTATTTATACAAAACTGGTGGCATATGAGCTTCATTACAGCTTGATTGTGTTTGTAGAACTAGGTGGTAGCAGAGTTATGTAATTACATGAGAGATGTTATGAAGCTCATCCCACCAGTTGATTACAATATTTTATCCGCATTTGTTTAATAATAACTACTCACATTCAGATCATTTTTAATAACATCTTTCTGTTTTATTCTAATGCTATGATTTAATGTAGAGTATGCTTAATATTCCATGATTATAGTTGGTTAAGAAATAACACGGTACTGATGTTAATTGTAGAACGAACAAAAATCTGTGAAGAAGGAAAAATATTTCTTTTTTAAAAATGAGCAATTCTGAGGACAGTTTACCTTTAGATATTGAATTAGGTGCTTTGATAGTTGTTTCATCACATCTGCCAAGTAAATCAAAGGTAAAATATGAATTGGTATATGACCTCTATGTAAATTGGTGCCAAAATAAGTGATATAAATGAGAAGGTTTTGTTTGTATATTTTGAGCATTTATCAAAATCATAACAGCCTATGTCCCTGTGAATATATCATTCTATGTTGCAAGCTGCCATCTCCACGAAAAGAAACTTCAATATTCATAAATATACTATTTTAATTGCATTTCTTAAAAGAGCAAGAGATACAGAGCAAAGAAATCTAAAATTTCTACTAAACACAAAATTACAAAATTTTTAAGAGAAGCAGGAATGAATTTCTGTTTGTGAAAGTGGCACTTATTATTCGATTAGCTCAGGCTTGTAGAAGAGATGAGCTGACATACGCACAAATGGGGATTGTCAGTTGGATAATGTATGCAATTTTTCTACCAACTACCAAAACCAAGTTTGCAAGGGTGTTTTTTGTCACATGTGGCGACATTGATGGCATGGATATGTTAGTGATTGTCCAAAAATATGTTCATCTTTGTCCTGGGGAACTAATCATGGGAGATTTTTGTGGGATACAGATATGGTAAATGTACCAGACAACCAGTTGGTGTCAACATATTTGCAACAATTCTGAAGGATATAGCTGTATTCTTAAAACTGCCAAGTCATGAAGAATGCACTGGACACTGCTTCTGGAGGTGCTCTGCATCACTGTTGGCTGATTCAGGAACTGACCTACAAGCCAACAAGCAGCATGGAGGTTGGACATTAAATACTGTAGCAGAAAGTTATATAGAGAGATCTGCAGAGAATAAAAAGAAAATTTCTTTGAGTATCCTTAGTCTGGAACAAAATGTAGAGATTAATAAACAAGAAATCAAAATTGTCAGTGGGAATTCTCAAGAAGAAATGTCATCTGGTATTCAGTTATTTAATTACAAGGAATGTGTTATAAATATATATAATAGATAAGAAACAAAGCTCATATGTGTGTGTATCTTTATAAGTAACTTTTTGTCATTTTGAAGGATGACATATAAGTAGCTATTTAGTTCATTACTGCATTCAGTGTGATAATAAGATGATGATCATTGCATTCATTGCAATTATGGTTGCCATTACCATATTGATATGATGCTGGATAAGTAATTATCATTAAATGAACACGGATAAAGAGAACATAAATGCTGAATTGCACAGCCTTATGAAGCCTTAAAAAACAACATATTCAATATGTACAAAATGCTACTTTTTACACAAATACAGAGGACAACCATGTAATAAAAACTATACAAAAGTATAATATTATTTCCTGAAAATATGTAAATGAGATTTTCTTGCCATTCACAACTTAGCAATAATGTCTCTCAAGAATAAAATAATACCACCACATTCAAACAGTAGTTTCATTCACTATAGCATCTTGGCGGCTCCTGCAAGGTAACAAAATTTTCAAACAATGCCATATTAAGCTGAACATGCCTTCATTGTTCATTTGGGCATATAATCAGAACTCATCATGAAAACTTCGAGCAGTATCCACCATTTTGCTGCCAAGGAAAAGATCCATCTTGTTTAATATTTCATGAAGAGAGAGATTACCATCATGGTCAATATCAGAGAGAACCAACAGAGTCTCTGCCTCTTCCTTTCCATGGCGTGGATTCTTTGGATCAATATACATCTGTAAAAAATCATGAATAAATTGTTGACTAATATAATGTACTTAGACAGCAAAATCATGGCATTTTAAATATTTAATATAATTAACATGATGCCATTTCTTTTACTAATAAGGAACTTTGCTCCATGAACCATTCCTGAAATTGTCATAAAACAAGTGAAATGTGATATGCAATGCCTGAATGATGCCATGGAGTTTCTAGTAGACAAAATAGCATCTGAGCAGATTTAGGTACTGATCACATTGTCATTATGGTAGAAACATTTAGTTTCTAGTTCTCTTGCCCATGGCAAAAAAAGTTATCTCCCTTCACTGCAGATGAAAACCATTAATCTTGAATATCTTTATTACTGGTATAGAATGTGCATAATATGTAATGAATACATAAATAAATAAAAGTTTAATTAATTAGTATTGAAATGTAGCATACAGATCAATATGTCATTTGAAAATGGAACATGAAATAGCAATCAATCTGCATGGTGTGAGCACCAATGCCAAGCAGATAAATGAGTTGGCATATAATATTGATGTAGAGTTGGTTTGGTGATACTTATACTATACTAATTCACATTAGATATGTGTCACCACACCAATTTTATATCAACATTATATTTTACTACTTCACAATTAATAACTTCAAGAGTGTAAGTTCAAATAAATTGGAATTTAATATTATTCTTATTTCTATTGTTGTTGCTGCTGCTGTTATTGCGATTATTGATTCTCTGATAGTAGAACTATGCCAAGAATTTCCTGAAACACTGGAATTGCAAGTAAGAGAGCCATAGTATTTCCTGTGCTGCAACCAAAATGAGATGGATTTGAAGTGTGAAGAGAGAAAGAAAACACAGGAGTGCAGACAGAGAAATAGATATACGCATACAAACACAACATAAACTTATCAATGATCATTGTATCTATATTCTATAATAACCAGATTACAGATTTTTTGTCTTAAAACTGAACATTTCCTACCAAGTCCTCTAGACATGCACAATAAGTGTGAAGTATGTTGTTTTGGCATGCAGTACATGCAATAAACAATGTCTCTACATACGGTCAGGTATAGAACCAATACAGCAAATCATTTTTTATTATAAGTGCATGCAAAAATGAGTCGTAATGTAGTATACAGCATCTAAGCATGAAATGATTGCATTTCATGCAGAGAGGTAGTTGCTGTGCTCCATATGATAAGGGATAGCATCATCATGAGATAAGAAAAATCTGCTGTCTGATAATCACTATAGCTTTACTGTTTGTAGCCATAGTCCTCTATTTGTGCATGAAAAGCTGAAATGCAATTTTTTTCCACTTTCTCTTTGAAATAAAAGATAAATACAAAGGAAATTTGTAGAATTACAAGTATTTCAGCATTCCAGAAACTTAAATGAATAGGATACTATGGGGCATCATGTAACCTGTAATCTAGAATATTTTATATAACTACAACATTAACTAAAACAACATATTTGATTACTTTAATAGGATTTTTTTTGATTGATTTATTTATGGATGCTCTTTAACATCTCAGGTCATCAGTATCCCATTCAACTCAGGGCATGAAACAGCCGACAAATTTTGCTCAGAGGCCTCTCTTTCAGGCTTGAGGTTCTTTTTTGTGCCGTAAATGTACGAACATGGGACCCACGGCTTTACTTCCCTTCCAAAGGAAGCCACACTTAGGATTTTTACGCCCTGAAAAAATCCATCGGTCCTGGCTGGGTTCAAACCCGCAATCTTGGGTGTAGGAGGCAAGTATGGTAACCACTACACCACCAGGACGGACTCTTTAATAGGAAGCAAATATAACTAAAGTGAGGGTTGAAATATGAAAACTCATGTTCTGTAATTACTTACAATTAGAATGAGAGTGAGAATAAGAATTAGAATTTACAAAAATTCTCTTATCACTATGGAAACACATGTCAACATTAGCATTTTTATTTTTAAGTGCATTATTATCTTATCAACATCATAGCTTCAAGTCTGGAATTGCTAATGATGCAGGAGGCTTGAATGTTATTTGGGTCAAATTGCTTAAATGGGATTTTTATTAAGATTTTCCTCATCATAAATAGATAAAATTTCAGATATTTTAGACCAATGGACTTCAAGCTGATTTGTGTCATCTAGAATTCATTTACATTATTCATTTTATTTAATACAATGAACAGTGTTAATGAATTAGTTAGCATGAAAAGTAAACTGCTTACAATAAAAATTAGCATCATAATAATCATTTTTGTGCCGTAAAACAAGCAGTATTTACCTCAAGAGCATTACACAGGTACATGAGATTTCCTTAGTCCAACATTGTCTTTTATATGATTAAAAATCATATAACTTTCTAAAATTAACCAGAAAAAAATACTGTAATAAAATTGCATTGATTTTAACAATATTTTACCTCAGCATCTCCCATCTTATTTATCCACTCACTCTTCTGCGCATTTGTTCGTAAATTCTTACGAGTAAGAGTAACAGTTTTATACAAGATAACAATGTCAGTTTTTCAACAACAGTATGAAATTCTAAATTCAGATGTTAACATAAGGGTTAATAATGATCAATCACTTATCAACTATTCAGCATTTTAAATGTTTAAAGTATATTACCAGAAATTAATTGTTGAATATGGCAAAATTCAGTAAGTGAAACATTTGGAGTTTTATAATTTTATATCATGCCAGAATAAATGTAATCTTCAGCAACTAAAGGAGGGTATGGTTGGTCAATAAGTAAGATCCAGTTGGTATTCCCACCCATAGAGTCAGCAGTAATCACTGAAATTTGGTCAGCAACAATGCCAACCTTTAGCTCCTATTATGATGATTATTGTTTAAGGGTGCAAAACTGCTAAGGTCATTAGCACCCAAATACACTAAAAATGTGCCAATAATTAAAAAAAAATTAAATAAAGGATCTACACTGAAATATTGAGCAGAAAATAAACAATATAAGCTAATGGGCAATAAAAAAAACATTAACAAATAACAAGCAATGATAGTCAACAATGTATAAAGTATAAATCTTAAAATACACCAGCAATAGACAGAAACAAAATAGACTTAAATTGAAAAAGTAAACCGTCACATATAAAGTGCAAAACCCTTATCTTCCTCCAAAAACCAAATATACATATAAAATCGAAACGTGACAAAACTACTTCTTCGCAACAAACTATGCGACGGGAGGTTAACCGATTAAAAGTGGCAGTGGCAGATTTACTATCCCGAAGTTTATTCTTTTGGAGCAAATGCCATTCTTTGCGCCAGCATGAGAGAACGCTCTATGGAAAAACTCACTAAAATCCCCAGAGTAAATAGTTGCTGGATTGTGACCGGGGTTAAATTTCACTGCGACATCTGCAGCTTTGTAACCCTGAATTCCCACATGTCAAGAGGAACCCATCCCATAGCAGTGTTAAGCTGATGACCGCATCAACTAGCGCAAACCTGCATCTTGGATTTTCTGTATAAGAGGATGGGAATTGTACAGATTGCAAAAACATAGCTACAGAGGCATATATTAAAGTTTGTTTACATAAACTTATGGATTATCCAATGAATCAGATTTTCGTACGGTTTAACATTCTAACTATTGAGCAAACATAAACACTTTCTGTGCTTATCTATTTTCATAAATATCTCGACAGTTTCGAAGTTGAACATCATGATTACCCTTCCAGACTAAACAGCCACTTCTTAATTACTACACCCCACATATCATACAACTGCAGGAGTTTTGCATAGTAAATGCTCTGAGCCAAGAATATACAGCATGCTAATTAAAATTTATCCAGTTTTGGGTAAGCTTAACTCATATAGATTAAAAAAAAATTAAATCATTTTCTAATTTTTAATTACTTTCCGTAATAAAGTTCAGGATAATTTCCTACACATGTGACTGTATATGCACATATTTCATACTCATACACTCACATTCACATGAATATTTTTTTTTTTTTAAGCTTCCAAGTTAATTACATCTAATCCTGTAAGATATCTCATCATTAAACCTTACATGAAATATCTGTAAACTAGAAATAATCATTTTGCTAATCTGCTTTGTATGCTTAATTTTACTCCAAATTTTTAAATGTATATTCTTATCACATGATGCATAGCTTATTGTGTTACACTAGTATATTTAATATATATTCTTTTAAGGTTTTAGCTACAAGTTTTATGCATGCTAGTTTAAGATCATTTTCATATCACCCAGTATCATCTTTTTATTTTAGATTAATCTCTGGAATCAGAATTCAACCATACATATAAATTGGCTTATGTTTTATTTTGCCTCAATTTCTGTATTCTACATTACTAATTACATGTACAAAATGTATATAAAGAACTTAATTTACACCCAAGTATGAGTTTTTACTCTTTCAGGTTTGCAACACACTTTTTATAATCTTCTGCTTTATGTATGCAATTAAATGAAAAAAAATATATGTACATATAAAATTTAAGTTATCATTAGTCAAGTAAAAACATATTTATAAATCAACATACATTAACTGTAGTTTCTCAGTTAAAGAAAAAAAATGATACTACAAATAAAGAGTTTATATTCCTATGACACTAGAGGAGCCAAGGATTAATTATCACATTACATTAACAAAGATCCCTATTTTGCAGAAATTGAATTATTTAACAAATTTCCTAGCATGTAAAATCTGTAAAAAGGTTTCGTATTCAAAAAAGTTTCTGAAAAGCTATCTAATCAAATAATGTAAATATCTTATACATAAATCCAAAATTTATTACTATTTTATATTAAAGTAAGTTACAGAAGATGAATTGTAAATGTCTTATCCTTAAATTTAAAATGTGTTACTATTTTATGTTAAAGTATGTTAGAATAGATTAATGTAAATATTGAACATAAATTTTAAATTTTCTGCTGCTGTATATTAAAGTGTGTGCTTATTATTATTATTATTATTATTATTATTATTATTATTATTATTATTATTATTATTATTATTATTATTATTATTATTATTATGGTGGTGGTGGTGGTGGTGGTGGTGGTGGTGGTGGTGGTGGTGGTGGTGGTGGTGGTGGTGGTTGTTGACAGTAGTAACAATGTTTTTACTGACCATGATCAATTATATAAACTAAAAAAAATACAACTGATTCCCATGGAACCCATGTACATTAATTCCCCAATTTGGAATTATATTGTTTATTGATTGAACAATTTAATTGTATCCTTTATTTTCTATTGTCAAGGTATGAAAAAATTAACGAGTTCAGGCTTTAATTTTATTATTCCATAATAACTTAGTTTTTCTATTAAAATGTTATGGTTAACAAAGTCAAAAATCAGAAAAGAAATAGAAAGGGCAAACTTTGTTTCTGTATAGGCCAACAACTCCATAAATATTACATGCACGTCACAATTTATTGTGATATTACGATGCATCCATAGGGGTAAACCAGTTGAAAGATTTGTAAAATTCATTGTGGTTTCTGAATTGACCACAGAAGGCTTAAGGCGTGTTTTAACAGCAGAATTAGAAGAGTTCCACGTAAACCAGAAGTTTATGCACAAAAATACTATGGTATTGCAGTGTCGAGGAGTATAAATTTTGATAATAGAGATCTTCTATGCCATTTGGGTATTGTGTAGTTATGGCCCTGACCACCCTTCTACAGCTGCCACTGTTTAATAATGACAGTATTTCATCTGTAAGTTTAAAAGTCTGCATTTTGGATGAATATTCCTTTCCTGAATTCAGATTGTTCTTTTACTACCATGTTATTATTTTCAAGATAATTATACAATCAGTTATACATTACAGACCACCTCCTTGGTCTAGTGGTTAGCGTTGATAACTGCTGCCCGGGAGGCCCGGGTTCGATTCCCTGTATCTGCCTAGGAATTATTCTAAATTAGGGAGGCCTGGAACGGAGTTCACCTAGCCTCATGAGAACAATTAGGAAGCTGCCAGATGGAAAAGTAGCATTCTTAGATCACAAAAATCATGTGATAGGTGTGGTGCTAATTTCGTCATGTAGACGATAACCGAATATTTCGAAACCAGATTCACAATCTGGGTAAAGAATATCGTTCCATTTTGTATTTCACTAAGTAAAGCCTTAGGACATAGTTCAAACACAATCAAAGCAAAAGCCTTGGTTTATACAAACTTATATTTCATGGAGTTTCAACTCTGTTTGTTATTTTTGTATCTTTGTTTCGGCTTCTGTTCGACTCTTCAGTTAAGGAAAGTGTGATGACAAGAATTTTGTCCATCTCTACCGTAAGACAAAGTGGAAAGGAAAAATTTCAAATAGAAATTCGGGAAAATCCAACTTCGTTGTCAGTTAATATACCTCCTTTGTCTGTTGACTTAGCGTTTGTAAATGTTTTGAAGCAGTACCACCTACTTAGCAAAAGAATCAATTGCTATCGTTTGCCTTACACGTTTGACTTTCCAGTTTTGATAAAATTGCCATTCCACGACTTTTTCGTCTTGCTGATGAGAACCGAATAGTTCGAAACTTCACAACCTGAGTAAAGAATATCGAATAAGCAAAGCCTTAGGATGATCAAAGAATGCAAAGGACATAACCCAAATGCAATCAAAGATCAACCTTAAGCAAAAGATTTGCTGAAAATACAAACTTTTATTTTATGTAGTTTCAATTCCGTTTGTTACATCTTTGTTTGGGCTTCCATTTGCCTCTTCAGCTAGCGACAGTGTGATGACAAGAATTTTGTCGATCGCTACCCTAGGACAAAGTGGAAAAATGAAAAATCTTGCATAGAAATTCGGAAAAATCCAACATTGCAGTTAACCTACCTTTAGTAATTAAGAGGTCATGGAATTGTGCTAATTCAAAAAGAAATTATATAAATACCTAATTGAAATTGAAATAACTTTGTAAAGGATAGTTTCTCCTTAGAGCTGCCAGTTCATTGGGACATTCTATATAAATAATAATCTGTTAATTAGAGCATAGGTTTTAAAAGAAACTTATAATTTATCCATTGCCAACATCAGTTATTCTTCTGAGAAAATGTACAGTATGAGACAAGTTATATGTGCCAAAGAGGTCACTGAGCTGATTTTTTCTCAAGCTTGGTACTATGTTTATGTGACCACAAATTATTAGCTCTCAGGTTGGTATATAATACAGAATGTAAGGCAATGTCAAAATATTTTTGTGAACGTTACAAAAGTTGATGTTGAAGAATGGTATAATGTTACCACAATTATATTTATTTGCTGTAAAAGAACTGCATACATTACAATATCCTGTTCAAAGCACAAGTGAAATAAATCATATGGTATATTTTGTCTTATATATATATATGCAGACTTTATCAGCATCTAAATTTTCTATGAGTACCCTGTTCCTAGAAAATACCCATGTGAAGATAAGGGGGGAATTATTGTTGTCTCAGTTAATGTTCAGATATATAGAGGATGCCAAAAAATGTATACACACTTCAAGCAAAAAAAAAAAAAAAAAAAAAAAAAAAAACTGTGTTAACATGAAAAAATTGAATTCATACAAACAGAAAATGATGAGCACTAATCATTTTAGACTTTTACAGTTACAACAGTTGCTCAAAATGCCCACCATCAGCGTCGATACACTTCCAAGTACGTTGAACTACTGATTGAGCAACGTTTGTGAAAGTGTCCTCAGCGATTGCAGCACATGCGGTTTCAATTTCTTCCCGAAGTGCTGCCAGTGTAGCTGGTTTTCTACGGTATACAACATTCTTAAGAGTTCCCCATTGGTAGAAGTCCAACGGAGTTAGATCCGGAGAGCGCGGTGGAAACTCAATCGGACCTCCTTGTCCTATCCAGTACCTTGGAAGATTATCATCAAGGTACACACGTACATCTAGGTGCTAATGTGGTGGTCTGCCAGAGCTGCCCTTAGGAACAACGCATACGTACACGAATCTCAATTTTGTCTCGAATGCGTGCGATTGTTACTCGCGTTTGCGGTTCTATTCTGTACACGCGTCTCCATTGCCTTTGAACTTCAACAACATTTTCAGTTTTCCAAAACCACTTCAAAATTCCTTTCCACTGTTCAAAATGGCTCCATTTTGTTGTAACAACGGTAGCATAACGTAATGTGAGTCACGTCTGTTTACAGAACATCATACGATAATTTTTTGACTTCATTTGTTCATTGTTGATTTGTCTGTCACGTAGCAACGCTATCATAATGTATGTGAGTCACGTCTATTTACAGAACATCATACTACACATTACTGTTTTTCGGTCCAGCTTTGAAACATACTAAATAGATATCTATTGTGAAAGTGTGTATACATTTTTTGGCACCCTCAGTATAAATTGTATGTAGATTTATATATTCAACATTTTCTAACAGTTCTTCAACATTTTATGTTTCAAATGTTTTGATGAAATATGATGAAAAGTTTATTGTTTTTACTTCTATGTATTGCTGAATCTTTAGTATTAAGATACAGTCAGCAAAAGATGAGCTCTGACACTTGGTCTGTGAGAGTGACAAATGTTATAATGGTACCACATCTCATGCACTGTCATTTGCATGGCAACAATTTGTTTTAGGAGCAGATTAATGTACTCGTGTTTCCAAAATTTCTGAGAATACGGTTACTTCAGGAGTACAATGACTGAGACTGTATTTGCAAAAGGGTAAGCTGGTCTCAGTTTTCTCAATAAGGATGAGACATCATGTGGCCTACCCCACTTTCCATGTGTGTTTTAAAATACTCAACAGGTAACAATATCTACAAGTGTTATACCTAATAATTATTTAGATGCTAAATAAATTTTTCCTTACATAATGTTCATAAAATAAATATTATAAAGTATCAGAATCATTTTAGTTAGCTTTGACAGAAGATTTGGTTTTCATGCAGATAAGTATATTCAGTAATAAATAAACAAGCAGAAAAATGTTACATTAATGCTTTCAGTTGTTAACACTAACTCCACTTACTTATTTAATGTAACATATATTACCACTCCATTGTCTACAGCTTCGTAAGTACAATTTTTACTTAATTATAAGCAGAAAAATATTTAAGCATTCAGTATTCGAACTCTGGTTGCTAGAAACAAGACACACACTCACTGCCTAGCTACCACTCAGTATATTGCCAGTTGGTCTAATAGACAGTATGATTACATAATAAGAAAAAAGTGATACAAATTATGGACACACCTGTGTAAACCACATCTTGCCTTTAAAAGAATGCACACATTATTTTTTCACCACTATACAATTATTAAAATTACATTCAGTCTAGATTACAGTTACCAGGGATGTTCAATATGTAATGCAATACATATTTATCTCTGCATAGTTGGAAAAATAAATGTTAAACAGCTTTAAACTTTACAGTAGGTTGCTTTTATGGAAGAGGTTCAAGTCTTTAAAGAAACTTGTGTCATCTAGAGCAGCAGAGATACTGTCATTGGTATCAGTGTCTATATTACTATCATCATCATCCAAATCAATCACTAATTCACTTACTTGTTGAAATAGCAATCCTTCCTTAAAGCATTCTTATTTTTTCAATTGTGACACACAATCTTTTGCCACTGTTCACTTGAAATTTTTTTCACAGCCTGTTGAAACCAAATTCCCACAGATGACAATGTGAAAGCTTTATTGTCATCTGCCATATACTTCTGTATACTCATATTGACTCCATAGGGTTAAAGCGGCATTGATATGGAAGAAGCCTAATTACTTTGTGGCCATACTTCACAGCGATTGTATCTATTTTAAAACAGAAATAGACAGTTTGTGGGCCCAAACAATTCAATAATTTGCACTTTTAAAGTTTCAATGTAGGGAATACTATTTTCTTCTAACTATCCCATCATTGCAGCTTTATTTGGTTGCACTGTACCATAAGGTGCATTATCTAGAACATTGATTGCATTTGGCTAAATATTTTCTAACATGCTTATTCAGTCTTGATATAACTGACCTGTTAGGGAATATTGTTTCCTTCTAACCATTCCATAGTTTCTCCCTTTATACATCTCATTTTTAAGCTCTCTTTAGCTGCACTGAATGGTAGGGTGTATTATCTAAAACATTGATTGAATATGGCTGAATATTTTCTAAATTGTTGCTAAACCAGTCTTCAGATAAATGACCTGCCATTACTCATGATAGTCCCTGATTTTTTTAGATGTAAACATCAGTATGGGTTCAGAATGAAACCTGCAGAAGTACCAGCAGCAGTGTGATTAACCTTAGTTAAAATCTTGACTTCAGATTGCTTAGTAAAACTGGCCATGCTTACATTTCTTACAGCTCAGCCTGTACAAAACATCAGCATGACCAATTTTACTACTATGATGTGTCAGTACCCAGAAGTCAATATTTTAACTACGGACATGAGCACAGAAACTTATGTCTTCACAAAATCAGCCTTTCTCCTTACCCAAGGAGTGTCTTCATGGTTCCCAACAATAAACCATCAGTCCAGGTTTCCTTCCTTGAATGGTTTGCATTTACCCATGTTTCATCTAGCCATACAATCCCTTTTATGCTTATCCAATATTTCTTGTAATAATCTGCATTGGAAGCAATCACATCTCTTCTTTTAAGGAGCATTTTTCTGTTGCTAAATTTTTTCCAATTAAGTGGATGTCTTTCAGTACAAGAGTTCAACAACTCTTTTCAACATCAAACAAACCATCTCTTTTAAGAAAAGCTAACAATCTCTTTTGCAAACGATATTCCTTTCTTTCAAAATAACAATAAATAGACATTGAATTGCATCCTTTAGAAACTTGTCTAGCATAGATTTCTGTGTCTTGATTTTCCTGTGGTCCTGCACTAGGCTCAATTACTCTGTGAAAACCTTTCTTTAGCTTTTTCATTTAAATATTGATGCAGTAATGCAAAGTGCAGTTGAAATTCTTTTCACTGTTTTTGAAAGCAAAACTGAAGCTTCATATACTTTTCACCATTAAATATTACAAGCTGTACAAAAGTTCTCAGGCTTGATTATTTAAAGCTACACCCCATTCAATTTTTTTTTTAAATTATTTAATTTCCGTTGATGAAGTCATTATATACAACTATATATACAAGAATTTTAAATGAATATCTACCACTATTTTAGCACTATAAACTAAATAAATAAAAAAACTGGGACTATAAAATGTGTATATTATAAGTATAATGATGAAACAACACTCCAACCAGAAATTAGGCTTACAAGACGGGTTCAGAAACCCATGGCCTGCCTTTGCTAAGCCAACAACATTTAATGTTGTCATGAAAATAGTTAATAAAATCCCTATAGGATTGGATAGAAGCTGTTTAACCAGGTGTGTTCTCTCACTCTGCAGGATTTATCCCAACTTATATTTTGTTGGCTACAATATAGCATTGTTATTGTTACTAGTGTACCTTATTTTTATTTGAGTAATTGATATTATTATAAAAAATTAACTACATGATCAGCATTGATTTCTTTTAAATCTCTTTGGAAATTTTACTGTATCCTACCAACCTAAAAAAGTGAAAAAACTGGATTCTATCAAGAAACCTTAAAGTATCAAATTCGTCTTCCTCACCTTCCTTTAAAACTTGGTCTTTCATGCCTCTCAAATAAACTTATAATTTCACATTGGTGCATCTGATGTTTTACTTATCTTACTTGGATCATGTTCAATTCCAAGCTATTCCTCATGCACCTATATAACAACATGTACACTGCCGTGGTGCCTCAGTAGTAAAAACGGGCGTTAAACACTAATAAAAAAAAAAAAAAAAAAAACAACATGTACCACTGATCTACCTAAAGTTCAGTATGCCTGTTATTCTAACATAATGTTTGCTGGACTTATATTTTTGAACTGAAAATTTGTGAAAAAATTTAACTCATAATTAGGCACTTCCTGATAAAATTAGATTTATATGTAACAAATTTATTTTTCTTTGAGCTAATTTTTTTTCATTGTGAAAATTGGCAAAATTTTTGGATATACCTAAATTAAAGTTAAGTATAAAAAGGTAGCAAAAAGCATGGTTTTATCTATATAAATACACCGCACAAGTCAAAGAATACTATTAAACATAATTTATTATTGCAAAAATATTTTACTATACATTATCGTCACTTTCATGGAGCAGATTAGCAATCCAAATTTAAATGTTGCTGTTAAGGGAATCATTTTTAGCTCTTTCAAAAACAGATAAAAGTGGTGATCATTTTTAGTAAATAATTTTTGGAGTATTCTGTTATGCTTAATAATAAAAGTATTTACCTTTTTGTATTATATCATACAAAAAGTGCAGTAGAAGGTTGATTATCTAGTTGTCAGTCATCTAAATGTCAGTATTCGAACCAACATTTTCTCCATTTGAATTTTAATAGCATTATTTTTTTCCCCATTCTATAAAATATTCAGTCAGAGTCCAGCTGGCAGAAATAACAATTACAGGATTTTAGCATACAAAATTTCATTAAAGCCTATGGCTTAATTGACTTTTTCAGAAATTCCCAGTGTACAAATTTCTAGTTATTGTCTATCATCCATCTTTTATAAGTCAAACCATAGCTGTTACATAGCTTAACAGGCTCTCTATATCTAGCTCTCTCTCTTATAATGGGTCATCCACAAGTTCCTGAGCATTTGGGTGATGCTCACTGTACAGGAGAAAGTTGATACTCCTATACTTCTGACATTCTTTCCTTTCTTCAAAACCGATTTTTAGCAGGTAATCTGCCTACCCTTGTAAATCAGTCTATAGGAGTGTGCCTGCCTTGATGGTTAATTGAACACAATAACTATCCACGGGCAGTCAATACTGACACCCAAATTCACTTCCTAGTGAAATCTCGACTTCACTTCAACAATGGCTGAGGAGCGAATTCTCGATGACCTTTAGCTAGGATAATGTATCAATGTATCAACCTCTCATTTTATAAACTGTTTATGAGTTTCAAGTGACTGCATTTTTCACATGTGCAAATTAATTCTGTACTCACCCTTCTTACAGAAGATGCTGGAAGAAGAATGGACCTAATTAGGTCCATTAGTGCAGAAGAACTGATGTGTAAGTGGTAGTTTCTTAAGAAGATGTAGATTGTGAGTTGTACAATGGGCAACACTTCTAGCATTTTCTGTAATAAGGATGAGTACAGAAATCATATATTATATTTGTAGCATGAAATTTTAAAAACAAATTTTTAACCATGTAGAAAATGAAAAGATTGGATCCTCTCTAGCAAAGGCATATAAAAATTGGAAAATCCACGACCTTGATATGAAATGATATAATGAAAACATTTTACAATTATCATGCAAATTTGACTCTGAGAATGGTTTGAAAAAAATTAAAATTGTGAGAAAAAATATGCACATTTTAATATACTTATACAATCTGTTATTTCAAAGCATGGTTATCCAAGCAATCAAATATACAAATTATAGCTGATCCCAATTAGTTCAGATGATGATAAACTTTTACTGTATTACATTACCCGAATATTTTACTGTAATATGTAATTATCTTGAGTATTAAACATAAAAATGTAGTGTCTGCCAGAGTTTTGGCATCATGTGTTGAAATGAAGTAAAATATTAATACATTAATATTGCAAATAATTGCATAAATGGTTCTCAATCATATTATATTATTAAAAGTCAATGAGTTGCAATATAAAATTGTAAGGAGACTTTAAAAGCTTAAGACAGGAGGTAGGATGTTAACTTAAGATTAGAAAGTTTGTTCAGGAAGCAAATATATTACTTCACATGCTAGTGAGGATGAAAAATAAAGAATAAAGAATAAGTTCGGACAGAGTTCATCATAAGAGCTGAATGAGGTGGCTGAGAGATGACAGCACCTCACTGAAACTTGGGGCCTGCAAATGGGAGCCCATATGAACAAATTATAACACGGTGCTCCACAATGGTGCAAGGAATAAGAAAAAAACGAGAGGAGCAAAGGGCAGAGAGAGCAAGGGTGCAAGCAGGACCAAGAGAAGCAGAGGCAGAAGGAGGGTGAGATGGATGAGAAGGGGATATTTTGTTGAATAACATAGGGGAGAAGTAAGGGATAAAGAACTTGAGGTAATACAAGACAGACATTTTATTTGTTGAAGAGAAAGCTGCACCCTATCTTAAAAAATTCACAGCCCTCATTAACAAAGCTGTACATATGATATGGGAAACACATAGAAATTTTACAATAAATTGGTATATGCACATAAATCACAGATCAAATCTGTGGTAGTATTTTTCCACAGAGGTTAACAAATCCATTTATTTGCCATGGTAATCCTCCCAGGGCTCTCCTTAAGTAAATCAGTTGTGCAAAGAGTTTTTGAGACCAGCATTGCCAATTTATATCCATGATTATAACAAACATTTTTTAGTTCAAAGAAAATGTAGAAAACTCCCTGATTTTGTTTAATAATTATCTAAGTGTTAATTTTTTCCACAAATTTTGAAACCCCAACTGCAAAATATAAACCCAGCATACAACTGATAGTATATGCAGGCATTTTTAAACTTCTGGTGAAACCTATGTACTTTTTTTTTTATTTGCTTTATTTATGGACGCTCTTTAACATCTCAGGCCATCAGCACCCCATTCTATTCAGGGCATGAAATGACTAACAAATTTTGCTCAGAGGCCTTTTCTTTCAGGCTTGAGGTTCTTTTACGTGCTATAAATGTACAACACGGGACCCAAGGCTTTACTTCCCTTCCAAAGGAAGCCATACTTAGAATTTTTACGCCCGAAAAAATCCATCGATCCTGGCCGGGTTTGAACCCTCGATTTTGGGTTTAAAAGGCAAGTATGGTTACCACTACACCACCAGGACCAACAAGCTATGTGGTTGATAAGTACCAATTTTAAGTATCTAAAATGATAAAGCAAGCCAATGAAATTTTTAATTCTACAATATATGCACTGTTCCTATAAGAATGCATTATCTACAGCTTCGTAAGTATGATTTTATTTAATATGCACTGTTGTTTGTCACAATAAATTCCCCACAAAGAATTTAAAAGGGTATCTAAACTGTATGCTTCAAAATTTCAAAAATATATTGGGACATAATCCACCATGACTTCTGAAGTTCATTCATTTTTTTACAATCTGCCAGGTTTTAAGAAGCTCAAAATGTAACAGGTAAGTATATTTATTTACTCACCAAGTCCCAGAAAATTAAAATGCAGTAATAAAGTTAATTGAAACAATTTACAATTAGGGTTATAAACTCATCTTCAATAATACAATGAAGGTGAACTAATCTTTTAAAGAACTGGAAATACAATTAGAAATTATTTAAAACGTAGTTAGAAAACTATACATAATAGAGTGGTAATATATGCTATTATAATTTATTAAATATATTCATTCCACTTGCTATACAACATTAGAACATGTTTTGGGGGCAATCTCTCCCATCATCAGCTGTTGACCAACTATTTGATGTGGTAGCTGGATCCCAAGATGCTACTGTGGAAGTCTCTGATGATTCGCAAAGGAACTAACGTGCGTTCATCCATGGGTGTAACATCAAAATTCATTAAGCTTTTTCTATTTTTCAGGAAGAAAAAATTGCCCCAAGTAAATAGCTCTATTTAGTTGTGAAGTTCTTTCAGAAGCTTAGCCTGTGGTTTAATTTTGTGTTTTGGATCCAAAAGTGAGAATGCCACTACTGACTTATTAATTTGTCTAAAATAAATATTTCTAAAGTGTTCCATTCTCCAAATTTCTAAATTTTTCTAAATTTTTTCAGATGTTTTCCTGGAATTCTCGGGTAAGATGTATGACCTACAAAAAATTCATAATAAAGACAATAGTATGAGGCTGATTATAAACAAAATTGGCTCATAAACTTACCAGATGGCATCATTGCTTACCAGAAATTCTACTCTTTAAAAAAAAGTGTAAGTTTAGGAATAAAAAACTCTTTTAATTTTATTGAAAAAGTTAGAAATGTACATATTTTTCTGGAAGCCCAGGTATCTAAATCTATTCCTACTCTAAATACAACAATTCAACAAAAATCCTCTTCCTGCTAAAATCATAGAGCCTGAAACAGGAGCCTTAAGATGAGTCTTCGGTAAGCACAAGGTATATTTTGATGTGTCTGCATTATTCCCCAGCATTCATACAGAAAAAATACATAAATTGTTAAAAAACTTACTTATATCCAGACATACACCTGCTGAATCAATAGATGATTTTATCAGTTTGACAGAACTATGCATCAACTCTCACTATTTTAGATTTAATGGTTAATTTTACCAACAAAGTTTTAAATTGGTTATGGGTAACCCTCTTTTACCTTTCTTGGCACAGATGTTTGTAAGTGATTTTGAAATTAGCCTAACTGATGCTTTTCCTCTAATTTTTAAGATTTGGCATATATTCATGGATGACATATTTGCCATTATACCTAAACATCTGATTAACGATGTCTTAAAATTATTAAATTAACAGGATATATCAATAGTTTACATTAGAAATTGAAATGCATGGATGGATCCCCTTTTTGGATTTGAAGATTGTAAAAGACAATAACAGTTTGACCTTTGGATTATTTAGATAATGCACCCACAGTAACAATCACATTAAAAATAATAGCTTTAACCCCAAAACACTCCAGCATGCCATCCTAAATAGCCTTGTATTTAGATTAGTGAATATTCCAATCAATAGAAAAGAATACAAAGAAGAATATCAATACATCATCGACACACACTTCATAATGTTTTCCATCAAAAAAGTAGTAGATAAAATAATTAAAAAGTTTAAAAGAAATAAAGACATAATAAACACAAGTTTACTATCACAAATAAAAGAAGATATGCCTTTCAAAAATTTACATACTACTCTAATATATTCAGAAAATTTAAAATTCAAAAAATAATGTTCGCTTCTCTAAACATCGACAGTATTAAATATTTTTTACAATTTTCTTATAAAGAGCCTATATCTTCTGACAAGAAGTCAGGTAACTACTGATCAGGCATATATTGGAAAACCGAAAAGAAATTTAAAAACCCTGCAACACAGAACATTTCAGAAATATGCATTGCAAACAAATAGAGAAATTGACAGTGGGAGCCCACTTTTTTTCAGAAAACCACAAAATTGATTTAAAAAAAAATGCCTAGAGAGTATATTTATACCAATTGGTTTTCTGCTGATGAATTTTTTTTAATAGTGTTTAATGCCTGTTTTTACTACTGAGACACTACAGGCAGTGGACACAGGTTGATATATGAGATGAAATGATAAATTGGGAAAGGATATTTTTTTTAAGGAAGGAAAAGTTCCAGGCCCAAGTTTAGCATACCTTGCATTTGCCATTTATGAAGACCGAGGAAAACCTGGGGGGGGGGAACAGTTAGCGAGGACGATCCTGGTGGGAATCGAGCCCCACAACTCTGGCTCACAATTGCACCTTAACGGCCTTGTCCACCCATGGCGGTCTGATGATAAGAATAAATGTTTCCGAAGCATGTTCAGTAAACCAAGTAAGTAAATTGTAGATGTCACCAAACCAAGTAAATCAATATTACTAAAATAATATTTGTGTCACCAAACCAACTACATATCAAAATAATAATTCTTTTTTTGTTAAATAGGTGGCCATAGAGAGTTAACACGGTTACTTGAAATTTACCTAATAACTGAGAGGAAGGAAACCATAAAGAAATCTTAATCAGATAAAGATGATCATGATATTGCCATTTCATTATAATTATAAAAAATAAAAAGGAAATATATATTATATTCAAATAAGTGTACTTACGAAGCTGTTGACAATGGAGTGGTATATATATATATATATATATATATAAACAATGTATACAGTTTTTTTCACACTAACTCCATTCACTTACATAACTTTGGAACATATGTTTCGGGAGCAATCCCTCCCATCTTCAGCCTGTTGACAAACTGTTGTTAAACGTGGCGGTTGGGTCTCTTGATGTTCTTGTGGCGGCATCTGTTGGTTCTATTAGGAATTTGCTGAGTTCATTCAATGGAGGGATATCGAAATTCATCAAATTATTCTTATTTTTTGTAATGAAAATGTTTTCCCAAGTGGAAAGTTCTATTGCATTATGAAGTTGTTTAAGTAGTTTTATCTCTGATGTAATTTCATGATTTTTATTCCAAAAGTGCGCTGCTATTGCTGATTTATCAATTTGTTTTAAGCGAATATTTCTGAAGTGTTCTTTTTTCCGGATTCCCAAATTCCTCTTCATTTTTCCAATGTATTTTTTGTCGCACTCTGCACATTCCATTTCGTAAATACCTGACTTTTGTTCTGTTGGCATGTAGTCCTTTATTCTGCAACCTAATAAGTTCTTTATATTAAAATTGTTCTTTGGGGCTAACATAATTCCTTGTTCTTTGAATATCTTTTTGAACTTATTGTGATAAATTGGGTGGTATGTGAAACTTTTGAATTTGTACCTTTCTTTGGCACTCTACATCAAACGATACCATTATATTTTCTGCTGTAATTTTGTAATTTTGTATTTTTTCTACCAAATCATGTGAATTTTTGACACTCAAACTTTGGTATTTTTCTACATCAAACGATACCATTATATTTTCTGCTGTAATTTTGTAATTTTGTATTTTTTCTACCAAATCTTGTGAATTTTTGACACTCAAACTTTGGTATTTTTTGAGTGTCCAAAGTTTGAGTGTCAAAAATTCACAAGATTTGGTAGAAAAAATACAAAATTACAAAATTACGGCAGAAAATATAATGGTATCGTTTGATGTAGAAGCCTTATTCCCAAGCATACCAAAAGATACACTTATGCTAATGTTAAAGAAATGGTTAAAATCCTTAGATCTACAGACACAAGAAATTGAAGACTTGATAAAACTTACGAACATTTGCATTGAACAAAATTACTTCATTTTCAATAAAAAATATTACCAACAAGTCTCGGGACTAGCTATGGGAAACCCATTATCTCCATTTCTAGCAGATTTTTTTATGAGTTCGTTTGAAATGCATATCACCAAAGCCTTCCCTCTAATCTTCAAAACATGGTATAGGTATGTGGATGACATATTTGCAATAATTCCAAAAAAACATACAATGGATGCACTAAAACTTCTGAATTTGCAGCACAAATCTATAAATTTCACCATAGAGGAAGAAAGAAGGGGATATCTCCCCTTCCTAGATGTAAAAATCATAAGAAATGCAAACTACCTTACATTTGGAATTCATAGAAAGGATACTCACACAGAAAATTACATAAAAAATGACAGTTTTAACCCCATTCCACATAAATATGCAGTGTTTTATAGTTTAGCACACAGATTAGTTAACATTCCACTCACAGAAACAGAGTACAAATTGGAATACCAACAAATCATAAAGATAGGAGAAACTAATGGATACAACAAAGACACAGTAATAAAAATCATCAATAAAACCAAAAAACAAAAGGCAATAAGAGATGTTTCCACTCTTAAAAGTGCCAAAGAAAGGTACAAATTCAAAAGTTTCACATACCACCCAATTTATCACAATAAGTTCAAAAAGATATTCAAAGAACAAGGAATTATGTTAGCCCCAAAGAACAATTTTAATATAAAGAACTTATTAGGTTGCAGAATAAAGGACTACATGCCAACAGAACAAAAGTCAGGTATTTACGAAATAGAATGTGCAGAGTGCGACAAAAAATACATTGGAAAAACGAAGAGGAATTTGGGAATCCGGAAAAAAGAACACTTCAGAAATATTCGCTTAAAACAAATTGATAAATCAGCAATAGCAGCGCACTTTTGGAATAAAAATCATGAAATTAAATCAGAGATAAAACTACTTAAACAACTTCATAATGCAATAGAACTTTCCACTTGGGAAAATATTTTCATTACAAAAAATAAGGATAATTTGATGAATTTCGATATCCCTCCATTGGATGAACTCAGCAAATTCCTAATAGAACCAACAGATGCCGCCACAAGAACATCAAGAGATCCAACCGCCACGTTTAACAACAGTTTGTCAACAGGCTGAAGATGGGAGGGATCGCTCCCGAAACATATGTTCCAAATTTATGTAAGTGAATGGAGTTAGTGTGAAAAAAACTGTATACATTGTTTATATATATTATATATTATAGTTTCAGTCTAGAACAAGACAACATGAAAAAGTTGTTTTTTTTTTTACATACATAATATGAAATACATTATACTAATACCATGCAATCAATTTTGTTTTCCCCTGGAGTGTTTTGCCTATTGGCAAGAATGCCGCTCATTAGACAACCGGGTCTTGGTGATTAACGGGAGGGTAAAATAATAAAAGAAATCCAACCATATAACAATATGCAAACTGATTTAAGAAGCCCATTACTTACCAAATCATCTAATGAGGCATTGAAACTGCCTGCATTCATTCTCTACACATTTTTAACATCTCTTTAGGAAATTATTCATTACTTACTGTAGTTTATTTGGAGAAATTTGGATAATAATTTTGTGACCAATATTATCTTTGAGTTCTTATATGATGTGCAGGTTCATCTTTAAATCGCATTTTTTTAATTTACCCCAGAGATAGTAATCACAAGCTGTTAAATAAGCAGATTGAGGGGACCTCAAATCTCTACTAATAATTCTGTCTCTTGAAAACACATTGTGAATTGCTCTCATGGAATTATTTGCAATGTGAGTAGTAGCAGAGTTCTGCTAAAAATGCAACATGACTAACTGAGAATCAGGACACAAATAGATTAAATCAATGTTGATGCTCTTAAAGTACATCTGATAAAGAAGTGTTCTCTGTTAAGGGAGTTATTTTCAAAATGGGTATGTTAGACAATGTATCAAAAACTAATTCTTAGCAAGTACATTTAAATTTATTAAAAGACACAATGCACATGCATGCTCACATATATGCACACAATTTTATGTACCCCTTTGGCATATTTTATAGAGAGGAGATTTATTCTACCAATCCATTGTTTGTGTCAGAAATGAAAAATGTAAACCATAAACATAAATATTAGTTTAAAATAAATATAAAAAAAACATTTGTCATGAATGAACTTTTATGAAAATCTGATATACCCACTAGAGCTCATCTATATGTGTTATATTTTTCTTGTTCCTGTCCTACAACAATAGTGAATTAACTGGCTAAAAACCAAAGATATGTTAAAGGGAATTCTGCTACCTACTAGATGCTATAATACTAGATTATCTGTTTTCAGGGGAGAATCCCTGAATTTCTCTTTTTATACGCTGAGAAAAATTTTCCCTGGATTTGATCACTTGTCTCTATAAATCCTCAGTTTTTCAGTGTTCATTATTAGTATGGTTTTATGTCAACAATAACATTCCATTGCATTTTAACTCATCATTTTTATGAAATACACACGTAATTAAGTGCATTTGTGGTCTTTCTTTGATGTGCTCTCTAGAAGGAAGAGAAGTTTGATCAGTCATCAGTTCAGTGTATTCTGGAATCTTCAGATGAATGTTTCTTATTCCAGAACAGAATTTCTCAATGTCTTGTGAATTTTATAAAAATGTTGTTGAATATCTCACTGCTTCAATTGTTTATATGAGAGCTATAGACTCAATATGAGAGCTCAATATAGACTGAGAATTATTTTTTTACTTATGATGTACACTAGGCGGGATCATAGTTTATATGAGCATTTTATTAATTGTCCCCATTGAGTTGTATGCACTTGTTCAATGTGTCTGCTACTCCTGGAACATTTTTGACACTGTCTTTAAAACCGCTCTGCCTTCACAGCCGTTCATCAATCAAACTGCTGACCCAACAGCTCGTTTTTGAGACAAACAAAAAAGTCACACGGAGGTGGTCCGGGTTGTATGAAAAGGGGGAGGGGAGCCACATTCGATGTTATTTCTGGCCAAATGCTAGAGTAAAAAGTTGCAAACGTGAGGATGTGCTTTGCTATGGTGAAAGCGCCAACCAGATGGCTACAGCTCAGGGCGTTTTGGTCGAATGTGTTCAGCCAGGACGCTCAAAACAGTCTTGTAATACTCCCCATTAACCGTTCCACGACAATCATAAAATGAAACCACCATAACCTTTCCTGCCGACCAAGCAACGTTGACTTTCTTTGGTATCGCATGAGGTGATTTCAGAACTGAGCTCGCCTGTTTACTTTCGAGATTGTAGCTGCAGCAAAGTCTCGCCACCTGTAATAAGGGAATTCAGGTATGCTTCGCTACCAGACGCTGAAGTTCCCGACACAAGCCTACCCGCACATTTCAGTTCGAGCAGCAAACACGACAACCAACTGGCATAGATGCGTCTCATGTGTAAGCGATCGTGCAGGATGGTGAACATAGTACCATGGGAAATGTCTGCCAGTCTGTCACTATTATTCGTCGATCTTTCCGAACATTTACGGGAGCTGTTTTAATCATGTTTCATTCCTGCAGTCGTTGGAGCACCTAGACGAGGCTTTGTTGTTGAAACATGCCCTCCTTAAATTCTTTGAACCACCGAATTGCGGTTGACTGTGGCAGCTCATCATCGCCATATGCTTGCTGTACCCACGTAAGTTTCCATATCGAATTTCTGCAGACGGAAGCAAATTTTCAGAGCAGCATACTGTTACGAAGCGACTCCGTTTTACGCTGCGTTCTTTGCTGGCGCTTATGTGCTAAGATGCATGTGCGTACGCGTAGGCATAATTTTTTTTCCAACGTGGGATCAATTCCGTGAAAAAAAAATTGCTTCATCACCGTATTTTTACTGTGTGACGAGATAAAGTATTCTCAATCTTTCTCGACTAGTCCTCGTACACAAGTTAGCACAATTGTGGAATGCACACTACTGAAATTTTCTCCTGAAAGCGTAAACATTTTAAAAGCTGCCCTTTACTCGTACTTTTCGTGAAGATGGACCTGACCTGAATTAGAATAATTTGTTAAATAAAATTTCTTACTTAATTAGCAGGTGACAGAAAAAATTGCTATGTGGAATTAAAAAAAAACGCTTAATCTTGTCTTGAATGGCATGATATTTAAAATTCTTCAGTGAAAAAAAAAATGATTAAAAATAGCGAAATGAAATGGAAAAAATCTCACTTAGTTTAACATGGCGCAAAATTGTTAAATTCTTCAGCGAAAATTTAAAAAAAAAAAAAAAAAAAAAAAAAAAATCATAAGCTCATTGAATTATCTCTGTGTTTTCCCTAGAAATAACGCTTTAATGTGGTCATCACAAAAGTTCAGAATGAGATTAGCAACTGTTCAAGGTATGCTTGCCATTTTAATTAACTTTTAAATATGACCTATCAAGAATATGCCACAAAATTTGGATCCACAAAGGACCTGTTCAAGAAGATGCATTCTTTGGTAAAGTACCATTAATAAGTAAAATAATAATTTCAGCATCTAAATATAACATTTCCATAATTCAAAATATTAAACTATGCAACTAATGTAAAACTAATATACAGCACTTTAAAATAGTATACATATATAGTACATATACTATACTGTGCATACTATATATACATCTGTCCCCGAAAATTGAGAAGAAATCTGATAACCTTACTATAATACCCACTTACAGTTACATTATAACATTACATTTACCTTTGCTCATAAACAGAAAAGCAATGAAAACATGGCTTCAAGTCATTGCTTGGCAGTTCTTTCAGCTCTTGTTTGAACATCTGGATACATTTATCATGATCTAAATTGGAAAGATAACATAATTTTATATTATATATAACACATAGCTGTTTAAGTGATCGCTATAATATCATAGAAAGATTATTTACAAAAGATTATAGCCTCTACAGCTTTGAAAATTATATGTGCAATGCAACTTTAAACTGTAAGCCATCTTGTTTCTATTTTAGACCTCACTGCAAGACTTGTTCTAAAATAGTTTTGACACAGTAATACACATTAGCAGGTTTTTTTTCCTTTCTTTCCTTCTTTCTTTCTACCCGGAATGGCTTTTCCGTAACTTTTGTCCGCAACTCTTTATGGTATTTGCTGCCAAAACAGACAATTTACTACTTTAATTATACTCACATTCATATTTTAAATTTTCCCGTGTTTGCATTTCCCTTTAATGTTTCAACGCTTTAATTTGTAGTTTTATGAAATACATTTGTTGTTGTCGAGAACGATAAATGTTCTCCATCTTCGATATTTTCTAGATAGTTAATCATCCACTAGGAGTGAAGAAACCGTGCAACACAAGAAAACACGAGACATAGTTTTTGACCGGGTTGCTTGGAGCGTTAAGTGCACGGCTAGGCGAGATAATTAACTATTCTGATTGGCTGCCTCATTTGTTTACTTCGACTCCATTCGTGTAGCTGATGAGCGAACGAATGAGCTTTCTTCATGTGTTTGCTGTGTGAATATCAGCACGTGGCAGTTTAGCTAAGTCAATTTGTGATTCGCTGAACGCATATAGCCGGTGAAAACAGACTCACTTTTTTGTTTCCTTTCCTACTGTATGAGTACAAACAGCTGGTGTTTCAGTTGCTTTGTGCTCAACGAAGACGCTATAGACACGATGTTTACTGTATCGGCAAGTATCAGTTTATTTTGTGCTCTACGCATATGCATGCATAAAAAAACTTTGGTTGGCTGTCGCATCAGCAAACAACTGTAAACAGAAAACATCTGGGCAAGCATCAGATACTGAAGCCTCCAATAGAAATATCTGAAATCACTCAAACTCATTACAACAACCATTTTGCACACCGCAAAATTGTCCTGTACCAACACCATCGCAGCAAGAATACGGAAACGTAAGATCTAGTGTTTGGTCGTAGAAATAACGAATTTGTTAAAACATAAAAACAGAAATGAATGGCCAATTTTTAACAAAGGTATTCTATATGCATAAATGCAAATACTGCAGATGTAAATAGAAATATGGGCATGAACATTTCAAGAGAATGAGTGAATGAACAAGTTTCATTTAATGGTGAAAGCCGGAAGCAGCAGTTCACATCTCTAAGAAATACACTTTTGGCAACATAAAGAAAGCATGGGAAACAAGTAAGCAAACAAAAGCAAAAGCAGTATGCTCAAAGACTTTTTTCTGCATGGTTTACAAAGTAGCAAAAAAAAAAAAAAAAAAAAAAAGTCATCCTACAATTTCGAAGACGCGATCAATCTTCAAGTATGGATGGAGTTGATGTGAACAGAATCCTTCATTCTACCAGTGCTTGTATGAATATTTTGAATCACATGTCACAGAAATGAGAACATCTGTAGTGAGGAAGATAATTGATTTAAAAAATATAGTTGTTCTGATTATCCGTGTCTTGTTTCACAAAACTGCTTTTTTTAATAGTGTTTGACGCCCGTATTCACTACTGAGGCACTGCAGACGGTCGACACTGATGATACATGAAATGAAATGATATATTGTGAAAGGATATTTTTAAGGAAGGAAGCGTTCCAGGCCTAAGTTGCCAGTTATGAGGACTGAGGAAAACTGGGAGGGGAAAAAAAAACCAGTCAGGGAGGACAGTCCGGGCGGGATTCGAACCCCAGCTCTCCCGCTCACAATCCGCGCCTTAACGACCTCGGCCACCCATGGCGGTACAAACCTGATATAAAAGAGCCTATTAATTGACCTTATTGCACTGGAAACTGTTGCAGTAAATGGAATGTTTTCCAGCTTGTTAGGTAAATTGGAACTACTAGGTATTACTGATAACCACTTGATAGCAACAACTTGTAACAGAGATGCTAATCATGTTTCATTCAAGGGATGGAGTCTTCAAGTTCTTGAAAGACAAGTTTCCTTCAATTATTTTGTGACACCGTGCCAGTCATTCAATAAATCGGAGATATGAACAGATTTTGAAGCCGGAAATATGGCTGCCTTTATTAATTTAATAACTAAAGGCTGCAGAGTTATATTTATAAAGGCATTAGATTCGATAAGGGTAATTGTTATGTATATGTATAAGGAACTATTTTAGAGATAGGTATAACATAAATTGAAATAATTTGTTGTACTTATGTGTATGTCATTTGACAGGTGATTGTATCTTACAAAAGGTTTTTGTATACACTTAAGGTAAGATGTTAAGATGTGAGAATGAGAGATGTATACTTGACGCTTCGTCCGCGGACCGCTCCTTAGACAAGGCTGAGGAAAGGGTAAACTATCTTTTGTTAGGTCACGAACCTTCTACCCAGGAAATACTTAGGAGTTCACAATAAGAGAAACATGTGGCCGTAACGGAACAGTATTTGAACAAAATCAGACAGAGCAATAATTTAAGAGAAAATGCGAATGTCAGAACGGAGGCGAAATTGTTTTATTATAGGCAAGCCGGATATACAAGGTATGAAAACGGCCCATAAACACGTGTGTTATCTCCGAGAACATTTGGAAATCTACAACTAAAGGGAGGAAAAGATATTTCAATAGAAATCAGCATGTAAGCAAAGTGCCGAAATTTAGAACAGGTTGTTCTTGGAAAATTCAAGCTTGTGGGAAGACATTAGATCAGGGGGGAGAGAATAATTCTAGCCAATGGTCATCGGATAAAAGTCAACCAATAAGGAGAACTTAGTTACAAATAAATATTTTTAAGATAGCCAATGATGAACATACAACACGGAAATAGGATAATATACGAGGGAATTTAATTTAGCGAAAGGCGTGGCGATGTGGTAGAAAAACTGGAGTACAGAAGTCAGAGGGATTCAGACAATATTCAAACGAGACAAGGGTCGCTGAAGAGACACACGAGAGGATTCACTCAATAGATACACGGAAGCAGGCAGCCTCGAAAGCAATCAGTCTAAGTCATTTTAAAGCGGTCGCAGACATTCTAAGTCATTCTAAGGTGATCCTAAAGTCAGTCTAAGTGAGTAGTAAGGTCAGCTACGAGCCGTCAGGAAGTAACCTGCCAAGTTGTTAAATAAATCAAATATTCAAACAGTGCCGTACTTATTAATACAGTGAACAATATCCTTCCCCCCCTAATGACTTTAAGTCATTAAAAACAGTCCAAAATTTACCCTGAGAACCCATCAATCCCCCAGCATTGAAACCAAAATCAAATTATCGACCAACTGTGGAATCCCCATAATCCCGCTTTAATTTGTAAGCCTCATTGACAGCCTGTGTGTCACTTACTATGCATCTCCAAAGAATGCATGAGAACTTATGATATTATTAGAAGATAAGTCACTGAAGAGTGTTATTAATTAGATGGATAGCCTCTTTATAGTGCTGATGTAGCTGCATGGCAGAGCTGTGAAACTTTGGCATTTCACTTCACCCAAGCAAAAGATGATATAATCAAAGTAAGAAAAATTGTTTCATTTATGAAGGTCTGAACAGAAAAATAGCATCTGTAAACTTTGCTCTAAATCTGGGATTGATGGTTGATGTATTTCAAAAATTATCTGAGCTCAGTTTGGATTTACAATTAAGAAGCATTGATCTATACACTGCTCACAACAAAATATACATTATCCATTGAGCAAAGGAAAATTACTTCTGATACACTTCAAATAGGCTCTAGAAGCTGCAAAATCTCTCAGGTTTTGTGGACCAATCAATTTCACTCAGCAGAATCTGAAATGTTATAATGTGCCACTGAGTTCAACCCTAATGACCTATAGGAACTGGAGGGGGGGCATTCTTTATGGTGAGGAAGAAATTTATCACTTCTGTTACAGGTTTCAAATTTCTGATAGAGAAACTGTTTGAAGCTTCCAAGTGTATATGAAGTTGTAAGAAAAAGTTCCTGAGAATGTTGCAAACTTAAGAAGCATTCTCAAAACCTTTCCTAAGTCTTCATGTGAATGTGAGACACTCTTCCTAGATAAACCTGATAATGGTACCAGAGAGAGCTGCTCTGCAAAACATGGTCAGCAATCTGCTCTTCATTAGGATTGTTGGACTTTTTTGATCCCCAAAAATATAAGTCATGACTTCTTCAAGGATGTTATTCTGCTCTGGGGACCAATAGTAAATTATGCAACATGGAAGAAGAAACATCAGGCATGTCAAAAGGGGGAAGATTTTTTAAAACAGTCGGTGGTAGTCCTTCAAATAGACTCCAGTGATTCTATAGGCTGCTAAATCAAGAAATATGTACGGCAAGAAAAGCAAAGGTTCATCATAGAATTGTCGAAGTCTTTCCTTTTTTTTTTTTTTTTTTTTTTTTTTTCTCTACCTTATCCATGTTTTGAAACTGTTCCTGCTCCTTCATCTTTACCAAATTTGGAATTCCAATCACCTTCAAGTATGAATTTTTTTTTTTTTCAAAATCTATTTATTGAGGTTTGAACCATATAGCAAAAGATATGCACTATATCTATAATTGCTGTTGCTATATACACTTGCATGTAGGTTATAATGGGTCTGCCTCTAGTCTTATGTGCTTAAAGAGCCTGGGGTGAATACCAAGTCACATTCACTTGTAATTTTCTTAGCACAAATAAAGACATTATGTGCACAGTACATTTATTGCTTTAAACTGTCAACCATTTTGGTATTTCATTACTAATGATTATTCTTACCCCTTTTTTAAATATGAAATGTAATACAGTTATTTAAAAAAGTTTGGATATGCACATAGGCTTATTTTGTAGAATTCATTATCTATGATTTGTGGAGGGCAAATCATAGATAATGATTGTACGTTTTTTTCTAGGTAATAAGCCTTGCACATTAATATTATGAAATAATTATAAAAAGATCTAAAATTAACATGCTATACTATTTTAATTATAATTAATGAAAAATCATGAACAAATGTCTAATTTCAGCTAACCTGTAATCTTTCTCTGTTTACTTACCCATTGCCAACCATGCAGATTTAATATTGAGTATTATATTCCTTTCATGCAATGACAATACTTTCAAAAGAAGAAACACAGATTAGCATAAAGGTAACTTACTTAAAAAGCACAATAAGAGCTATAGTATATATTTTATTAAGGTCTGACCTTCAAACATATGACTGGTAAGTAGTTTTGTTGTAAGGAAGAGGAGGGCTGATATGGGCTTTGTATAGTAAATGTAAATATTATGCAATAAGCCAGAGAGTATTATTTTACTTGCCAAAAAAGGCACAAAACTCTAACAACCAATCAAACAGTAGAAAAGCACTTCTAATAAAAAATTTAAGTCTGAACAGGAATAATGGCTCACTACACAAGTACCGCCACAGGTGGCCGAGGTCATTAAGGCGTGGACTCGTAAGCGGGGTTCGAATCCCGCCAGGACCGTCCTTCATGACTGAGGTTTTTTTCCAAATTTTCCTCAGTCCTCATAACTGGCAAATGCCAGGGAGGTACCCTAAACTTACGCCTGAAACATTTCCTTTCTTAAAAAAAAATCCTTTTCCAATATATCATTTCATCTCATGTATCATCAGTGTTCACCGAACTACACAAGCAAACAGAAGGAAATTCATGGACAAACATATAATCAACATAGCAAACACTTGAAAATGCCCCCCTTACCACTGAAAAAAGAGGAACTACTGCTATCTTCAGACTCTCAACCAAAAACAATGAAATACACTATCCAGCTGCCCATGTGCACAAAATGGGTATTTACACAACTGCCAAATGCACAATCTGCAAAGAATCACACACCAACATGGACTGTTGCCAGTTCTTGCTATACAAGAAATTGTATTCTGCAAAATAACAGCATTATCTCTGCACTATACTGATCTTCAGGAATTACTTTCAAATATTAATCATTAGATGAAGAAGTATATCAGTAATTTTTTTTATTTATTTATGGACGCTCTTTAACATCTCAGGTCATCAGCGTTAGGTATATCAGTAAGCTAGATACTCCAATGGCATAAAAATGTTATTGAAACAATAAGCCTTTGCAATAGCCTAAATTATTATTATTATCATCATCATTATTATTATTATTATTATTATTATTATTATTATTATTAGCTATTTATTAAACAGACATAGCATGGGCATGGGCAAATTGTTGACTTATCCTACAATAAAGTATTTAACATGTTCACACCCATCACCAGCTACTGATCAAAATTGCTAAATTATGCTATATTTCATTGTGAAAATTCCTGCTATTTAAAACTAAATTATATATTTTTTAAAAATTTTTGAAGTAGCACATTTGAGTATTCAACAACGGTCAAATTATGTTTCATTTTATTTCTTTATTTGGCCAAAGTATATATACATACAGGTGAAATCCTCAATGCAAATTTAAAACATGTCAAAAATAGTTTGATTGGAAAATGATTTTTAAGTCAAATTACCAGATTTGCTTTAATACATTTTAAACAAACATTACAAAACTTATTTTATATATATATACATTTTAATTATTTCACATTTTGAGAGCCTAGATGCCCAGCTGTCTTGTATTTTTTGACTGAATAATATAATTTATTAAGTAATTTTTAATTTCTCTTAGTTTTAAGGTATCCTTAATTTTATTTTTTATATCATTTGGCAGCAGATTGTAAAAGTTTTCTTCATTGATGGTTTGGAAATAGTTATATTTGTTTCTAGTGTCACGTGTGTGTATGTTTGCATTCCCTTTGTAGTGAGTAAGAATTTGATACATTGATTTTCATCATTATATATAATGATGAAATGTTAGGATTTAATCCTCTAAAGCTAGTTCTGCACAAGTCTAATATTTTAAATGTTTTAATTGTTCTTATTGCTTTCTTTTGTAGTTTAAGCAAACGTTTATTTCCCATTTTCTCGATTAACCCAGAAAATTATACTACAATTTAGATGTGAGCTGAATAGTGCATTGTACAATTGTTTTACAGACTTCACATCCATAATCTGTTGCATTTGTCTAATCACATAAATTGTTTAATTTTTTACTTATTTCATTTAGATGTGTGTGCCAGTTGAGATTTTGTCAATGGTGATCCTTAGACTTTTTATGTTCAATTTCTGGTATTTCTGTGTTTTACATATTTAATTTTAGTATACTTACTCCCTGAACCTTTCAGATTAAATTGCATCCATACAGTTTCTATAACATTTAAGGCCATATCAAGAATTTTTAGATACATAAGTACATCATTCATTAGTTGATCTGCTTTCTGATTTATACCCTCTACTGCTGCATCTGTTATAATTGTAACTACATCATCATGATCAATTGCATGCCCTCCCTTATGATTTTCATTTCAAAAATGTGCTGTCACTGCTGATTTTTCTATTTGTTTGTGTCTAATATTTCTCCAATGTTCTTTTAAACATATCCCCAGATTTCTTTTTGTTTTTCCTAAGTATATTTTTTCACAATCTTTGCAATTAATTCTATATATACCCAAACTTTCTTCTTTTTTCTTCTTTTGTTTAGATTCAATAATTTACCAACACTATATCTGTACATGGGTGTCAGAGTAATGTTATACTGTTATAAATTTCAGAAAATACAAACAGTATAACATTACTGTGACACCCATAAATAGATATAGTGTTGGTAAATTATTGAATCTAAACAAAAGAAGAAAAAAGAAGAAAGTTTGGGTATATATAGAATTAATTGCACAGATTGTGAAAAAATATACATAGGAAAAGCAAAGAGAAATCTGGGGATAATATTAAAAGAACATTGGAGAAATATTAGACATAAACAAATAGAAAAAACAGCAGTGGCAGCACATTTTTGGAATGAAAATCATGAAATAGAAAAGGGTATAACATTACTAAAAGCAATTCAACATCAAAAAGAACTTAATATATGGGAAAAAATGTACATAAAGAAATATGAACACAGATTTATGAATTTTGATATACCTGAGGCAGACAATATATTGTACAAGTTCAATAATAGACCGCCAGAGCAAGCACAGTCACATGCATACCCTGCCTAAATTGACTCGTCCATCATCAATTCGGTTGATAATGTGAGCAATTAGTCTCACGAAATGTGACCCAAAAATTACTTTTAATAAGTTTAATTGTGAAACTTCAAGAGCGTTTTAATGAGTTGACGTGATTTTGAGTGTTTTACTTTAGTTCAAATCGAGATTCATGGTACTTTCACTGTGTGGATTCCGACATAGCCTTCAAACCTGAATAGTGACAATTTGAAATGGAATAACTTCTTTGGTATCTTGTAATTACATTAGTTTATGATTAAACAAAATTGTTTTTCCTCTTAATTTTATTTAATTAGAGACTGTAAAGGTTAAAAAATATATAACTATTCAATAAGAATTGCTAAACATGGTCATTCCTTTTGAAAATATGCTTTTGCATTGTTTCCAGTAAATTTATCATTTAACATGGGATATGAGCATTGAGACAAGACTTCATTTTAAGTTTGTATGTTTGTGTATGATGAATAAACATCAGAGCTGTGCTGTTGCTCAGTTCAGATCCCATGAGAAAAATGCTAGCACATGTGTGAGTGTGAAGTAAATGGTAACCCATTCCAAAATATATGTATTAATAATGACCACCATACTTATATGTAAAGTCTCTCTCTCTCTGTCTCTCTCTCTCTGTCTCTCTCTCTCTCTCTCTCTCTCTCTCTCTCACTCACACACACAAAAAGTTTTTTCCAAATGAATTTCATAAAATATTGCCTATACCATATATGCAGAAAATCCAAGAGCATGGTAGGGTAGTTAGTAAGTAATAACATTTTAAAAAATTGAGTCGAGATTGTAAAATTTTAGTGGTGTGTATGTTACAATCTCGACTCAATTTTTTAAAAATGTTAATATTTGACATCACTGTTACAAAAGTTCACTATATTTTATACAATTATAGTTAGTAAGTGTTGCCAGTTATCATATTCAAGTTCAACTCAAACCTGCATTATATAAGTGCTGCATTTTGGGAGTAGTTCTCACAAGTAGGCTAAAATAGTTAATTATGCAAATATAATTAATAAAAATAAAATAACATTTAAAAAACTAAAACAGAAAATATTTTGAATGTATTTGTATATTCACCAATATTTAGGCATACTTGTACTTGAGCTGAATTTGTTGATTCTTCTCTAAGAAATGTTAATAACAGAATCTTCAAAAGTTGGTTGTTTCTGAAGCTTCTTAAGCAATTTTGAACCATTGATAATGAGGAAAGAGCAGACAGTCTGTTTTGAGCCTAAGGGTTCCTTTAATATGGAGTATACCCTGAGACCTGAAAATGATTGCTCTATCAATGCACTACTTTCATGCATTGTCAAAATTAACTAATTAAGTTTTAATACTTCTGACAAAGCTTTTGTAAGTCTGATGGGAAGCAATTCTCAGTGAGTATCACAATATACTTCTTTATTTAGTTGGTTGATTGCTATAAAACTAAATTAAGTTTTTAAACACAATAATGCACAAATAGACCTGTTCAAATTATGCTTTTTAACTGTTGACTGCAAACCATTATGCTTGTCTGCCATCACAGCTGCGTCCTTGTTGGTTTGTTTTACAAGTTTATTGCCTCATTTAAATTCTTTCATGTAAATGAGCAAATACTTGGACAAATTAACTGCTGTACAGTTACTACTTATGTCACTGATCCAATGCATTTTCCTCAACACTTCCTCTGCCATAACTTAACAAAAAACTGTTGACAACGAGGACTTATTGAGTAAATCAGTCATTTCATCCATATCTGATTATGAATTAAACTTTCTTTATGCACTTTTTTCACTAGTTCAATAATTAAAACACCAAAAATGTAGTCAATAATGTTATTTTGGATATCATCCAAGGTTCAAGAAAATAACAATAGCAGTCTGAAGATATTGCTATAATAATTTATTATCTGCCTGAGCAAGCAGATGTAAGAGTTCAACATAATTACCTTTTAACTAGAATGTTAATTGGAACTTGTACAGTGAAGCTATCATATAATTAAAAGCATTGTATTATTGTGTCAAATGACACACTCTTATTACTCCACTTACTTGTTTTTTTTTTGGAATGATTTATTTATGGACGCTCTTTAACAGCTCAGGTCATCAGCGTCCCATTCAACTCAGGGCATGAAATGGCCGACAAATTTTGCTCAGAGGCCTCTCTTTCAGGCTTGAGGTTCTTTTTCGTGCCGTAAATTTACGACACGGGACCCATGGCTTTACTTACCTTCCGAAGGAAGCCATACTTAGGATTTTTACGCCCCGAAAAAATCCTTCGGTCCTGGCCGGGTTCGAACCCGCGATCTTGGGTTTAGGAGGCAAGTATGGTAACCACTACACCACCAGGACCGACCACTTACTTGTGGAGTAATGTGGAGTAGTATGTAGTACTATGTTTTACAAAACCTTTGTTCACATCATCAGCTACCCATTGACTGCTGGATAATTCAGTATGTTGTGGGAATGTCTATTCTGCTCTGGTGGAGATGTGATAAACTTAAAGTTAATGTTTTCATACCCAGATGTGTCAAAGTTCATTAAACTGTCTCTGTATTTGTAAATGTAGATTTTCTCCCATGTTGCTAATTCTGTAGGTCCTCATGCTGATTTTAATAATTTTGGTTTTTTCACTATGTCATGGTTTTCTGTCCACAAATGAGATGCTACTGCTGATTTCTTCATTTTCTTGCATTTTATGTTCCTGAATTTTGTATATATCTGCTTTTTTCTCCTGTGGAATACTGTCATTAACAACATTGTTCATCAGGAGATTTTTATTAATAAATCTGTTTACAGGTGCCAACCTGATATTAAAATCTTTTAGAATATTTTGAAATTTTTTCATAGCTCATGGATATACATATATTTTTTGCTATCTTTTCTTATTGAAAGTGTTGTGATTTCTTTAATAAGGTTCTGCCTTTTAAATTTCTGTACTTTTTTGTGAACTGTTCTTTGCTAAATTCATTTTTACTTGTTGTACTTTCTATTTGTTTGTATTCTTTAGAGTATTCTTTCCTTATTAATGTGTAGGTTAACTAGCCTGTGAGTTAAGCTTTGATCATTGCATGTTTACAGAAAGAGAAATACAGAAAGAACATGCATGCAGATAATTACATCAAAGCTGATGTATTTAACTCCAAACACATAAACATGCAATGGTCAACATCTTAACACACAGGCTAGTTAACCTATACATTAATAAGGAAGAATATTCTAAGGAAATCAAACAAACAGAAATAACAGCAATGGATTTAGCAAAGGACTAGTTCACAAAAAAGTACAGAAATTTAAGAGAGAGAAACTTATTAAAGAAACCACAACCTTTCAGCAGAAAAAGATATAAGTTTTAAAAAAAATTCACATATCATTCATGGGCTGCAAAATATTTCAAAATATTCTATAAGATTTTAGTATCAGGTTGGCACCTATAAAGAGATTTAATGTTAAAAATCTCCTGAATGACAATTTTAATGACAGTATTCCACTGGAGAAAAAAGCAGGTATTTACCAAATAAGTTGTGCAGAATGATAAAAAGGCTATATTGAAAAAACAAACAGATGCACATGGTTAAAAGAACATTTGAGGAACATAAAATACAAACAAATGGAGAAATCAGCAGTAGCATCTCTTTTCTGGACAGATTACCACAAAATAGTGAATAAAGCAAAATTATTAAAATAAGTACAAAGGACCTAGAGTTAGCAACATGGGAGAAATCTACATTTATAAATACAGAGGTAGATTAATGAACTTCAACACTTCTGAGGATGAAAACGTAAACTTTAAGTTCATCACACCTCCAGTAGAGCAGGATATGCATCCCCAAAGCATAACGAATTATCCAACAATCAATGGTTAGCTATGATGCGGACAACTGTCTGTGAAACATGTACTAAATTTAAACAAATAAGCATAGCCAATAAGAACATATAGTTCAACTCAATCATACAATGATCTTAATTAAAATTTCAATTTTAATTTATTGCAGTTCAGTATGGTGCGATACACGATTGAAGCTACAGAAGAATAATTTTATACAATAAATTCATAAGTAAACATGTACAATAATTAATAAAATATACATTACATTAGGGTTGTAGGATAAAAAAAATACAAATACAGATTGTAATAATCTGACATAAAAAAAATGGATAAGCACAGTAAGGATAGCCTCCACATTACAATAAGTATTCATTTAAAAAATAAGAGCAATAAAATTAAGACCTAAATTATAATAAATATTTGTCAATGTATAGTAGGTTTTCATCTATTAAGTAATGTTCCAAAACTTTCCTGAATTCAATGTGAATGTTACAGGATTTAATTTCTTAAAGAAAAGCATTGTAGAGTTTTATTGTCATAAATCTAGGCATCTTTTCATAAAGGCGGAGTCTTGGTTTGGGATAGAGAAGTCATTTTTATTCCTTGTGTTGTATTTATGCATATCAGAGTCTACTGCATAGGTAAATTATATTTTATTAAGTAAAGAATGGTTTTGTACACGTACAAACAGGAAGAGTTAGAATCTTAGCTGTGTGAAAGTATTCCTACAGGAATTATTTATGTAAGATGACCTAGATACCCAACAACTCTTTTTTGTAAGGTAACGATTTTAACAAAGTTTATTTTGGAAGTATTGCCCTATAGTTCTACGGCATAAGTGATATGCGATTGAATAAGGGAAAAATATACCATTCTAGCCATATTATCAGGTTCAAATTTTCTTAAATATCTCAGTACAAATAAGTTTTTATTGATTATAGGCCCCAATTTTTCTACATTACTATATTAGGTAAAGGTTTTGTCTATGATAAATCATAAGAGTTTTGTGGAATTTACACTTCCTACTACTTGTGATTGATTGGCCTGCACTAGGATTCAGTGTTTTTGAATTCAGATTTATTATTTCACATTTGGCTGGGTTTACATATGAATTCAGATCTCCAAAGTATTCTACCACAGATATTGATACTTGAACTCAATGTGGATAAGTCACTTTTATTGGCTGCAATTGTAGCATCATCAGCCAACTGTTTAATGCTAGCAGGTAATGTTTCAGTTATATAACTGATTTATTTTATTTATGTTGCTATGACCTGAAATGTTCTTTAACATCTCAGGTCATCAGCATCCCATTCAATCCAGAGCATGAAACAGCCAGCAAATTTTGCTCCAAGACCTCTTCTTTCAGGCTTGAGGTTCTTTAGATGCTGTAAATCTACGACAGACCCACAGCTTTACTTTCCTTCTGAAGGAAGCCATACTTAGGATGTTTACGGCTGAAAAATTTCATTGACCCTGACTCAGCTATATTGTGAATGTAAAAAAATAAATAATAATAGTTCCAATATAGAACTCTGGAGTACCCTGTATGTTAGATTTTGCACTTTGGATCTGCATTCCTCTTCATTGGATTTTGTAATGACAAATTGCTTTCTATCCATAAGAAAGGATTTTATTAATTTATGAGCCCCTAATGCCTAACATACATAATTTATCAATTAAATTATCTGAATTTATGCAGTCAAAAGCTTTAGTGAGGTCTAACATACTACCTGCAGTGTAATTGCCAGAGTCAATATTGGCAATTATAGTTTCAATTAAATTTGAATCTATTTTTGAAAAAGCCATTGCGCTGCTTTTGGATTAGATTAAATTTATCAAGGTACTTGATTAATTGATTATAGAGTAATCAATGAAGAATTTTTGAGATTGCTAACAAAATGGATATAGGTCTATAATTAAAAGAATAATTGCAAATCTGTATAAAATGGAGTGGTAATATATTCTACATTAAAGCATTCAAACTGTTCACACTAACTTCATTTACTTGTATAACACTGGACATGTTTAAGAAGTGGAATGCCGATTAACGGCTGATAATGGAAGCAATTAGCTTCAAAACATGTCCAGTGTTATATAAGTAAATGGAGTTAGTGTGAACAGTTTGAATACTTTAGTACAGACTATAGGTCTATAATATTTATATCATTCTTACTGCCTTTTTATAGTCTGGTGTGATTAGCAATTTTTAGTTTGTCTGGAAATATACTTAATTCAAGACAGGAGTTTACTGTATTTACAAGTGAGTTGGCTAATTCACCAAAACACTTTTTAATCTGTGACATGCCCTCCAGGCCTAAACTGTTTTTTGATTTTAGCGATTTAATTATATTGCAGATCTCATTAACATTAGTAGGATAGAAAAATATACTTCCATTGATTCTAAAATTTTGACTCCCAATTATACTTGTATTTGGAGTACAAAGCTATGAGTTTAAGGTACTATCTATGGGTGCAAAGTGATTATTAAGGATATCTGATACCTCTGATGGGTTATTTATAATAATGCTCCCAAATTTGATTTGATTTCATGATTGATTTGATTTGTGACTGAGGTTGGTATCTACAGAAGATTGTTCATCACCTGCCAACTAGCTTTGCTTATATTATGAAAAGATAAGATTATATTGCAAATACTATTTTTCTTAGCTCTAAATCATATGCAGGTTTTAAAATTTTTATATCAATGCCTCTAAAATCTGCATTGTAGCTATTCTTCTGAATTGTTGCCAGTTTGAGCAAGGTACACAAGTATTTTACTTCAGGAGTGATCCAGTGAAGATGATTAGTTTTTATATTAGTTTTCCTACGAGCTGTTTGAAGACAATGAATATTAATGTAGTAGTTTAGAATTTCATAAAATCTGTCAAGTTTTAGGTTTGGATCCTGTTCCACGTATACTTTACTCTGGTTTTCTGTTGATATATTTATGGGTAAATATGATTTTTCCAAAATGCCTAAAATTAAGTGTTGTAATCCTTTCACGTTTGGAAAGCATACAAATCAAGTGAGAAAGAGAAAGAAAGAAAAAATGTGTAGAAAATATTCCCCATTTAAAGGAAGATAGGTAATATGTCACAAGTGCCATTTCAAGATTTTGAAAATTTGTGTGAAAATATCATATGATGGTACTAAAAAAAGTTACCAAAGTAACAGGAAGAATATTTACCTGTTAATAAGAAACAGGCAACTTTCCTAAATGCGAATAAACTTTTTATAACATTTGGTCACTTTCCGCTTTTAAAGCTCACACCTTTCATCTAGTGGGTAAGTCTTATGCTCACTGAAAAACATATTCTGTCAATGAAGTGATAAAATATGTTCCAATGCAAATACCACTGGCCATCTTCCTGACAAATTTATGAAACTAGTATAAATTTCTATGGAGAAGACTGTATAAGTAGGGTAATGACTGGCATGAAAGATACAGATGACAATAAAAGAGTATAAAAAGAAAAAAACAAAAGAAGGTAGTATTGGCTAATTTAAGGAAGCTATGAAGGGATTGCAGAAATGACCACATTTAGAACTTCTTGAGAAAATTTGTCAAATATTAATCGTGCTAGAACCCTGCTAAAGCAAAATGTTGAATAATCCGAACCCTAAATTGCTAAATGAAGCATATAGAATCTGTGATCTTAAGTGGTATTTATTGAGTTGTATTGTAAGGTTACTATGCTTTTACTGGCCAAAAGTGCAGTCTACAAAAACACTTAACAAAACACAAAATGACAACAAACTGATGTGTACACAGCATTTCACCTTAATTGAGCTCTCTCAGCTTGCCATTCCCTCTTCATTTTTATGCAGCAACAAACGGATTGAATGGGCAGCTGTCAAATAATGAACATATTTTTGTTGTACTGTTAATTATAATAATAATTTTGGATAATCCAAATAGGCACTAGTCCCAATTAGACAGGGTTAGCAAGGCTCTAGTGTATTTGGCTTCAATAATTCAATATATAGAATTTTTTAGCCAAGACATAATCAGGCTATTTAAAGCAACTGAAAAATGCATCAGACAGGAATTTTATCAATACTAGTGATTACTCAGAAAAACAGTTTCATGATACAGGTTGCTATACAGAGGTGTCATTAGAGCAGTTTACAAGCATTTTTCACATACTATAGACATTTGGATAATACTTTTTATTTATTTATTTTTTTGGGGTCAAACTTTTCTTTTTAATAATACCAGATTAACAAACCTTCTTACATTGCACGATGTACAAGTCACTATTGTGCTTTTGTGTGGAATGGCATCATAGCTATCAAGTAACAACAGGCCTACACCAGAACAGTAGATACTTCTGTTTCTCTCTGGTTAAAATGTCAAATGGGAGTGGCAGTGGGATGGGGTAATGTAACAACTCGTAGTTTGTGTATTCACCACTATTCCAACACTACTGTATTACATAGGTCTTATCATGCTTCACTGCTTTACTAGAACTGAGAACTGAACATGTACATATATAGTGTCAGCTGTTGTTTGTTCATCAAGGACTTGGTTTCAGGTCAGTACAATAGAATGTATTCAAATGCAGAATTGGCAGATGCTCATTTGATGTATGGGAAGACAATAATAGTAATATTGCTCAGCTTTTGTATTGGGATAGTAACAATGCCTAGAGGAGGATGTTTCATGCTATTAATTGCCATCTTAGAAAGCACAAGCTTGAATGTTCACCATTTAAGCCTGCTACTCACAATGAGGAGACCTAAAAGGACAAGGATGCACAACTGGAGGAAATAGCACTTCAAGTAGTTTAGGACAACCCTCATGCCAGCATAATGCAAGTACTATACGAAGTAATGTTGATCACATGACTATCTAGAGAGTGTTGCATTAGGACCTGTTAAATCCATACACCTACAGCATGTAAAGGCAATATCACCAATTGATTTTCATGCTATCACAGGGTTATTTGAGAGGCCTCTGAGTAAAGTTTGTCAACCATTTCACATCCTGATTTTAATAGGACGCTGATGACCTGAGATGTTAAAGAGCGTCCATAAATAAACAAAAAGGGAGGGGGGCTATTTTGAGCATGAATGTGAATCTGTTACCTTATCATTACCAATTCACAATCCAAAATTTACCTGCCTCTTTTATTTGCATGATATCAATCCCTGAACAATGATTATATCCAGTTTCCAAATTTGGCAGTTCACTTACTGAGCTTCTCTAAATTTCTGTTTCCTGTGAAAGCAATCAGAGGGATTTTTAAGGATTATGTTCTAATCTTTCTCCAATTTTGTTTAATTTCTTCCCAATAAGCACATACAATTTCACTCTTCACTTATTATCAAGAATATTGTTGATTCCTTTTCCCTAAGTTTATTTACAAGAAGTCATATGGTTTCTTCTGAAGCAGGCATATATAAGAATTTTGTCAAAAATTGCCTGTAACTTTCTTGAAAGAAGATATAGTCATGTGTGAACTGTACTTAAAAATACTTTTTTCTAATGTGTACATGTATGTCATGACATTATTAAAACACATAAAGCATATGCAAAGGACTAATATACTTGAGCACTTGTAATATACAAGTTCTACATGAATAGTTAGATGCATTGAAAATGAAGTCAAGGTCACAATGGAATTGACTGCTTGTCAAACCCTTGTGCCTGTGCCAACCAACTGCCCAAGCATGTGACTATCATGCACACTGAAAGTATTAAGCTGCAATTCACTAGCAAATTTTTGGTAACATAGTGTCTATTCAGTATATATCAAAATATTTACTTAAAAAACTGAACAAAGCCATCACTTTATTTTCTATTAGCTCTATAAAGAGTCTACACTAATATTGTTTTTCATTACAGTTAGATGGTTAGGGTACATGGTCTCAGAGAGAGGGATTAAAGTTTGTGGCTGCTAAACAGAAAGCTGTTGTTTAACGTTGAGATACTTGGCAGAGTCAGAGTGAGCTACGCTATAGAGCTGATTACACATTCATGGTAGTAAATGTTTCTCCACTATTCATACTGCCACAGGTGGCCAAGACCATTAAGTGCAGACTCGTGAGAGGGAGGTCTGGGGTTCGATTAAGGCCAGGACCATCCTTCCTGACTGAGGTTTTTCCCCAGTTTTCCTCAGTCCTCATAAATGGCAAATGTTGGGAAGGTACCTTAAACTTAAGCTTGGATTTCCTTCCTTTAAAAAAAAATCCTATTTGAATTTAACATTTCACCACATGTATTATCAGTGTCCACTGCCTGTGCTGCCTCAGTAATAAAAATGGGCATTAAAAAAAAGATCATATTACATTATGAGTAAGCCACATTTATGATCAACTATGCATAGTACTACCACAATTGTGCATCTTGAGACATATTATTGATAAATAATATTATTAACCCTTGAGAAGGCATGCTATGTAAAATGCACCAAGCATCATAATTTTAATCTGAGAGAAAAGCCTATGGTAAACAATCACCTCCTTCTAAGTGACTTCAATTGAATTGTTAAATCTTTCATTCAGTTATTATTTTGACAACTGTAACACGCACATGTTTAAAGTAATGATATGTTTTTGTTAGGCTTGCACCACTGTATGCATCAATGTGCCAAGTTATGTAATTTTTTTTTTGATTAGCTTTATTTAAGAACACTCTTTAACAGCTCAGATCATCAGCATCCCATTCAATTCCAGGCTTGAAATGGCCGACAAATTTTGCTCAGAGGCCTCTTCTTTCAGGCTTGAGGTTCTTTTTGTGCTGTAAATGTACGACACGGGGACCCACAGCTTTACTTCCCTTCCAAAGGAAGCCATACTTAGGATTTTTATGCCTGAAAAAAATCCATCGATCCTGGTCGGGTTTGAACCTTGGGTTTAGAAGGCAAGTATGGTTACCACTACACCACCAGGACCGACTAGTTATATAATTATATGATATGTACATTATTGATATATTGTTAGCTGCTTTATATCTTTCTTTTCATATTAACAAAACTTGAAATATTTAGTCTGCATGTTCATTTACTTTGAGGTATCATATATTATTTTCAAGGCAAAAAATATTTGATCAAGTCAAAAACAGTAAAATATTTTGTCAAAGTACTAAATGATGAAGAAATAAGTAGTAATTTCAGTGAGTTTTTCAAATATAGAAGTGAAAAATTAACTAAAAAAAAAAATGTTATCAGGATCTAAAAGAGTTGTTTAAGGAAATTAAGAAGTAGAATCAATGGATAAAATTGAAAGTTTTAATGTGATGCCATAAATGTGTTTCACACTAATGTTACATTGAAAGTCTAAGAATTAAAATAAAATATTTCAGAGAAAGAGATAATAAATTGACAAGCAGAAGTGAACTGGCACAATGTATTTGATTAATGTGAAAATAGAAACCATATAAACATTGCAGATCTATGATGGAACAGGCATTATGGTTGTATGAGCTATGTTTTCTCTTTCTGCTGAGATGCATTAGATCTGAAAACAAATAAAGTAACGAGTCTAGATGCAGAACAAATAGATTAGTTGTCATCAGATCTGATCTTGACCAATTTGTGACAAACTGCATTAACAGTTAAAACCCAGAAGAAGATTGTAACCATAGATGAAAAACTGGAAGCATTCATAATGTGATTTTATACAGTAAATTCCTAAAAAATCTGTAAAATATAAGGTTGAAATTTTTTACTCTATGTGATGCAAAGATATTTAGTGCAAGTTTCTTGAAAGTGTATTATGGAAAACAGCCAGAGGATTTTATTTCTGCATTAATATATAATAGGTACAGTAAAAAGGCTCACTGGGCCATCAAGGGCTCAAACAACTTTCACCATTGATAACTGTACCTCAGTTACCAGTTCTTCACCTCTTTGAAAATGAAATAATATGCCTAGGAACCTTAAAGAAAGACAAGAGAGAAATCCCAGCAGAATTTATGCATAGTAAAAAATTTGAAACTGGGTCTCCAATTTTTGGATACTACAAGAATGCTACAATAGAATATTGTATGCAAAAAATAAATAAAGCAATGGTTCTCATCTCTAATATGCACAATGAAGGCTCAGTTATGGAAGACCTTGAATTGGCACATCATTTTGAACTACAATATATCTAAAAGAGCAGCTGATACTGTAAACCAAATATTCAGTGTCCCACAGCCCAAGAAGATGAACAACGGTATTACCATTTTCAATGATAACAATATGTTATCAATGAAAACTTTTTTCTGTGGTACAATTAAAAATTAGTGACTTTTACTAATTTTGGTGCACAGAATTAAAAAATGCATTCGGTTTTTCTATAGCACATCTCGTTTTGGCAATAGGATAATTTTCAATGAAAATATAATTGTAAATTTACAAAAATATAATACAAAACAATGAAAACATTTGAATAACAAAAAATAAAGCCTTTCACATTTAAATAGATGAATTTATCTTTGAATAATTAATTTATAAAATAATATTTATCTTTATGATGAAAATGAAATGTTTTAATAAACTATATAAATTAAGACATAAATGGTTTTAACCACTTTTATTACACATTCATATACAACTTTTAAATAAAATGAAAAAGAATAATAACATGAAATGATACTTGAATTTGAAAATGTTTGTTAGTTATCTTGTGTACCTCTTCTTCTTTTCCCATGGAACGGCTGAGTATGTGATTTTCTTGAGTGTTCTCTGGTAAGTTCATGGCATATGCTCTTCACTGACAGCTTCTAAATTCGACAGGAAGTAGTCAAGATGTGACTTGAGGAAATGAAGCTTCAAAATCATATTACAGCCGAGCAATCTGAAGTTTTGCAACACATTTCTGACAATTTCTTTGTGTTCAGGGTCTTTCACATTGCCCAGAAATTTCTTATCTCTGAATCCATTTCATGCATCTTTTTATTTTCATTCATAGAGTTGGTAAAATTAACATTTTTCATCAATTTCCTTATCTGTGGTCCATCAAATACTCCCTCTCTGATTTTAGCTTGTGACAATGATGGAAACTCTGTGCATAAGTACTAGAAGCAAAGGCAACTTTGTCAAGTGCTTTTTCATTGTGCCAAGTTTTATGTGTAATGGAGAGAGTAGAATTTTTTTATGATCAACAAGAAGTACATTATAACATTTTTTGATACAGGTTCCAGTTGCTGCCTCTCAGGTTATTGCTGAGTTTCCCAATGCTTGTCCTTCACCCTGCTATCCCATTTGCAAAGAAAACATGGGAATTTTGTGTATCCTCCCTGTTGTCCTAGTAACAGACCAATGACCTTCAAGTCGCGACATTCATGGTCACGGTACTTAATTTTCTGAAGATTATGCTTCAAAGTTTCATAAGACTCTTAGGTTCGTAGAATGTGCAAACGATATTGAAGCTAATTTGTTGCCATTATGATGTAACATTGCCTTAAGACTTCTTTTGGAAGAATCAATAAAAAGATGCCAGTTAATTGGCTCATATGCTTACCTGCCCAACTGTTGAATAAGATTACACACATTCACACAAAACACAAGTTGATCTTCTTCTGCATAGTACTTGAACTGTATACCCCCAAAATGTAATGCCATGATAACAAGTTCTTCTCCTGTAGTCTTGAAGCCAGTAACTCACTTTTTTGGTTTGAGAGTCCTAAATCCCTCGCTAATGCATTTGACTCAACTGTTGTGTGAATTGACAAATTCTTTTGGATTAGAAACCAACTCATTGTCAGAAGTCATGGCACTGCATTCAGATTCCCTAAAATTGAGGTCTTTTGGTGGTGTAGGTATGGGTAGTTCGGGTCTATGAGGAATAGGTCATGTAGCTGAGTTCAGATTTGGATATTTAATTCCTGCTTTATTATTTTTTTGTTGTTGCCATGCAAAGGTTACAATTGTCATGGTGATTCTGCTCCTCTCTCCATATCTTTGGTTTGGCAAACAGCACTGTCTTTCATTTTCCTTCACACCAATAACATAATCCCTCAACACAAATGTTACATGCAATATGAGGTGCGAACGATTTATCTGATCAGCAACTTTCTCTTTGAAATATGAGTATTATAGTTCCTTTGTTTATGAATCTATTTTATGCACCTTCCTGTCAAACATATAACACCCACAAATGTAACAAAACTTCTGAGGACTTTGTAGACAGTTTCCTGAGTAATCCTGATGTATGCATACTGCATATATCCTGCATACTGGAACTTTTATTTTAGCACCACATATACAGAAGACGAACATGTGTATTAACATGAATTTTCAGCTCAACTGAAGTTGAGATCTATGCTAGCTATAAATATAGACATAAATATCTGGGTGATAAGGGAGGATGGAAGTGAGCCGATTAGAAAGAAAATCAACAACAGATTTAGAATAATATAATGAAACATTGTAGTAAGCTTGAATTTTGCACCATAGACATATATGCTTATATCATGAAAACTAGATGTGATAGCCAAAAACGGACTGCATTTTTGAAATCAGGGCACTGATTTCCATTAAAGTCACATATTTTCCTTTATAACGCAGAATCAAAGTTGACCAGTGTAATTGTTGCAGGAATCAATGCTCAAGTTCTGTATAATGCCAACTAGAATAATGATAGGATTCCACAAAAGCTGTTTCTTGGAATCCTTTTCATTCAGCTCATGAAAACACAATTGGAAAATATATCATGATCCCATCTTTGCCAATTGATATCAGTGTATTTTTACATGATTACAACACTGAAAAGCCAGATGCTGGGGAACAACTGAGGGGAAAAAAAAAGGACAATAATGCTATGTGCTGAAGAGTAGAGAACAATAAAATGCTCATTACATAAAGTTTTGTTTGTAAAAACCATGCAGAAACAAAAGTGATCTATGACAAATGCGGTTTAAATAAGGGGAAAGAGGATTGAGACATTTTCTACTGTCAATTAATTGATAAACTTAGAGCATTTAAAACAATTATACATAAAAATAGATTTACTTGTCTTTATGAATATAAGCCTATTAATCTTTCATTTATTTCTTTTCTAAATATGTTATATGTTAAATAATGTAAAATTTTATAAAATGTTTCTATTGTTTCAATTGTAGAATACCACAGGATAATAAAATATGAGTATCAGCCCTCCATAAAACATATATGTTCTTAGAACAGCTACTCAAGAAAATTATAATCTCATTTATAGCATAACAGAATAATAAACGTATAATCATAATTTTTCAATTTGTTGAAAGTCCTGATCTTTCAATGGTGTACATAGTGCCATCATGTCTGCCTGTGTTAAAAATATGAATGCCAAAATTTCTCACTCACCTCATTTTTCTGGGACTTCCTCTCCTGGGAAGGCCCAGGCCAATGATTTGTCACTTAGTTTTTGGATCACATTGGTATATCCAGCTTTCATCACTTGATATGATATTAAATATATTTTTCCATTTTCCTCCGTCAAATTTTAACAACATTTTCTGCCAGTGATCCCACATGTGCATTTTTCTGCTCATCTCTTAGGTGATAGAAGAACCAATGACTGCAGAGCTTCCTCACATGAACTTTTTCTGTGAGGATTGTTTTTAATGCTGTTAATCCAATATTTAGGTTGTCTTGAATCTAAATGTTGCTATAATATGTATAGCAATAATCTTCCCACAACATATGCTCTGCTTTCATTACATTTTCTTTCATTGTTGCTGTATAGTAAGCCATCCTATGCATTCTTCCTCTTTCCCTCCTAAAATCTACACACCATTGATAAATAGTGGATTGCAAAGGGCAAAGGTTCCCAAATGCATGATGCAATCTTTCAATACATTCTCTCTTCCCAAGTTGACTTTAAAGTCTTAGTAAATTATAGCATGGAAATGCTTGCACTTGAGATCCACCCTACCATATGGTGCTGCAAGTGATGGCACAACACTTTGTTGGAGCATGCTTGAAAATATTGCTACTTAAACTTCAATCTAAAGCTAAGAAAACCAACACTTGCTTGTCACATCTGCTTGCTGTCAATTCTTAAAATTTTCAGAATCATGTTATCTCATTCTGGTTTTGCCTCCTACATAACAAGACTTCATGAAAAAATGCAAGCCTTTTACATCATGTGAATAACAGATCCATGAGCAGTTAAATCAATTCTGGTGGCTAAGGTCACTAAGGCATGAACTATTGAATGGAACATATATGGTTTGAATTCTAGTAGTCTGTTCTTCCTTGGATTTTTCTAGGGTTTGCTTGGTATTCATCTATGATAAACACTGGGGAAATATATACCTTAAATTTATGCCTGGAATGCTTTCTTTCCCCCCCCCAAAAAAAGCTTTTCTAAATTTATCATTTCATCTTATGTATCATCAGGGACGACTACCTGTGATGTCACAGAGCAAAAATAGACTTCAGTTTTAAAAAATGTGTAGTTGATCTAATACAGCTTTAGTGAAGTCAATTTTAGACAATATTTTTGCCAAGGAACAGAGTTCATCATTATTAAGTTAAACATTTATATTTCAAATACATTTAACATAAATTACTTCTTATACAAAATGATCTGCAACAAACCATGGATAACCATTGCACAAAAAGCACTAATGCATGTTTCAAGCCAACAGGAAGCAAGGATGTATGTATCATTGTAAAACAAAGAAAAGAGATTGCATATACTTATGTAGTCGAATACAATGTAGTCCATAAGCACATCAGCTATTCACATACCAATAATTCCTTTCTATCTGCTTTGCCATCATGATTACAATCAATGGCAGCACGGAACTCCTTCCGTCGTTCAGCTTCTCCTTGTGTTAATGTATCACCTTCCTTCTCTCCATCTCCTTCTGTCTGTAGACTAGAGAATTCATCTTCTGTAAGAATTTCATCTCCATCTCGATCTGTAACCATTAGATAAATCTCCCTTCACCATAAATTCACTATGTTAATATTAGAGCCTCTCTGCCAGATGTTCTACAGTAGCAGTAATAGGATTATAAGGATGCTTAAATACAGCAGTTATTTACATACTCATACACCTGCATTCACTAAGTATCCTCTTAAGAACATTAAACGCCATCAAATAGCTATGCATAAATAAATAAATGTACTTTGTTTAAGAAATAATTGATTCTGGAGATACTGACAAAAATATGGAATTCAGATTGTATTCCTACTATCACCATCCCTTTATTGGCCAAAGGCATCATATGCACTTTTAACCTGAGCACTGGTTTATGCATAGTTGACACAATGTGTTTCATTTGTTTCTTTTTAATAGTTTAGAAAGAGCATCCAGATTCAGATGAGCAGCAAGTGTTTATGTACAAAGCCTGTTTAATAAAGAATGATCATCACTTTTTACAGCCTTAATTTCAGCTAAAATTTTATTAGCTGTATGCATAATGAACACATGTAATAGTTTCATTGCTGTCACTTTCACTTTTCACCTGTGAGAGGTGTACAATTTGAGACATGTTCAAATGCCTACAGCAAAATGAAAGAAACATGCGACAAACAGTATACTACTGTAAAATTCTGCTTTCATCTCAGCTGTGACTATGCAATGTTACAGGAGGCCTGTAGAGAGTTTTGTTCTTCCTTATAACACAACTCAAAGATGGTTTAAAATGTTTAAAGAGAGAAAACAATAAATTTCAAATAAACAGTGCTCCAATTTCTGCTCTAACAGAAGAAAACATTAACATCATTGTTGACAATGTGAGAGAGGATTGTCAAATAATGTTAAAAACTCAAAAAAAAAAAAAAAAAACTCACAACTGTAACCAGGAAACACCACAGAGACATCCTAAAAACATATTACATGCAAAAGGTTTCTGTGCAACAAACTGAAACACGGCCGTAAATAACAAATGTGATGCTAAATATCTTAAAAAATCAATATGAAGTGCATCCCTTACCTTTCCTATAGTACAGATTTAGCCTATGTGACTTTTCCTTTTCCTCAAATTGAAGGTCTCCTCATGGGAGACCTTTTCCATTATCAGAAGCAGTGTGAAGGCTGCAGAGCCATTTCATACCAAAAAACAGTTTTAAGACTGGCAGAAATGGTGCATTGCATCCAATGGGGATTACAACACAAGGAATAAAAATGATTCTCCATCTTAAGCTATTGACTCTGCCTTTATGAAAAGATGCCTAGCTTTATGGCGATAAAATTCTACAATTCTATAATGCTCTTCCTAAAGAAAAAAATCCATGTTCAATTTAATAAAAGATTACACACAGATTGGAACAATGCTTATTGAATAATAAACTGAATGTAAATGTCAACAAAACTGTATTCATGCATTTCAGTAAGTAAAATCTTAGCAATTATTCTCAGATCATTTTAAACCACAATATAATTCAAGAGGAGCACACAAATTTTCTGTGTATGGATTGATTCCAATTTGTCATGGGATCTCTACATAGAACATATAGTTTCAAAATTATGTCATTTTGTTATACATATTAAATTGTTGATTAGTTTTATTTACAGATTTATTTCAATTTATTTATTTGTTAATATTTTGTTAACAAAAGACCAAAGACAGATTCAAATGAACATTTTGCAAGAATGCTTAGTCTTGTTTAAATACAATTCCAATGAGTTTCTCCAACATTTCATAACAGTTGATGAAACATAGATTCATCACTATGAAAGAGCAGTTCAAGCAGTGGGTAGCAACAGGTGAAAGTGCACAAAGAAATTAAAAATTATTCCCTTTGCAGGAAAAATCTGGCTATGGTTTCCTGTGATTTTCATGATGTGGTGCTCATATACTATCTCCAGAAGGGCAGAACTATCACCAGAGAGTAATGCACTTCACTACTGGACCATTTGATACTATTCCGACTAAACATTCACACCTTGCATAAAAGAAAGTTCTCTTTCACGATGATAATGCACCTTCACACACATCTGGGATTGTAGCCTGTAAAACTGCATGACCTTCACTTCCAAAAATCAAAAAATTCTTCAGACAATATTTGAAGTGCTCTTAGGGGGACAATGAGATAACAACTTTAGCTCGTCCTTGAAATGTCATTCTCAATTGATTTTTTTCAAATGGAATGGTGTATTTTCTTTTACAGATATGGAAAAAAAAGAATTTTCAGTATAAAAGTTCTAGTATGCCTACAGCTAGGGGTGATAGGTAATGTGATATTAGACAAATAAGCCAGCAAACGTTTTTCACTCACTTTCACTTCTCCCCCCCCCTTTTTTTTGTCGGTCCTGGTGGTGTAGTGGTTACCATACTTGCCTTCTAAACCCAAGATCGCGGGTTCGAACCCGGCCAGGATCGATGGATTTTTTCGGGCGTAAAAATCCTAAGTATGGCTTCCTTCGGAAGGGAAGTAAAGTCGTGGGTCCTGTGTCATACATTTACGGCACGAAAAAGAACCTCAAGCCTGAAAGAGAGGCCTCTGAGCAAAATTTGTCGGCCATTTCACACCCTGAGTTGAATGGGATGCTGATGACCTGAGCTGTTAAAGAGCGTCCATAAATAAATCAATCAAAAAAAATCCCATTTATTTTGTAATTGGTACAATGGAAACTAATTAGTTTACACACAGAAGCCCATTTATTAACATCGATACACAAACAAGTGCTCATTTGTCAATTGAAACCTCAAAAACATTATTCTTAGCCAATTTCACTTCATTTTTCAATCATGGAAGTTCGATACACGATCAATAAGAGGATCAATATGATACATTTATGGCAAAGCTCATAAGAATGCTAGAGCATCTTGAAACTTATATGGAGATCGATGTCTTCAAAGGAGGCAGCCATCTGTTATAAATTTTCAATGACTTTGAAATTACTCTCAGAAACAGGAGGTGTCACACCAAGAAAACTTCATCGAATGAGAATTGCTAATGGGGAAAATTTAGAAGTCACTGTCTCTCAAATGAAAGAGATTAAGAGTTACAATACTATCCAAATCCATATCGCATTAGCCTACACCAAGCCCTTCATGGAGATGGTTTTCAGAAGTGTGTTGAATTTTGCCAATGGCTCTGCTACAAATTCAAAATGGTAAATTTTCAGCAAAGGTAAATTGATGCCAGTCAAGTGAAAGTGAGTGAAAAGTGTTTGCAGTCTTATTTGTCCAATATCACATCACTTATCATCCCTAGCTGATAGGCATACTAGAACTATTTATACTAAAAATGGATTTCTTTCCATTTCCTTAAAAGAAAATACACCATTCCATTTGAAAAAATAAATTTGACTTTGAAATGTCATTTCAAGAACAAGTTAAGGTCACTACCTTATATCCCCCTAAGAGCACTTCAAATTTTGTGTGAAGCATTTTTTTTATTTTCCCCTTCGTTTCAGAGGTAAACGGCCAGGATACTATTAATGTCTCTCTCTGTGTAACTCAAGTGTTTCCATATAAATGGCTTTACAGAGACTATTATGAAACTATAGATTATATTTAGACATTCATGATTTAGTGTCCAAGGTGAGCATTTTGAAACCACCTCATCCATATGTTTCAATAAGATAAAGACAATGAATTAATTTCGCTTCTTAGAGCATAGTAATGATGAAACAATCACAATGAAAGACCTAAAACTTAAAGAGATAGAGAAATGAAAACAAAAAATATTAATGTTTAGCATTTTCATTCAATTGTTGTTCTAGCTCTAAATGATACTTAGCCAGATAAAATTCCCAATCAGACATTTTGTCTGGCTACAGTTATTAATAGTATATTGCCTGACCGTGAGAAGATGAACACCAGCTACAATTAGATGCTAAGTACTCTAGGTTCATTTGTGTTCATTAGTTCATTATGTTCCTATGACAGTTAGTGTGGAATATTATAACAAGATAGAAATAAGCTGTAAATTTCAAATAAAAAATATTTAAACTTACCAAATTTATCAAAAAGTTCATCAACTAGGGTAAGAATGGTAGCATGACTGGATTCAGGATGGCGAAATGCAAGGAATTCATCTACTGTAAGATGATCAGGATCACTGTGAGCAGCTTCTGACCAAGATGCTCTGTCCCTCATTATTGCTTCTGCAAAGTAGAAGGCATTTGTTCACACAAATCTGACACTTTTTACTAGAACTGTAAATTTCTATAGATAAACAAACAAAGAAAAAACCTTGCTCATTCCAAGCGACACATGGATCTTTTTATTAATATGAAATACAGTACCCCCTAACTACTATGCATTTACAGAAACTGTAAATTAACATTACAGTTGATGTAACATTAACATTAAATGTAAAATTAATTTTTTTTTCATTAATCTATATTACCACACATTTTACAAAAAATATTTAATTTATTTCTTAGGTATAGTCTTCGCTTTAAAAATTTGAAATAAGTTCATTACTGTACCTGTATATTTCCCATTTCAACAACAGTATCAATCCTTCCCTACTTTCAGCCTCCTAACCTTCAAGAACAAAGTCTGAATTTAGAACACAATGATCAATTCAAAGTTTCCTTGCACTATTCTTTTCCTTATTGCAGATATTGGTCCAAAATGTTATCCCCCCTACAAACCACTTAATCTTTTTAATCACCTTTTTTTTAAATATGCAGTTGTAATACACTAATATTGGCACCCATTCCTGTAGTATCATTTGCAGCTATTTATTAATTACAGCATTTAAGCAATGCATCAGGAAAGAAAAATGTTTAATATACATGATGTTTTAATAATTTTTCTACATTGTTGCTCTGTTCCATAATTCAGAGGTGAGCTAAACAATAAGGTTGATATTCCCATAATCTTTAGAATCTGGTATTTTTAATTTACCACAAAATCAATTTATTTTAAGAATTTCTACAGTTATGACAATTGCTGTGTTGAATCAAAAGTTGTTCATCCACAATGAAAAACTTTTATAGTCATGCATTCAGATAACAGCACACTAATTATTAGCCATGGGTTAACAATTGTTTAATCCAGTACAGCAAAATTTATATAAGGATTATTTTATTGCTTTTTCCTGGATGTCACCCACATAATCAAAGCATAAAAGGCCTAAAATTAAATATCTCTGTGAGTCCAGGATGTTGTATGTTGCAATAATACCATGGAATGAAGCGCAGGTTCAAAATACTATATATGATGGTTGTCAAATTCCTGACAAACCTACAGTCCCTAGGGATATCTTGTGAGCTATGAGAAAGCTTGGACTCCATTAGAATATGGACAGGCTCTTCTCATATCTAGATTGCTACGGATGAATCTACCAATGTTTCAGGTTGACATATTACAACTTGTTCTTGAGAACACTGAATTTGGATAATGCATTGAAACCATTTCATTGCCAGTATAGTTCTACCTATTACAAAGATCACGAAACAACATATGTTGTAGCCTTACAATGATGCAGCAACCTTTATGCTTAATACTGCAACTGCAAGTCCTGTTAGCCAAATGCCCAGTGAAGAAACAAGAGACTCTTCTAAGACATTGCTATCAGTCACATTCATATGTTTAAGTATGAACCAGTGACATCCTGTGATGTCAAGATATAATTTTCACTATAGAACATTTTCTGATATGTAACTACGAAAAATATAAAGAAATATTGTGACATATTGTGTTTCATGTCTTCATTGACTTTAAGGATTGCATCAGAAGGTAATGTGACATACATAAATGTGCAATTTGTGTAAAATGAATATTTTTATATTTACTTTAAATAAAATAACATTGTAAACAATTGACATGAAATTAAATGTTATATTTAATTGTAAACAAGCTTTAATTCTGTACAATTCTGATAATGCATTTTAATACACATTTGTATGGAAATATTACATAAAAATCCAAACTCCAAAAATTCCATCAGCTAAACCAGTTACACAAGAATTTCAGAATATATCCTTGCTGCTCACACAGGGTTTTTCGTTTCAGCCAAGGTCATCAGCTTGCCTGTCGAACTTCCAAGCAGTCACAGTTTAATTTTGTTCACGAAGACGCCAAGACAGCTAACTTTGGAGCAACTTATTTGTGTATGTAAATATTATTATTATAAACAGTAGTAGCATTCGTAAGGAATTTATTTGTAAGTTCCTGAGCAACTGCCTCCTTCCAGAACAGCAATTGACAATCTTGTGAATAAATTTGATACTATTGGTTTAGTGCACAAGAAACACGTGCAAAGATGTACAGTTGTAACAAAAGACTAATTAAATGAAGTTTATATTAGCCTAAGTTGGGATTTCAGTGTCCTCTGCACATACAGCAAACAAAATTGTTAAAACTCAAACCTTACATATGTACATTGTCTACAGTAACTACCATAGCACACGTGCATTTTTGTGAGTGCTTTTTTTTTTTTTTTTTCCATAAGTGACTGAAGGATCAATGAACCCACAGCTCTTCTTTTCAGAAGAAGTGGTTTTTCCAAAATGATAGTCTGAACACTCATAATACTTGCTATTGTTGTTATGAAAATCCACATTATATATAAGGAACCCCTCTTTATGATAGGAAAATTGGAGTTTGATGTGCAACTATCGCAAGGTGCATAACTGCTTTGATTTTTTACAGACACTAAATGGAAAGAAGTAACGAAATGGCATTCTGATCATTTTTTAATCAGCTGACAAGAAGAAAAATGATATGGGTAGTGGTAACAAGATTTTGCCACTGCTTATACAGCAGAGGAGTTCATGGGTGAAATTATGAAAGATAATAGTGATTAGTGATAAGTGTTAAAACCCTTCTCAGGTCTAACAGTCTGTAATTTTTATTTGTGGGGTAGCCTGAAGAATATAATACCCAAGGAGTGAGAAATATCACCTATAATGAAGTTTTCAAAATATTTCAAAACAATCCATTACAAACTGTTACAACGTTTACTACAATACTCACTTTGGATGCAGGAGTACTGGACCAGGACTTTTAAAATATAGTAGCAAAAGAAACAAACATAGAAATCTTGGAAATATTTCATGAAGTGCTTGAAAGCACATGTAGAGTGCCTTTCAAAATTCACAATGAGAGATTAAAAAGAAAATAAAAGAAAGAAAAAAGAAAACAGTACTATAGCGGGCACAGAATTTGCAATCAAGAGAAACAAACAAAAACTTCCAGAAATTCTAGAATAATGAATCATTAAGAAAAAGCATAGAAAACACAATACCTAGAATCAAACAGGAATTGTAGCAGCAATAGGAAGGAAACAAATTAGCTCTTGGAAATGATATTGTAATATTAGCAAATCAGAGAACATTCATAAACTTTCATCCAAGAAAAAAAAAGATAAAGTACAACTTTGTCAACACTAATGAAGCCTGACAGGTATAAAGAAACGATGATGCTCATGCTAAATCATTTCTCATCAGAAGTCAATATGATAGTGGATATCATAAACAAAAATGAGTAACAAATGCATTAGAGGACAAAAAGATCATGTCATCAGAAATATCTAGTGTTTTAGTGTTCATAGAGAAGATTGTGAAACAAGTATAATATTATTATATGTCTTTAAAAACTTCCCTAAACTTATGAATATACAATGGCTGAGATGGAAGAAGGCAAAAATTATACCCATATGAAACTAAAGAAAGAAAATTATAAAGAAATCTCAAAATTCTGATTAATAAGCTAGCAAACATTACAGGAAAGTTTTAGAAATGTTATTAATTAATAGATTATCATATCATGTATTTTAAAAGGGCCTAATGAAAAACAGCCAATTTGGTTTTACCCCACTAATATGCTGCCAGTGTATTATGAAAATTCTACAAGGTAAGAAGAACATCATCAGACATTATACTTTTACATTAACTTTTTTTCCAATTTTGCAGAAAGAAAATTACTTTTGGCTTTTTTTTTTTGGAGGGGAATATTATCAAATGCATTACTTTAATTTTGTTTTAATTTTTAAAATGGCATTTTCAAAATGAAAAAATTTTAATAGAATGTAAATAAATAAAATACTAAAATTTTGATATTATTGTATGATTTAGTTGAACTACACACTCTTAATGCTTCACTTACTTGTATGTGAAGCATTAAGAGTGTGTAGTTCAATTAAATCATACAATAATATCAATTATATGATTGGCTTCACTGTGCAAATTCTATTTTACATTTTAACTTAAAATTTTAATAGTTAATTACATAATGGTAATTCTCATATAATTATTAATTCTTACTTTTACACTTTTACTTTATTATATTAGAACTCTCTTTCATCAATCATTTTCTGTCATTTACTATCCAAATATAGTGTGAGCAAAACCTCTCTGCTTCAACAGATGAACATATAAATATAAATAAACAATGTATACAGTTTTTTTCACACTAACTCCATTCACTTACATATGTTCCAAATTTATGTAAGTGAATGGAGTTAGTGTGAAAAAAACTGTATACATTGTTTATATATATATACCACTCCATTGTCAACAGCTTCGTAAGTACACTTATTTGATATAAATATAAATTTCAATAATAATTTCAATACAGTACTGGCAAATTAAAAATAGGCCAGTTTTAATGCCTGGAGAACTATATGACAACAATGTTTTAATTTAATTAATTAATTCTTCTGAAGAATTAACCAGTCAGTGAAGTTTTAGTGTCACCTAATACTGACTCATTTGTATATAAAAACATTAGCATGGAGAAAGGCAGCAATATTGTTTAAGACATGTACGTAAAAGATATGAGAAGCATTTGAAGCAAATGTATGCTTACAAAAAAACTTTGATTTTCTCTTCCTTCCCTGTTAAATGGCACTTTGTTTAACACTTTTATTTTAGCAAGTTGAGATTTTATGCTGCTCAAACAGATAACCCATCTCCATTTTCCCTCCACAGCACTGAGAAAACATGAGCATTTCTGTACATTGTACCTCTATGCAGCTATATTCCAAAGCCTAACATTGACATAATTATGACTGGATATTAATTTTGTGTGCAGGTATGGTTTTCATGCACAGTTGCACTAATGGTGTGAATGCCAAACTATGCAACTCTGTATGTTAGCATTTCCAGATTAGTAGAGTCAAACATCAAACTTTCTAACTGTGCATAATGAAGTTGTTCAGCAAACAACTAACTATAATTTGCTCTCTTCAGCACAAGTTATAGTTACAAATTAAACTAAAAAGGAATGTAAATAAGATTTATTTGCAACCAATCAAATCAATCACAAAAGCACAGAAATTTCCTCAACTTGGCTATCTACATCCAATGAACAGAGCAATTTGAACTGTAACCATATACACAGCATTTTTGCATACTTTTTATAAGGTTTTTTCTTGTTTAGCTATGCATAACTCTTAATATTCTGCAACAAGTATCTCTCATGTATAAATATGACTGGCACCTGACACATAGCGCACAAACTTAAGTCATTATTCACATTTTCAAAAGTTGCAGTTACTAAGATATTATTAAGAAGGAATGGTTAGTAAAAAAACTATTGCTCCTCTGTGAGCACAATATTAATATGATGAAACCACTTGGAAATTATTGAAAATTCTGTTTATTGTACCAATAGGAGGAACACAGTACATACATTTCAATATGCATAAATAGAATATAAGAGAAAGAAAAATGATTAAAAAATTAAGGAAATAGCAGGAACAAAAAAAGTGTGGTGAGGGAAAGCCTAGCTCAAATTATAGGAATCACTAAATGAAAAGCAAAATGGCATCAAATTTACCATATTAATATGCTCTAACCTTTCATGGACCGATTTAATCCCTTATGCCTTTTATCATGCTTTTGCACATATTCTTTGCTAAATCCCTTCTGTTGTAGAAAATAACTGTGATATTCTTCCCAAGATATCCTGCCTGAAAACAAAAAAAAATATGCTTTATTATTATCTATTCTCAAAATAAACAATTTTGCAATCCTTTCCTTATAATAACAAATTAATAAAAAGTAATTGATATACAATAATTAAGATTCTTAGAGTAATGAATGAAATAAACTAATGGTGGCACTAATGAGCCTGAAGTGAAAGGTGCTAAAAGTTCCCTGGCATTTGGTTCATCAGATAAGGGAAATCTAAGAAAAAATCTTATCTCTTCTGGCCAACTCAGCAAATTTTTCACTTATTCTGACATAAATATATCCCTTGTATCTGGAAAATATAATTGTCAACTGACAGTCAAAAAGCTGGCAGCTATTTCAAATTGGTGCTTTGGAAGGTTTAAGGATAATATCACATTTCTTATGAACTCTTTAAGCTATTAACGTAAAATAATATGATATAAAGTTGCTTTGGTGACACTTATACTTCACTTACTTGGTTTTTTAATTTGACATGTTTTTGAATATATTCAACGATGGTGTCTTCAAGCTCAAGATGTGACTTTTATTTTCATTAATTTAATTTTTTTTCCCATGTTGTAAGTTTCAAAGGTTGGTTGCTTGCTTGCTTGCTATTGGCCATTGGGGATGCTGATATTTATCATTTTTCCCTAGCTTTCCAATATAGAGCTTCCAAATTATTTTTCATTTGTTTTTTGCTATCAAGTTGGCTGCATTTCAGTAGAAGTTCTTTATTGGATAGTATCCACATCCTTACACAACTGGCTCCTTGACTAATTTTATCCTGAAGAGATATTCTGACAGGCAATCATGCCCAAATTTGGCAAAATTGAGCAAATCCAATTGTTCTTGTTTTAATAAAAGATGTTTGAATGTATTTAGATCTTCATATGGTTTTCCTTTAAGTTTTAATTGAATATTTTATTGTTCTTATTCAGTTATTAATAACACAGCAATCCCACATTCTCATGGTGCACCTGGGTAACACTAAGAGAATTACAGTCATGGCCAGTTTCTCAAGAAGCAGCAGTGCTTTTCAACACTATTCTGGAATGCCAGTGGCTTATCACATAGTTCTAATAGTTTGCAAGTGTGTTTCAATCATTTGGTTTTTTTATTAATTTCATGGTTTTGTGACCAAAAGTAGGTTGCCACTGCCTGTTTCTTTATCTTTGCCACTGCCTATTTCTTTATCTTTGCCACTGCCTGTTTCTTTATCTGTTTGTAACAGATATTTCTGAAATGTTCATTTGATACGGATTTCCAAATTTCTTTTTGTTTTTCCAATATATACCTGATCACTCAGAAATCATTGAAAAATCAGCAATTGCAGCCCACTTTTGGCAATAAAACTATGAAATTGATAAACAAAAGTATTGAAACACACTTGCTAATCTTCAGAACAACATGGGAAAAAATTTATATCATCAAAAATAAGAACCATATCTTGAATTTTGAGACATCACAGTTGGATATATTCGATAAATTTCTCTGACTGCCTAGAGGGTATGTTTCTACCAGTTGGTCTTCTGCTAATGATGGGAGCAAATGTTCCCAAAACATGTCCAATTAAAAAACCATGTAAGTGAAGTGTAAGTGTCGCCAAAACAATTCTATCAACATTATCACATCACTAGCCTTGGAAATGAGTAATGCCGCAATCATAATACTACACTGGAATCTCACCAAATGAAAACTAATATTACAAAGAGTAAGAATGTAAGAGAGCCACTTCCTTGATCTAGTGCTGATGCTGGTCAGGAGGCCGAGGCTTGATTCCTGGTAACTGCTTAGGAATTTTTCTAAGTTAGGGAGGTGTGAAATGGAGTCCATTCAGCCTCATTAGAATAATTGAGAAGCAGTCTGATGGAGAAGTGGCATTCTTTGATCTAGGGAGCCACATAATAGGTAATTATTTGATCACAAGCCCCCTGCAATACTCCACTCTATCATTAAGTAAGATGGAGGTAGAGGAAGCAGAGGTTGCTGCAGCAGGCCAAGGCTCACCCTGGGCTGTAGCACCAATGAGGAGGGGGAAGTAGAAGAAGAAGCACATAAGAGTGCAGTTTTGGATCAAAATGCAAGCAAATAAAATCAATTAATAAGTTCTGTAGCTGGGTTACAATGCCTTTAATTCTGTCACTATTACACGCAGAAATAGATAGTTCAGTAAAATAAGCCAAAAGTCCTCATAAAAATGGAATGGAAAATACTTTGTCCAACAGTATTATGATAATATGTGATAATTTTTATGTTTCAAGAGACCTGCTGTCATAAGTTTGAATTTGCCAAAGAAGCTCTGAAAAAATGAAGGTGTTTAAAATGGCAACATAACATATTACTTAACCACCATGGGTGGCGACCGCCACGGGTGGCCGAGGTCGTTAAGGCACGGACTCGTGAGCGGGAGGTCTGCGGTTCGAATCCCGCCAGGACCGTCCTCCCTGACTGGGGTTTTTTCCAGGTTTTCCTCAGTCTTCATAACTGGCAAATGCCGGGGAGGTACCTAAACTTAGGCCTGGAACGCTTCCTTCCTTAAAAAAAAAATATCCTTTCCCAATTTATCATTTCATCTCATGTATCATCAGTGTCCACCGCCTGTGGTGCCTCAGTAGTAAAAACGGGCGTTAAACACTACTCAAAAAAAAAAAACCATGGGTGGCCGAGGTCGTTAAGGTGCGGACTTGTGAACGGGAGGTCTGGGGTTCAAATCCTTCCAGGACTGTCCTCCCTGACTGGGTTTTTTCCAGGTTTTCCTCACTCCTCATAACTGGCATATACTGGGGAGGTACCCTAAACTTTGGCCTGGAATGCTTCCTTCCTTAAAAAAAATCCTTTCCTAATATATCATGTCATCTCATGTATCATCAGTGTCCGCCACCTGTGGTGTCTGTCGGTCCTGGTGGTGTAATGATAACTATATTTGCCTTCTAAACCCAAGGTCGCGGGTTCGAACCTGGCCAGGATCGATGGCTTTTTTTGGGCGTAAAAATCGTAAATATATGAAGGGTAGTAAAGCCATGGGTCCCGTGTCGTACATTTACGACACGATAAAGAACCTCAAGTCTGAAAGAACAGGCCTCTGAGCAAAATTTGTCGGCCGTTTCACGCCCTAAATAGAATGAGACGCTGATGACCTGAGATGTTAAAGAGCGTCCTTAAATAAACAAATAAAAAAAAACAACCTATGGTTCCTCAGTAGTGGAAACGGGCGTTAAACACTACTAAAAAAAAACAACATAATACTTTGTTACTTTTTGTAGGGCAGAATAACGTAAATTTTACTCTACATTACATGAAGTGGCTCATTTGGTTTGTGTGACAGATACTCTACAAGCTTATTGCTAAAACAGTAGCACTAATAATAATGCCAAATGACCTATGAGTTTTCTACTAAGAATGAAATTCTGGAAAAAATGCTGATGATCCTAAATCATCAACTTTTCACATAGAATGAATTTTGGGCCATTTATTAGAAGGGATAATTCTGCTGTATATGTCACATTGTTTAACTGAAAGGAATTTAATCAGAAATAATATGGTGGAACTTCGATCTATTGTTTGCGGAACCATTAAGATGAAAAATATTAGTTCAACAAAAAAGTTCCTTGTTTACCTGGCCCCCTCTATATTAAACATTCTGCTGCCTATTCTAAAAACGTTAATCTTTAGACAAAATCGATGGCTTTTCAAAATCAAAATTAGAGCAGCCTTACCATTTCTTGGATTGTTGTCTATTAAATAAAAAAGACCAAAATTCTCTTGCTGAGCTTGGTTGATGTGCTCTCTGATTTTGTTATTGATCCACTCCGTGAGTTCCTGCTTACTAAGTAATCCATTATTATTTGTATCTGCCCTGAAACAAAACAGTATAAATAAATTTTGTTAGAAATGCAATAACTACTGATTCTAATGCAAATTATAGCCTTTCAGAGAGTTTGGGTTCACAAGGAGTTCCTTAATGTGCAATGGGTAACTGCCATGAAATATTTGCTTGTCAGAGAGCCTTATGTGCAGAACTATTGGACTTAATCAAGTCATCTGGCTGAGACATTGATTTTGTGAATTTCCTTCTCTAATAGAATAAATACCAAGCAGCTTTATCACTTCTAATCCCTAAATTTATGTCATAAAGCAGTATTATTTTGCAAGATCTAAGTATTCAGCACAGAATATGAGTAGTAAAACCAATTTGTGTTGATACATTACAGAAAAAAATATTAAATGCAGGCTTTCAATGGCCAGTTACATTATTAAAAGATTATTAAAATTGGTTTTTAGGCCATGATCTATTGTCACCTCTTTCTTTGTGACCAGGTATTTCATCTCCAGCTCTATTATACAGATATCGTTAGAAGAAAATGGAAGTATTTTCTTCTACAGTTCCTAGGCAAATAACTAGGAGGGGGAAAAAAATTGAAGGCAAAATGCCCAATCACGAAAAGAAAAAAAAAGTGACAATTGATGTAAGCTTAAAAACTCAAAATTGTTACATATTAATGTTATAATTTTTCCTGTTTAGTATAATACAATTCTAGCTTTCTGGATTTTTTATTTCATTTTGTTTTAAAACCATTGCTAAACAAAAGAAATATGAAAAAGAACTTATAATAATCATATAATTAAGATTATTGTATGATTACACAATCTTATTGCTCCACTTACTTGTTTATAACAGGTAGAGCAATAAGGGTGTGTAGTTTGACTAAGTCATACAATGTTAACTATATGCTTCACTGTACAAGTTCCAATTAGCATTTCTACTTATAATCTTATTTACTATGATAAACAGTATTGCTCTATTCAGATCTAATCGCACATCTACTTGTTCAAGAGGATCTTTTTTTCATGCTATTTTGCCAAAAAATATTGCACAAAAGTGCGGGCTATCAGTTCTATATAATACTCATATGCAACTTATTACAATGTTGCATATTACAATTACAATACTCATATGTAACACATAAAAATGCTTCTAATATTAGATTGCCTTTAAGTGAGCTATTCTGCTGCCAGCCTGCAATGCTAAAATGTGTAGAATGAACATGCTAATACTGTAGCACACAATGTAAGTGTATAAGTGAATGAGGAAGCATAGCAGACACTATAATGTATACCTGAGAGGTAGAAAGAAAGTGGTGGTAACATGTCGCCATGCTGTTAATGAACATATGAGGATATTGTTCTTGGCATGTCTATTGGAAGGGTATAGCTGTTTAACATGTTCAGCAACACTAGTGCACTAGTGTAGACAAATGACACTCATCTACCACGTCTTAGTGAAAATGGAAAATTTATATACATGGAAAATGGCCTGCTGATTTATAATCAGTTTTTTCATAACATGCACAGATTTTTGTAAGTTGACTTTTAATAAATTATATTGCTATATTGTGGTGATAATGATACAATAGCAAAACATGAATAACTTTAACACACACTTTATATATAAATGTATAGAATATAATGCACAGTGCAAAGCATCCCTCATCTACTTTCTTGTCAGCTTCTCTGCCATGTGTTTACAAAGTTTTCAACTAAAGCCTTGGAGCTAATCAACTCATGGCCAGGAAATTAGGTAAAGTGACTGTATCATAGTCAAAAATCATTCTCATCTTTCCTTAGCTTACTACTCCTTTTAAATACCATAATTTTTTATTTATGTATATTAATTCTTACCTTCCACTTTCTACAGAACTTAGCTAATGCTTCAATTACTTTCAATAACCCAACATTGGTTATTGACAAAGACATTAATTAGCCATGGTAGTCAGGAGCATATTTGCTGTTTAGTGCAATATTTCAGTTTTTCTTTGTATTGTGTATAAAGGGAAGTAACAATAAGATGGCTTCAAGCTGTGGAATATCAAGATGGCAATGTATAAACAATCTGAATAATTTCTGTTTCATATGTGGTTCATACTTGTTAAAAAACGTTTATTAAGAAAGTATATTTTGCATATTTTAAAATTAAGCTTGGAGTCCAGGATAAGAAATGGGATCCATATACAGCATCTAAAATTTGTGTTGAAGGACTACGGCACTAGTAAATGTGTAAGTATGAATTTATTTCCACTTAATAATACAAGTTTCCACAGTACTCTTTTACAACCACTCAGTAATACAAATGCAAACTACAAGGGACTTCCATCTATCTGGCCCAGGCCATTTTAGATGTACCCCTCACAATTACAATTTTTACAACATTTCATGATATACTAATGCCTTAATCTAAATTCCAAATAAACAGAATACCAATTTAGGTATTCATTTTTTTACACTAAACTCCATTTACTTATATAAAAGTAAGACATGTTTCGGCAGAATCTCTCCCATCTTCTGTTGCTCACCGAACCGCTGTTACTTGAAATGATGCCTGGACACCATTTTACATTTAGTGTAACAAAAAATGAATACCTAAGTTTAGGACATATTACCACTCCATTGTCAACAGCTTTGTAAGTACAATATTTAGAATACCAATTATTCACTTCTATTGCATCATACCCCAGTCCACGGTTCATCAGTACAACGAATTCAGGGGACTCAGCTCTTACCCAACCCCAGGTAACAAAATGATATCTAACTTACTCTGGCTGTACCAATATTTTATTAACTATATACTATATTTATGTGAATTTTCTTCTCCTCTCTTCACTGTCCATTTCCACTTCTGTTTAACTTAAAAAGATACTGACCCACACTCCTGCACTCATTTATGAACATTCTCTTTGTTATTCTATTATCCGTTTTAAATTTTACCTTAATGATTTCATTTCTCCAATTTTCAGTTTCCTTATAAACAAACACTATTTGTTTTAAGTATTCCTTCCCTCCACATAATGGGCATTCCCCTTGTGTAAAGCCTCCTCTTTCACCTTTTAACTTCCACGCATCTGCTCTTGCCCATGCTATATTCTCTCTTTCCTCCTTATTTGTTTTATCTATGTAAATTTCCCTTTCCCATGCCCATTTCATCTTAACATAAAATTCCAGTGATGTCTTCCCAGTTAAATTACTAAATAATTTTTGAATCTCTATATCTTCAAAACGTCTTCTCGCCTGTTTCCAAAATCCTCTTAATGTTTGTTTCTCTTTTCCTCCATATATACTCTAATCCATTGCTCTCTAAAATATTTTTTACACCCCTTATTTAACAATGATTCTTGATATATTAAACGTTCCTTTACTAGATTATCTTCATTTAGGTTTACAATCCTATGCCAGTATTTTAAAATTCTCTCCATAATTAAACCTTTTCTTGTGACTTTTCCCATTTCTATTTGGGCAACTTCTTTTACAGCCGTAATTGGTAGGCCGAGAATTTCTTTGCAAAATAAACAGTGTACTTTATCCACATTTTCCCAAAAATTTTACATTCCCCAAATTTCGATACCATAGAGCATTCGTGCTTCGATCGTTATTCTTTCCAGTCATTTAACTTCCAATTGTGGTATTTTAAAAAGACATCTTTTTATAATTGACATAGCTGCTTTTCCTTTTGCTAATGCTAATCTTTTTTGCTTTTCCCATTTTCCCCCTCCATCCATTTTTATACCTAAATAAATGCAATCATGTACTACCTTATAATCCTTGTTTCCCTTGTTCCCAATTTTCATATTTACTCAACTTCCCTCCTTTCTTGCTTATTAGAATTTGTGTTTTATCTTGGTTTACCCTAAAACCCCATTGTGAGCAATATTTATCTATTTCTTGCAGGGCTGTTTTTAGGCCAATTACTGTAATCGAGCCAGCTACTGAATTGTCTGCAAATAATAAACCGGGAATCTGGATGTTGTTTAAGTTGGCATAAAATTGTTGTTTTCCTTTCTATTTTGCAAAATATCATCAATATATAAATTAAACAGAATTGGACTTAGCTTACATCCTAGTCTTAAGCCCTTTTCTTGTCTTACTTCTGTGGTTGTTAACCCTTCCTCATATCTTATACAAAAAGCATTTTCCTTATATAAAGCTTTTAGAATTTCTATCATGTGTCCACTAGCCCCTTTGTTTACAAGTTTATATCACAATGAATGCAATTCAATTTGATCAAAGGCTTTTTCCAAATCTACAAATGCCAAGTAGAGTTTCCCTCTCTTGTTTTTAAAATATTTATCTATTAAAGTTTTCAAAATGAATATATGAATATATTGTCCGTTGTTCTTCTTCCTTTGGTATTTGGATAGTATGCTATATTGCTCTATCCATTTTTGTAATCTACTTGTCAAAATACCAGTAAACATTTTTCACACATTAGATAATAAAGCTACACCTCTAAAGGCACTAGTATAATATTCCTTATATGTATTATACCAGTGCTTTGGTCCTTCAACACAAATTTTAGTTGTGCAATATGTGCAGCCCATTTCTTATCCTGGTTTCCAAGCTTAACTTTAAAATATGCAAAATACACTTTCCGATACATGCCTTTCAGAATCCCAATGATTTGACGTGAATAAAAAAATTACTAGCATGATAATTATTTTGTTTGAGTAATGTATCAGGGTACAACAAAATCAATAAGTAGAAAATTAAATACCCAGAAAACTTAAATTAGATATAAGATAGTGCCACATGAACCTGATGTCCCAGTTCCTATCCTCCTACTGAACTATAGGATGCTGATCATGATTTTTCGTCTTCCTCTGAGTCTACCACAAATGTTCATGAAGATGAAGATATCTCATCGTTCATTAGTGAAGATAAACCTCAGCTCTTCACTTAGATCGAGTTTAACAATTTGGTACCAGACTTAGGTCCTACCAAGGAGAAGAGTGAAATAATGTGGTCACAATTAAATTAAAAAAAAATTGCCAGTGAAAGATGCCATATTTTACTGGTATAGGAATAGAGATAAAGGATTTAGGAATGTCTTTAAGATGGAAAATAACCTGGTTTATTGTTCTGACATACCTGATTTAATTCTTCAACTTGGTGAACAATCTTACAATAGCAATGACTGGTATTTATTTATTGATGCATCGAAAACAACTCTCAAAGCAATTTTATTGCATAATAGAAGTGAATTTCCCTTGATTCCAAATGTGAATTCTTGTGTTATGAAAGAAATCTAAGAAAATCTTAAATCAATTTTAGAAAATTAAATACCAGAACATCAATGGCTACTGTGTGGAGAACTAATGGGTATCTGTGGTATCTTACTGGGCTAGCACGGTGGATATACAAAATATCTTTGCTTTTTGTACAAATGGGACAGTATATGTATGGACAAACACTGATCAATGAAAGAATGGCCTAGAGAAAAAGTTTAATACTGGGAGAAAAAATGTAATATGTGTCAGTCTAGTTGGCCATAAAAAGATGCTATTGTCTCTGCTTCATTTAAACTTAATGTCATGAAGCAATTCATCAAAGAGCTAGATAAGAATGGCTGTGCTTCAAGTATTTATACTGTAAATTTCCACTTTTGTCTGAGGATAAAATAAAAGAGGGTGTATTTGACACACCTGATCAGACAGTAATGAAATATATGACTTTTTGAACACTATGAACAATGTAAAACTTCAGAGATGGTATGCTTTCAAGAAAGTTATCAAGAAGTTCTTTCGAAATGTAAAAGGCATGCAATATGAAGAAATTGTAAGAAAATGTTATGAAGACTGCAAGTTCTCTGTTGCAATTAAGTTTGAAACTTCAGTTTTTAAACTCCCATCTTCATTACTTTCCATCTAATTTGGGACTCATGAATGATCAGCAAGGTGAAAGATTTCATCAACAAATTAAGGAGATGGAAAGACGATATTATGAACAGTGTAATGAAGCAATGCTGGCGAACTACTTTGGTGCTTGAAGAGAGAAGACATGCAAACAACAAAATATAAATGTATTGTTAAAATGATAATAAATAGTATTATTTTATTAGAATATAAAAATATTTCATTTGGAATGCAGGAATGTTAACTGCATTATCTAATCGTGTTGGAGATGTTGCTATTCTTATAAGAATTGCTTGATAAATCAACACAGCCTTCCTTCCAAACAAAGAAAAGATGCTGATTTTCACACACCAAATGTTTTTAAAGGTCTGTAGATACCCATTTCTGTGTGTTAGATAGGAATATAGATTTTAGTTTTGATTACAGAATGCTCTTCATTTCACAAAAATTCACCCCTTTTAAAATTCTTTTTGTGATTTGTTTAAAAACCTTACGTGATAAGGGAAAATGGCTTTCATCTTTCAATTTAGCATGCCAAAATTATTTAAAATCAATGAGTGAGCAGAAATTGTTTTTGCAGACCTTTGCAAATATGAATTATCATGTAGTGTAAGAATGGATCGCCCTAAAGCAATTTTTTCAAAAGTGAGCAACATACATTGATTAAAATTGAAGTGGCACATGGCAGAAACACAAGTGAATGTCATATGGATCTCTGAGAAGCCTAAGGCAATGATGGATAGTGGCCTGTTAGGTGTCATTTAAACCACAGCCAAGATCATCCTGTCCTCAAAGGGCATAACATTTATTTGATTCAATCACTGCTGGAGATTGATTGACAATGAACAGTGACTGAGTTAGCCATAGAGGTTGGAACAAGCCATACTAGTGTTGCACTATAACATACCTCTGAAATTAACAAAAACGACATAGCTATGAGGTGTCCAGCATCTTCCAGAAGCGATAAAATTATTCATATAACTGATGCAATGTTTGTTCACTTCATAAGGATAGGCCAAAACCGTTTATTTCCTTTATGTTTTTATACCCTGACTTGCATCAAAATTGCTTTTTATTTCTCTGAAATATGCTGTACATAGCTTGCCGCTAATGCCTGCCATGCAACTAAGCCTGTTGGATATTTTACTTTTCAATTCTTTGTTATTAATTTTGAAATGAACTGCCTAGAATTATATTTTATATAATTTATGCATTTTATACATTTATCCTAATTTTGATAGATACAGAAACAGGCACATACCTGTGAAAGATGTTTTCCAGTAGAGCCTTTGGATCTTCTATTTGTGAGCTATCTTCATCAGCATTTCCAACAATAATTTCTTTACGAAAGTCTTTGTTAATATCTCCATCCCTCTCTATCCTCACAACTTCTAAATGATTAGGTAGCTTTTCTACCTCATCCTGTTTATATGTGTGTCTTACAGATTTCAATGGTAGGGAAAGCAACCATGTCATGCTGAACAGGCTAATGTATAATAACAGCGGAACTGCAAATGACCATCTCTGGCAAAACAATGACTGACATATCCATGTCTTGTGACATTTACTCATTGTTGAAAGTATTACTTTAAAAAAATCCCTATAATTTTCCTAATGATCTTCTGACAATGATGGCGTATTATGAAATACAGGTTATGTCGGCATCGCATGTGCACACGGTTTTGTCGTAGCTTCCAACATTTACATTTTTTAAGTCCACCAATGATTGCCAGTGTATTTAGCCAATACAGAACGGAACATTTCGCTATTCCACCCGTATAAACATTTGCATTACTTAAATCTACAGCCTAAATCACAATACATACATTTGTAACAATAACACACGCACACGAACATTGCCTGTGAACATGGCATACTGGCTGTAATTATGTGACGGTTAAAAGTTTCTGGCTGCCCGCCTGAGGGGGCACAGGCCTTTGGTTATCGTTGGTTGACAGCATAGATAACCCTAATAGTTCCTTGACAGGCTACAACCATAGATAGCCCTCTAATACAACTCTGCTGTTATAGTTAAAAGCTTTACCACTAGGTACCGTCTGTAAGCAATCAAACCTCAAGAGCACTGGTACCAACGTAGCCATTTGATGCCTATATCTAGCATTTTCACCTCAGTATTTAGTCAATCAAAATTGCCAAATGCTTAGTTTAGTTTAGTTCCTGGAGCATTCTGTGAGTTCGTGAAGCACTCACAGAGATCTGCAAACACAGAACTTGTCATTTACAAATACCACAGTAACATCCTACATTTACCAAAAATATCGTGTGCATCTATATAAATAGTTACAATAAAAAATGAAAAAAAAAAAAAAACACCTCCAACAACTCTGCCAAAACAACAAAAACCAGAGAAGCAGAAACAGACGAATCACTCAATGATACAAATTTTGCTATATAGTTTAGTTTAGTTTTTGGAGCATTCAGTGAGTTTGCGAAGCAGTCACAGAAAACTACGAACATAGAACTTTTCATTTATAATTACCATGGTAGCACAAAATCTACATTTACAAAAAATATCATGCACGACAGAGATTCAGAATCAGAGAAATCACTCAAATTTCACTATATACATATTCACATATGGATTGATATAAAATTATTGCAGTGTTTTTAACTCGGTATAGTAAAATATAGTATACTACATTCATATATTTCTTCACAGAATAATAGCCCTTTTTACTTAGGTATTTTTAAAGGATTTATCATTATTTATTAAGGCTTTTAAGCTAGAGAGAAGAGCATATATAAATTTGCTTTTTGTCTAGTATTCTTGTCATATAATTTTGATTTTGAACATTTTTTTCTTTATTTCCTGTAAAAAGTTCATGAGAGATAATATATATTCACAGGACAAGTTAAAATTTCAAATTGCCTAAACAGGTTTCTGCATGAATGTCTGCTATGAGTATCAGCGATTATTCATATGGCTTTTTTCTGTAATAGGAAGACACGCTCACTTTTAACTGAGTTTCCCCATATTATAAAACCATGTTTCATTATTGAGTTGAAATTAGCATAACAGACTAGTTTTAAAGCGTTATTTGACTCCAACGTTGCTAGTGCACGTATTGCATAGCATGCACTGCTAAGTTTAAGTTATAATAAGATCAAATATTATTACAGATATGCAACTCATTGTTAATAACAGGTGACCGCATCGAGCCCCAACTTTTGTACATTTTATGCGAGATTTGTGGCTTTCACATGAAGTTCCAAGGTCGCCAATCCAGTTGCAAGAACCTGGACAAAATCGATGTGATCTTCCCAATTCAGATGGTTATCAATTATTATGTCTGTAATTATGGAACTAGAGATCTGTGATTGGTGAATTTCATAACATTTGTTTTATCTAGATTTAGAGACAATTATCTTGCTTTGAGCTATACACACAAAGAACTCAGAACCACATTTAGTTTGATGGCACAATCATTATGGCTATTTCCATTTATCACTATGCTTATTCATCTGCAAATAGAACAGTTACTTCCTACATCTTGGATAGATAAGGGGATATCATTTATATACATCAAAAAAAGAAGAGGGCCCAGAACAGAACCTTGAGGCACTCCATGTCTAATCATTCCCCACCCTAAGGCATTGTTTTTATTTTTAAAGTGACAATTTATTACTTGTTTTTGTTGCTTTTTGTGAAGGTAGGATAAATCCCATTTTATTTTATTTATTTATTTATTTATTGCTCCGTAGAAAGCTAATTTATCTATCAGAATTTCATGATTGACACAATCAAAACCTTTGTTAAATCACAAAATATTCCTCCTATACGTACTCTTTCGTTAAATGCAGTTACAATTACATTAGTGAGTTATAAATTGTATTTTCTATTCAAATTCTTTTTCTAAAGCCAAACTGCTCATTAACTAGAATATTGTACTTTCAAGGTAATAGTAAAGCCAATTGCACATTACTTTCTCAAACACCTTGGAAAATGTAGGTGAAATAGCTGTATGTCTATAATTAGAGACATTTATCTTTTCTCTCTTTTAGAACAGAGGCTTCACCGCTAAATATTTTAGTCTTTCAGGAAATACACCCGATATTACAGACTCATTACACAAGTGACTAAGGTACTAATTTCCTTTGCACAGGCCTGTATAACTTTGCTGTTAATCTCATCATAGCCAGAAGAATTTTTTTGTTCTAGTTTTCAAATAATATTACTAATTTCTAGTGGAGTGGTGGTGGTGGGGCTTGATTTGAATTCATTAATAAGCTGAATTAATTTCTTATTTTATTTTAAAACATTATAAAGAAAATTAAACACAAGAGCGCCTTTTAAATTTCGGTAATCAAGTATAACTTTACTCCCAAAAGTCCAATTTCCCTAATTTTAGAAACTATTTTACTTATTTATTTAAACGGTATATACCGTTTGTTGTGAAGAAACTATTATTTGTGCCTTAGAGCTATTTTTAAAATTTTGGTCCCAGGTATACCTCCACTCCTAATGGCCCGATTTCCGGTTTTCAGAAACAATGTTTCATATATTATTTATATATTGCATGCGGAGTTTTATTGCGAAAAGGCATATGGTGCCGCTATAGTAAAATTTAAATTTTGGGTTTCAGTACCCCCTCCTAATAATCTGTATTCATTGATTTTCAGAATGTTTTTTCTTATTTGATTTAAATGGCATATGCCGAGTTTTGTAGTGAGAAAAAGCAAATATTACTGCTGCGAGAGCGATTTTTAAATTTTGGGTTTCAGGCAAACCCCCACTTATAATGGTTCGATTTCTCTGGTTTTCCGAAACGCTATTGCGAAGAGACAAATATTAATGCTGCTAGAGGAATTATAAGTTTTGGGGTAAATCCCTCCCTGCCAATAAAAATATCACTGATTTTCAGCAACTATTTTTCTTATTTTATTTCAATGGCATATGTTCAGTTTTATTTTTTAAAAAAATTTTAATAGCGGCCTCTAGAGCGATTTTTAAAATTCGGATAGTCTAAAAATACTTCAGATAAAATTTGAAGTGCCCTTAGGGGGGTCGTAAGATAGCGATCTTATTCTCAATGCCATTTCAAGACCAGATTGATTTTTTCAAATGGAATTGTGTGTTTTCTTTTCCTGGAATGGAATGAATGAATAGTGTTTAACGCCTGTTTTTGCTACAGAGGCACCACAGGCGATGGACACTGGTGATACATGAAATGAAATGATATATTGGGAAAGGATTTATTTTTTTGCCAGGCCTAAGTTTAGGTTACCTTCCCGGTATTTGCCATTTATGAGGACTGAGGAAAACCTGGAAAAAACCTCATTCAGGGAGGACGGTCCTGGCGGGATTCGAACCCCAGACCTCCCGTTCACGAGTCCGCGATTTAACGACCTCGGCCACTCGTGGCTGTTTCCTGGAATGGAAAGAGCACTAAATTTTCAGTATAAAAGTTCTATACATCTATCAACTAAGGGTGATGGGTGATGTGCTATAAGACAAATAAGGCTGCAAATGTTTTTCACTCACTTTCACTTCTCAATCTTTTATTTTGTTATTGCTATGAAGGAAACTACTTTTTTTTTTTTTTTTTTTTTTTTTTTTTACACACAGAAGCCTGTTTGTTGACATCGGTATACAAACGAGTGCATTCTCAGCCAGTTGTTCGATACCGATCAACGAGAGAATCGATATGATTTACATTTATGACAACGCTTATAAGAACGCTAGAGCAAGTTCAACTTATGCGGAGATGGTTGTCCTGAAAGGAGGCAGCCATCTGTTAGAATTTCTCAACCAATTGCAAACTTTCTCTTCGAAGTGTCCCGCCAAGAAAACACTATCAAATGAGAAGTGCTAATGGGGAAAATTGTATTGGCTGCAGTTGCTGCTAATCCTCACCAAAGATCCCGTCAATTAGAACGTGTTCTATAATGTCTTAAATGAGAGATTAAGCGTCACAAATACCATCCATATCACATTAGCCTACCCCAAGCCCTTCATGGAGAGGGTTTTCAGAAGCGTGTTAAATTTTGCCAACGGCTCTACTACAAACTCATATTTGCCCAATATCACATCACCTGTCACTCCTAACTGATAGATATACTAAAACTTTTAGAATGAACATTTAATGCTCTTTCATTTCAGGAAAAGAAAATACACCATTCCATTTTAAAAAATCAACTTCAGCTTGAAGTTACATTAAGAATGGTATTTAAAGGACAAGTTAAAGCCGCTATCGTATGTCCCTCTAAGAGAACTTGAAATTTTGTCTGGAGCATTTTTTGCTTTCCCCCCTTGTTTGTTCCAAGCGGGCGCCAGCTATCCTGAGGGAAACTTAGGGGAGAACCAGCTACTAGATGGTTCGATTATTCTTTCGCCCATATACCCAGCTCTAACGATCGGTATGCACGTCAAAATCGCTGCGTACTTCCATCATGGTCACAACCAGGGAATCACAATGACATGCATTGCATGCCAGCATAGTAAACTAATCTCTACAAACCGGGGTGCTCCAGCGGAACCCGACCCTTTACCTACATGCACCTCTGAACATGTCCTGCATCTACACATACTAACAAGCAACCCCTTATCCATGTTTAGTCACTAAAAGCATGGGGCGGCGATGATGTCACTGCGGGTGATTGCCACCGGGGTTGGTGGCCCCCCCTTTAAGTATATACGATTGATGCAGATTTGCATAGACTAGTAACAACTTTTTTCCGTTGGTACAACCGCAATAGCTTACATATCTGCGGAATTCGCTTAAAAATTAAAACAAAGCAAAAAAAAAAAAAAAAAAACAGATTTTCATGGTGCCAAGCGCAAACGTCTAGTACATGTTGAGCATGTACGCACCTTCTGTGCTTGTGTTTTGAGATTTTCGTGCTAATGTGCTTTTATAAATGTTTGTGTGTATTTATAACAGTTTGCATCATTAATAATGATCATGTGCGATTGTGCAAGGTAACATTACGGCTACGGCACTTCGGCTGTATAATGAAAATATTTTCTTGACTCAGATGATTCTCTATGCACACTTGCTTTGCGCGCTCTCTCTAGTGTCAACTCTGGTAAACATGAAAACAAATAAAGTTGGTGCACCATATTTAAAGATTACCGTGGAGCACTTTACAATCACGTATTAGAATGATATGATTTTCTCACTGATTGATAACAATATACAATCTTTTCTTAGGTTAGTCAATAAGATGAATGCGGAATGTAAAACATATTTACCGCACTTTCCTATAAGTAAGGGATACACTTTTGACACAAATACACCACATTTTGCTCATTTCCAATATTGTCAACACTAGAATACGTTGTGCTTTCTTTACATTATAACGATTTTCCGCTAACTTATTACCACACAATCCGCTATCAAGTTATACTTACAAAGAGGCAAGCCTAGACCGTCAGAGGTCAGGCCGTAGTAGCTCGCTGCTGCAAACTACTGGGTATACCGGTTTCTAGGATTCACCCAAGGTTAGGTTAAGGTTAGTGTGTGTGTATATATGAATTAATGCGAATTCCATTGTTTCCCAGCTGGCCGTTAAAATACTTCCAGAACCCCAGTTATGTAAACAGATTATTTGTTCTATATCATTTTGATATTTCATTATTAATGTACTTAATTTTTCACGTTTGGATCTGTTTCCTAGCCTTTTCTGCAAGTAATAGTAAATGTTCACTTTTGCTATTTATGTGGTGTGTGGTCAAACGATGATTATTTTAATATTTGTATGTTGAAGTGATGTCATGGCTCATATTACTTTTTTATTATTTTATAAGCTATTATGCATAATTGTATTCATTTAGTAACTTCTTAGCATTTTTAATATATTTTAGGTTAGATTACATTAATTTGTAATTTGTATTAGTTGTTAGATCTATATGAGGAACATTTTAAATTATCTTCAGTATAATTTTTGTAGCGTAATGGTCCACATACTTGGGTTGGAACTAAAATAATGCGGGTTCGAGTCTCCTCCAGGTAAGGTATATATAATTTGTTAAAGGGAAGTCTAGCATAATTGCAAGCATATATGTTAGTGCAAAGTATAGTTGGAGGAAAAAAGGAGATGGAAATGTAGTAATAAACGCTTTCAGTTGTGAAAGTGAATTAGTGCATTAGTGAAAGAAGGGCATAATAACTGATGACAAGCTGAAGCAGTTCCTTCAAGTCTTTGCCTAGATTGGGACTATGGGGAAATTTTTTAAACATTGACAAGGGTATGAACTGGTAGGCAGATAGAACAACTGGTTTGAGAACAGATTGTGGTGAAACATGTTTCTAATTTCCCTCAAATCTTGAAATATATTTTGCTGTAAATGGTCCTCTAATCAATTGTTCCATTTATCAGCTATCATATCCTTGCCAATACTGTAGGTGTAAAAATTTATATAATCATTATACCATTCCAGACTAGACCATCTCCTATCTTTATGCCCACCAACCTATAAACCAATACCACTACCAGCACAGCCCCTCATCCCAACAACTAATTGTATCACATTAACAGCCACTCTTTTGTAAAGGAAACCAGCAAGCCTCTCCCATAAGGCTCACAGTGCACACCTGTTACCAAAAAACTAAAATAAAATATTCAATATTACTTTACTTATTAAAATATAAAGAATATCAAGTACAGACAGCAGACCACAAGTAAAAACCAACAAAGTCTGATAAACTGCAGGTGCAGCTTAAGCCATTTCCTAGAATTTTGCTTTATACATAAGTCAGTTCAAAATCAGTCTGTATGTTGAGTGCAGACAAAGTGAATGCATACATTTTGCAAGTCATAGTAATAGGAAAAAAAGTAGAAAAATAGTGTAGATTATTTACTCCCACTTTTTTTTTTTTTTTGGTAGAAAAAATTGTTATTTTCAAAATAATCTTTTTCATCTTGAATGTAATGTGTAAAGGACCCATTTATATTGTAAGTAGAAAAGCAGTTCAGATAGTTTTTCTATTGTTTCTTTCATTCTTTAAAAGCTTGAGTGCCCAAGTTTTAGATACATTTTTATTAGTACAGCCCCACATAATCTGAACCATTTCCTCTGATATTATGAACATGAATACTTTTTTTTTTTTAGGAAAAATTAACTTAAATGTATACAATTAAATGTATAAAATTCATTAAATATATCAATATTCTATGTGAAGCACTTCAAACTATATTTGCTATTCCTTTAGCTGTTACTTATTTATGTTAATAATGTATATTTATATAGATAGTGAAAATAATAGTAAGAAGAACTAGAGCAGCAGAATTAATAAGACTCTGAAACAGTCACACAAATAGTGCAATATTTCAAACAACTGGTATTTCTTCAAGTCACACTTGTCTTCTGCATTGGAATAAGAGCACAAGCAGTTAAAATATTATGCCATTTATGTGACTGTTTCACAATTTCTGGTTCTCTAGTTCTTATTGGTTTAGTTATATTATTCTTTGAGTTACTTTATTTTTTATATCTAGTGTGTGTATGGGGAGAGGGATGAGTTTGGGTGAGCGAGAGGGACAGAGATAGAGAGACTGAGATCAATGGTATTTATAAAAAGGGATATTTCAATTGTTTAACATACCTCTAGGATCTTTAGTGCATCCCCTATTTTAATCAGACAACAGTCTTGTACCAGGACAGTTGTCTTCTAATTAGTAAGAGTGAGTGTTTTGGTTGACTCTTGCTAGATCCTTCAAACATAGTCTTTGCATATTTGTATTCTTTAATCAAATTGGAGTATTCTATATGCTTTCTGTTCATTCAGTTCCTGACAGTATCTTATTAAACCCCATGAGATATCAACAGTAAGTTCAGGTTTTATTAGTAGATTCTCAGGGCTTGTTTTAGCTAGGAAGTCTGCTTCTTTACTGCCCTGAATACCGCTGTCTCAGCACCATCAGTTCAACAGAAATCTTTATTGCCAATGTCTTAAGGTGTTCTAGGTATTCCTAGCCAAATTCAGACTTTATTTCTGGATATTCATATGATTTAAATGCATTTAAGAGTATTGATATATGCTTGTAGCCTAATTAATACTTGCTAAAATAGCAACGAAAATTTCTTGGAAAACTATTTTGTATTTAAATATTGTACTTACGAAGCTGTTGAAAATGGAGTGGTAATATATATCCTAAACTTAGGTAAATGGTGGTTCGGTGAGCAGCTGAAGATGGGGAGATTCTCCCGAAAGGCATCTTACTTTTATGTAAGTAAATGGAGTTTAGTGTAAAAAAAATGAATACCTAAATTTAGAATATTTTGTATTTGTCTGAAATTTGCTTGTTGAATCCATACATTCCAGCACCAATGCCAAAAATAATCTTAGAAACATCTATGTATGATATTGATACTTTCTTCAAATCACAAATGATTTGATTATGCCATTCACTTCTTTCAGACATAATGAATATGTTCTCAAATAAGTATTTGAATGCAAATGAAGAATCTGATTTGAAAATTTCAGGTTACGGCCAGGATTCAAACTGCAAATCTTCAGCCTTATGTGAATTTCATGTTTTTGCTTTGTCTAGAAGAGGACACTTCAAACTGACAAGAGTTTATATTTGCTTCTGTCCCAATCCACAGATGAAGGAGTAGAAGGTCCAGCAAGATCTTTAATGCAACACCAAGAGTTGATCTTGCTGCTCCTGTTATTCCAAAATAAATGTTCTTTATAATTCATTAATTTCCATTCTGCAGGTTCTTAGTTCCCCTGATAATAGCAGGAATAGAATAGAATGCTTCTTATCATATAGTATAAATCTAATATAGTAATTTTGGTTTAAGACCCCATAGTTTAACAAAAATTAATTTTACTAACACCACGATCATTACTGGATTCTGGATTTTTATGTAATATTATTCTAAAAATATCTACATAAATTTCTAACAAAAAACCCAAAATAAGTACTAACTATGGTATATCAGAATTGCACAGAAACTGAGAAAGTGTTCGAAAAATAATTGTATTTAATGAAAGTAAAAGAATAAGATTAATTTGATACATATTGCATATTTAAATATATTATGTTCATTTCTGATGCAATTTTATGGCTTCATAAACACCTTCTTGGTTGAAGAAACAAGTTCATTGACAGGGAACAGGCCAAATAGATGAAACAGATGAGATGGAAATAGAATACTTTAGTGCAGTTGCAGTTTCCAAACTCCACTCTACTGGCAATGACATGCATTATCTGAATTCAGACTTCCCACCACCAGGGAAGATCAGACTTTGCACTAGCAGTGAAGAGCATCAGGGATTCATCCATAACAATCTAGATATGAGAAGCACCTATCTCTACTCTATTGGACTCTGCAGCTTTTTTGTAGCACACACCAAGATATTTCCTCCAAAGTGCAGATTTATCTGGAACTAGATGACCACAGCACTTCTCAAGAAAAGCACAGTATTTTGGCATCTGGATTTTGTTCCATTGTATTTTGCAGTGATCATAGCTTCATACATCTGTATGAAACTCATTTCAGGAAAAGTCTTTATGCACCTGCATTAGCAAAGTATTGAGATTCAATTGTACAGTCAACAATTTTGTCACACACAAGAGAAAACTTGCATTTGGTAAAAGATGTGCTCATTGTTATCTAGGAGTTTCATAGTTAAAGAACGTTGATTAGAGCCCTCCTGTAAAAAATTAAATTATTCTGTGTTAACCTGAGATAGCTACTACAAAACTGAATTATGTGAAATAAATGCACAGTATATATAGGTGTGTTAAAGCTATGAAATATTCACGTGAATATTGGAATAAAAGATAACACTATTGTGAAGTATAACAAAACACACCTGCTCCATTTCAGGAAATACCACAGATACATTCTTATTTTAATTTTATTATAAACACCAGCTAACAAAAACAATGGTAAAAGTTGAGATGCCTTCAGACAGTAGAGTGACATACTCATTTAGCCCTGTCAATCAGCTAGGTTTTGTCAGATTTAAGAAGGAAGTGCAAGATGACAGGTTAAGCAGGAAAATATCAGATTATACCTGCATGATTGACCCATCATGAAAGCTGAACTATATATTCCAATGCATATCTAAAGTTTTCTGTTTGAAATTGTATAATAAGATAATAATTTATGTCTTATAATGCAATGCATTTAATTACATGAAATTTGGCATGAATGTTAATTTTACATAAAAATATTAAATCTTAAAAATAAGTTGTATTGTGCAAAGTAATGAAAAATATGTAGCATTAAAATTAAATATAATGGTCCTTGTAGCCTATTTGCCAACATCTTACATTTTCAAACAGATACATACCAATCTTTTTCTATCTTTTATAGTACTAACCTAAATATTTTCCTATAAGTATATAACAGAGTTTTTTTGAGACTGCCTAGAGTAATTCATCCTGCTGACTGGCTGGAGTTAGTTTTGTTTGCTGGTACTTAAAATGTAACTTAAAGGATAACTGTTATAGTCTTACTGCCTTTGTCATTAATTCTTTTATGATCCAACAAATTATCACAGCATTCTTAAAAAATGCTCATATTTGTCTGAATTTTTAGTGTTGCTTTTGTTGATCTCAAATTCACCAAGCTTCACAAGAGTACATTACAATCTTAACAAGAATTTGATGTATCCTAAACTTAGGTAATCATTTTTTACACTAAACTCCATTTACTTACATAAAAGTAAGATGCATTTCGAAAGAATCTCTCCCATCTTCAGTTGCTCACCAAACTGCCGTTACTAGAAATGATGGCTCGAATTTGATATCTTAACTTTGATGCTTTTTGTACTTTTGGAGTTGAAAAAACTTGATTGTTTTAAGAGCTTGTTATAATCTTGAGTTTTTAGAAAATAATATCACATAGGTATATAACAAATTTTCACCTAAACATAAAAAAAATATTAAGTGTTCCAGGTTATTGTTTCCATTACATATTTTACTTCCAATAGGTAGTTTACCTTAAAATTTTTTTTTCTTTACTTTTTGTTTTCTTTTTATCTGTTTTTTTCGTTCCCCTATCTTCTTATACAAATATAGATGTTATTATGGATGTGGCAAAAATTGTATCTAATCATAATAGTAATGAGAACTTGGTTTCCTGCTGTGACAAATATGTGTATTACCAGTTAAAAGCTCTGTATTTTAATTTGTTGTTAATCTTCAATGTCTATTCGGATAATGTAAATATTTAATAAGGGTGGTAAAAACAGGTACATTTGAGAAATGTTATCCACCACCATAGCAGAGATGGTACAAGATCTGCTTGTCAACTGGTGGTAAGATTTTTTTTGGTTTTCCCTTGCCCTTAAAAGTTGCGTACAACAAACATGCCTTTAGTCATATTCCTGTCTGGACAAGCTTATTCCTTTTAAATCATTAAACCAAACCTTATCAACACATCTGAACAAGCCTCTTCTTGGCAGCTGCTCTAAAATCACTTTGAACCTCCAGATAACATGTAATATCAACACAATTGTAATCTCTCCATATAATTTAACACACATGCACTTGTGAGTATCATTATAGACTTCTGACAAAGGAAAGATACTTTCATTTTTGATTTCACATAGAATATTCCAGCACTTATCACATGTGACACTCTGAATAATATATAATTGAACTCTAGGAGATACAAAACTACATAGTATGCTAGACTCTATGTGTCAGCCTTGCTAAGGAGCACTCTTGCTTAATCCTTGTCACTCTTTCTGTTAGCAATTCCTACCAGCATCTCAGCAATTGCTGATTTCCTAACTCCTGTTCTGGGACTTAAACTAATTATATAACTGAGGTTCTCAGATGCCTTATTCTCACTCTTGTTATCTTTATTCCTATCAAACCTTTGACTATGTAAATAAACCTCTACTTGGAAAATTATTGTCTTTTTAACACTTAAGTGACCGACCTATCCTTATGTCCTATGGCTTCCTTTCACCCCTCTACTGATGAAACATCAGAGAAGATTTTGCCAGTCCACAACTCAACTTCTGGACTCATTTGCATCATCATTTCATCCATTTCATTCATCATCTCAAAATACCTTGGCATTTGGTGAGATATTAATGAACAGTTTTATTATGTGGCAGATTTTTGAAAAGTGTGTATTTGTTCCCCCCTCAGGCTGGTCAAAGGCTTTTATATAAATAATAAATGTCTTTGATAAATTCACAGTGTTTTTCAGTTAAACGTTTTGGAATAAAGTACATTAGAGTAAGCTTTACTTTTTCAAAAACATTTTTGTTCTTCACAAATAAAACTTCTATAGCAGGCTTCCAATTAATAACTTGTAGTCTTGACAAAATGTTATATTGAGTGGTAAGAAAATTATACTCCATATATCTTTAAGATTGATATTATAAATAATTTTTGGTAAGCCATTAGAGAGACCAGAGCACTGAAACTATTTGATATTTTGAAGATAAACCCTAAATAAAAATCTGAATTATACAATTTAACTTGAATTAACAATTAAAATATGTTGTACTTGCTTTTGCAACTGATACAGACTGTCTCATAAACTTGCAGTAGCAAATAGAATTGCTACAAAACTAAATATGATAAATCAGGTAAATGATTTCAGCTATAGCTTTTTTTTTTCCTTCCCTTTTGCAAAATGTAACATCCATGTTGATCAAAAGATTGATAAAATAATGAGTAGATGATGATGCAAATGAATGTAAGATGCTGTAGCAACTAAAGCTAAGAATAGGACAGCCCCAAAACATGGTAATTTAACAACTTTGTGTCTTTAGCTGAAGAGAATGAAAATTATTTCATTAGTTTTTTTAAGTTTCATTTGTATTTCTTCAAAGCTCTGTACCTTTTACATTGCATCCTTCATTTAAGAAGTATGGTTACAAGAGCTGCAAATAATGCAGGTCAAATCTGATTTTACAAGTGTTTTCAGATATGTCTCTTCTATCTTCAGTGCTGGTTTCCTAGAGCAGCATTCATGTATTATGCATGTAAGTAATAGTGTGTAGTATAGCATTGTAAACATAGCATGGGAACAGTAGCATGAGAACAATGACTTGAATGGAATAATGACTATGCATTCTGAGGCAGACAATTAAAAAGTTACCTTCATATAAGCTTCAAAATTATCTCTGGATTTTGTACTTACAGGTTCTCAACTGCCAGCAAATTGGTTAGTATATGGATATTTTAAGAAAATAATATTTAATTTTATAATGTTTCTGTACTGTGTATATTTTATGTGCTCAGATCATTAATGTTAGTAACATTATAACTTTCTTGAGCATTGTGGCATACTTTTCATAACATTAGGTCTGGAATTAAAACTAAAATAGAATAAAATTATAGAGATATATCATGTAAGAAAATATGGTTAACTATTGTTTTTCCAATTAAAGACTTAGGCTGCAAATAATGATGTCCAATATTTTATGATTTTGAGCTATTAAGATAACATTTTGGAAATAGTGACAAATATTTGACTTCTTTTTCTCTTTTTATTCTTTTAAGTTCTCCAGAACCTTGAACTGATTTCTTGAGCACAGAAAAGTCTCAAACAACATAATTGTAATGAGGATGCATTATTATTTTCCTGTACTTGCTTTTCTGTAAAGGAGTATTTGAAATATAATTAGGATTCTGATTATTAGGTTTTAACTTATTTTATTCTTACTTGGTAATGTTACTATTGTAAGATATATTTTCATTTCACTTATTTCTTAATCAAATGGCAGATCTTGTAGGATCTAAAAATGGCTAAAAAGAGTTAAGGACATAAAAGAGGCTAAATTGTACATTTCAGAAAAACATGCTAAGTTGGCATTAATATGAAATAAGAGCATGAATGTGCATTTGTTTGTAATTTTCTTTCACTTCATTCTTTTCTTTCTCTCTCTCTTTCACATTAGGCATGTAAGTCTTACAGAGTATGTAGTAATAACTATGTGCTACAAAGCTGATAATTGAGTTGCATAGTAAATTGTCTGTGATAACAAACAAAAACTATTAATTTAAACGAGCTTAGCAATAAATATGGTGTTAAAAGAAAAGTGTAATCTGTTGTAATCCAACAGATAGTGGTTTAAGATTTAACAAAATAAATAAATAAAAGCAGTACAGTTCATATTTAGCATCGAGAGGAGGATATTGAGTGCTGCTCCAAGCTTTTGTTGCTGCAACATGCCTAAATGAAAGCCACAAATATTTTGAAATGGATTCATAACAATACCCATTTTTCAACAAATGGGAAACTAATATTTAATATTATTTAATGTTTAATATTTAGTCAGGTTTGTCAAAAACATGAGTTGTAACAAAAGAAATCACATTTTCAGTAGCTTAAGGACAAAAAAATGTCACAAGAAAACTTTTGTTGATTTGATTTATGTATGGATGATTTTTAACATCTCAGGTCATCAGCATCCCATTCAATTCAGAGCGTGAAACGGCCAACAAATTTTGCTCATACGCCTCTTCTTTCAGGCTTGAGGTTCTTTTTCATGCCATAAATGTACTTTACGGGACCCACGACTTTACTTCCCTTCCGAAGGAAGCCATACTTAGGATTTTTACGCCTGAAAAAATCCATCAATCCTGGCCGGGTTTGAACCTGCGATCTTGGGTTTAGAAGGCAAGTACCACTACACCACCAGGATCGACTCACAAGAAAGCAAAAATTATTAATTCAATCTTTTATTTCATCTTCTATAACAAGTTCTAAGCTGGATCTTTCATCATGAGGGTATGTAAGGCACTTGTATCGGCAAATGTGTCATGCAGTATGCTGAAGAATATGGTGTTCTACAGTTTCTTTGAAGATATTTGTTGTCACAAAGTTACAAATGTGTCTTATTTGTGTAAAAACTAACTGAAGCCTCTCTATGAGAAGACAATGGATACTATAACAGCTGACATAGGTGAACATTGAATTGCAGTAGCCATTAAATTATTACTAATGTAATTGGTAAGCTAGATCCAACAGAATCAAGAAAATTACATCTTGTCCTTTGTTAAGAACTATAGATAACAGACCACAGTACTATAGCTTATGTCATTAATCTTGTGACCTGAGAAAATAGAGATGATAAGTTTCTCCTTGGTGATCTTAGGAATGCCATCAATATAACTTTCCTTTAATCTTTCAGCACATATCACTAATTTCTTCATTCCCATTAGCAAAGAGAATTGAAAGATAGAAAGGAGAAAAAAGGAAATTGAAAGCAAAAAAAATAGAACATTAAAAACATTAAAGAGAAAATATTCAGTCTTACCAACAGAGTTTTATTTTTAAATGCTTTCCTTTCCTGCTTAATGTTTATTAACTTTGAATTAATTATATTATAATATTTTAACATTATAAGCTATTAATGAGGAGCTGATTAATATAAGCTTATTACTTGCTTGAGATCATTTACTGCATAGGAATAGCATCAGCATAACTTTTCTTTATTCTTTCAGCACTTATCACAAATTTCTTCATTATTGCTGTTAGCAAAGAGAGCTGAAAGAAAGAAGGGGGTAAAAAGGAAATTGAAAGTAGAAAAAATGGAACATTAAAGAGGAAACATAGTCTTAATAGCCAAGTCTTATTTTTATTTGCTTTCCTCTTCTGCTTACATGCTTATTAACTTTAATTAAATAAAAAGTTCATTATTAAAGGATGGGTAAGAATCAAAACTGTATTTATATAAATGTACATTGCTGTTAAAGGAAAATAAATAATACACAATGGCAACACCAGGGACAACGGTGGAACAAGAATTTTCAAAGAATCCTGAGTTAAAGGAGGAAGAGCTACAAAACCTACGTGCATGGCTATTATCACAGCCACATCTGCCACCGATATCAGGTAAGAGTAAATTGCTCTTTTTTAACTGTAGCATTTATAGAAATCAGAGATTCTTCATTTTTAAAATGAATGCATTGGTATTTAGTTAAGTTTGTAATATGTAATTTTTGTTTAAAATAAGAATAACAGCTGTTCTTGGTTGCATATTTGTAAGAATTGTTCAAAGGAAATGTGAACTTCTGTTATACTGGACAATAGACACTATATTGCAAGGACAGCATGCAGATAACAGTTTGAGAGAGTCAGTAGATAATCGTCTGAACCACTCAGGTTCCTGTTCCAACACTGAACAAATTTTTGTACCCTCCATGAAGGACACTGGTTTCTGGTGAAACCACTTTTCCACAGCATTATGAATTCTTATCCTTCAGGACCTTGTTCAACTGATGAAACATGTGATAGTTGCAAGGGGAGAGATATGGGCATGCATTATCTTTGAGCATAAGCACACCTCATAACAGTTTTCAGGTATGTGTTTTTAATAGCCTTTTGGAGGTTCTGTAAGGTGTCACATTTACATTGGGTATAGATTGTGGCACTTTCATTGATCAAGAAATGAATTACAACCCATTTTACTCGGTTGAATGCATCTGTTACACATAGCTGTTACTTCAACTGTCTTCTCTACTCAGCAGATGCCTGACTTAGATACCAAGTCACCTCTTTGCCACCCCATCAATTATTTGCAGTATTGCCAGTGTTACACATTGTATGGAGAGCATTATTTCAGAGTTGCCACCAATATGATTCTGAGATCCTGGAAAAATCCATAAATACAAAATTGTAATATCTAAATTTAAAAAGGGAAAAGGGAGAGAGCGTACTATTTACTCGTAAACCTCAGGATTGGTGCAGTAAAGAATTAACAAAAAATTTGCCACCTTGCACAGAAAGTCACATATTAGTAAACCTCATTCCAGTAGACAGCTATTTAAAATAACTAATGATGAAATCAACATTACAAGACTTAAAAATAATGTTGACGTTCAATCGAGTTTATACATACCAAATGATGCTTAAGGTTTGAGAGTAAATATATGAACTTAAATTTCAAATTTCTCATTTCCTGAGTGTCAATAGTATTTGGAATACTTTCTGCTGGTGCTTAAATATTTCTAGTCACCTGGCATTTTCTCATAGGTTTGATTGTCAAAAGTTTCATCTTAACCTGGAAGTAAGAAGTACCTATAGCTCTAATTCTACATTAAAAAAAATCTCTTGATGTTCCCTAAAAATTCTCTCTTCATTCAATGTAAGTTATCTTCTTCAAGTATTATTCAGGTTTTGTGGCCAATAAATAAAAATTGGTTCTCCTAGCAGTAATTAACTTCTCTGTTGAAGAAGTTATTTGTCTGAATATTCTGAATTACATCATGGTGCCATAGAAAGCAGATATTTCTTTATGATATAGCTGACCCTTGGCCTAGTGGTTAGACTACTCACCTCCCACTAAGGCAAGCCAAATTTGATCCATATGGATTTATGGTGGATGAAGCAATACCTTGTCAGGTTTTCTCTGGATACTGGTTTCAGCTGCCACATTCCACTGTTGTTCCATCATCATATCATACCCATCTTCACTTTCATCACTCTACAGCCTGATGTAGTCTGGTGATTACAAATGGACTACTATACTACTGCCTTCTGCCACCTGTGTGCAGAATTCCAATGCCTGACTGGCATTAGATGTCACTCACTGATTATTGAAATTGTTCCTGTTTTACCCCTAATATCATTATTATTTATGTATAATTACTGTGATGCTTAATAATCTTTAACAATTTATATTTTGCACTTTGTTTTTCGATCATCGTGTGTTGCTTAACTTGACGTCTTTATAAAATAGGAAAACTTTGTGCTGTGGTTTGTCAGGAGAAAGCTTCAGTCCTTTTAAACTAGTAGGGGAGACTGTTAAATGCCATTGTAGGCATTGACCTCACTCCAGCTGAAAACAGTTATAGTTTGAAGTAGGGAATCATAAGATATATTTTTTAAACTCCTATGTGCTAGCGAATCAGTTGAGGACAGGCACAGCAGCCAGTGTGGAGGTAGAATTTAAATTTCTAAGGACAGATACGATGCTATCACATGTTTCGTGCAGCTTGCTTGCCCCACCAATTTTTCTTTAAGTTAGGTATATAAGAACCAGATTGGGCACCTTTTTTAATTACTTATTACTTACTTATTTGATATTCGTTCCTGGTTCCTCATTAGTCAGTATTCAGCATTCGGCATTCTTTTCACAACACTGTGTACTCTCGCAGCAGGAGTTTGCAAGCTTATACCTGCATAGGACCTGCAGTTGCTTTGGTTCAGTACACATAATATGTTTTGTTAGGACAAACAGTCCAATAATAATCTAATCATTGTAGAATAAATGTACAAAGTGATTCGACTGTATCAATGGCAAAGCACCGAGATTTATAAGAAAGTGATGCGAAATAAATCATTGTTAAAGTAACTGAATTGCTTGTTCATTTATAATGCCAAAACCTCTTTCTAGACCTGTTGATCTAGGAACAACCAAATTAACCCAATTATCCTGTGGATTTATTGTTTCTTTGGGATGGAAACAAATAAACACAACTACAAGCAATCATCACCAACTGACCGCCACGGGTGGCCAAGTTCATTAAGGCACAGACTCATGAGCGGGAGGTCTGGGTGCGAATACCGCCAGGACCGTCCTCCCTGACTGAGGTTTTTTCAGGTTGTCATAAATGGCAAATGCCAGGGAGTATCCTAAACTTAGGTCTGGAATGATTCCTTCCTTAAAATAAATTCTTTCCCAATATATCATTTCATTTCATGTATCACCATGGTCCATCACCTGTGGTGCCTCTGTAGCAAAAACGGGTGTTAAACCGTTTAACCGTTAAACCATTTCATTCATCACCACCTGAAGCAACAGACCGTCACAGCTAGCCGTGGTCATAACAGTCCAATGGGGGGACAACAACTTCTCCCATGACACAACCACTTGCATCATGTAGATCATATGTATAAATTCTGATATTGCTGCTGTTGTAGAGAATCCTTTTCAAAAGCCACATTGTTTATCATTAGTCTGAAGAAATTTAGCATTCTAGCTGCTATTAATTTTTAAAAAATTTTTGCTATATTTGAAAGTAGATTATAGCTATTTAGTTCTCCTGTTTTATGTATTGGTCAATTTTTTTTTTTACTCTAATTTAATTATGAATCCCCACGAAGTTTTACTTTCATTATAAAGATTTGTTAATTTTTACTTTGTAATTTCTTTATATAATATATAAATAAATATATATATTATATAAAATATTAAAATATATAAAAGTAATATTGTCTCAAAATTTTATATTTTTCATTATAATATCTACTTCCTCTGGGTTTTTGGATTTCAAACAAGTCCTGAACTTTTTGCCTCAATTGAATCAATTCAGGAGTAAATTTTATTATTGATTTCTTAGTGGGATTTATATTTATCTTTTTGTTATTATTTAACAGCAGATATCAAAGTTGGTATTACATGCTTTATAGAATTCTTCCCATTTTCTATTTGTATCCTTCTGATTAAAAATAATGTACCTTGTTTCTGTTAACAATTTTGCTTTTCTTTTATTACCTATATGTTTTATTTTTTTAATCTTTTGCTTTTTGTAATTAATGTTAACAAAATATGGTATATTTTGATAGTAAAGAATTTAATACTCAGATACTTTTTACTTTCATACTTACATTTGTAATAATATGATCTATAATTGATTTCAATTTATCAGCAATTCTTGTTGGAACGTGGATTAGCTCAGCAAGATTAAATGTGGAAAGCAGATCATAGAAATTTTTATAATTATCATCTTAGTGATTGAGATTTATATTTAAATCACTTTCTAACATGATATTATTATATCTAGAAGAAACTATTGTGAGTAATTTTTCAATTTGAGCAATAAACACATTCAGCTGTGAACTAGGAGACCTGTAAATACCATATACCAGCATCAAATCATTATTTTGCCACTATCTTAATGCCCATAATTTTAATTATTTTTGCAAGGATCATTTATCAGCTTTCATTGCGGTCACTTCCAAGTTATTTTGTGCATAAATGACTACATCTCCTTTAAACTAGTTATGTTACTAGCTAGTTTATAGTTGTTAATGTTCAATAGGTTTAATTGTTCACTGGATAATCCATGCTCAGTTACAACTGCTGTTGTGGCTTAAGGTCATCTAATAATTGTTTGAGTGCAATATGTTGTTATTCATATACTGTATATTTAGATGAAAAATTCTGAAGCTCAAAGCATCATTGACATATTTCAAAATCTTATCTTTATTTTGCATCCAGGATTTACTATTTACAGTATCCATGCCTTTAGTATTTAGTTTTCCTTTGTGACTGAAGACATTACCCAACATAACAGATTAACAAATAAATAAAAATCCTTTCGACTGAATTCCATCTGTTTATCCAACTGTTTACATTAACCATCACACAGTTTTTGATAATACACAGTCACTGAAGTCCACAGTTTATTCTATCAATTTGCCTGTCACTTACATTATTCTTCTTAGAAAAGAGTTAAGATGATTTTAGCTTCTTCCCCCCCTTTTCCCCCCCTCTCTTCCATTCTGTAGGTCCATAGTATCACCAATAATCTCTTTCTGTAATACACCATGTTGGATGTTGTTATTTTGGCATAAATCAGTAAAACTTCATGTTGCTGCTTCCTTGAATTCATGTTCTCCACTATATGTTGTTCATGCCAAAGAAATAATAAAATTTATGTCCACTTTCTTACATATTTCCCTGGCTAATTTCAATTTATTTTATTATCCTAGATCTGGCTTCCATTATCAATCTCTGAGTATGTGAGTATATATTTTCAAATTCCAGTCATGATTTATTGTAAATTTTATGCAATCTAATCCTTATTTCCTTTGTTTGTGTCGCTTTTTTGTAATAAATTCTTCTTTCGATGTACTTTCCATTGATACTGTTTTACTGCTTTTTGTTGCAGAAAATCATGTTTCCTTTTCATTTATCATATATATCTGTGTTCAAAGATTGCAGTTTTCTATTTTTAATATTCTAATTTCCAAAATCATGCCCAGAGACAGATTTTGGAACAATGATGAGTCTGTAAATATAAAAATGTATAAATTAAATAGAGAAGGTATTTGGTATGATTGTGAAAAATGTTTGAAATGATCTTTCACCTGAAATAGACATTATTATAGATGACTAAATGGTAATTCATTTTTAAGCAATATATTCCAAATATAATATGTACATATGGTGTCAAGATCTACAAACTTGGTGTTATTGAGTATTAAACTCTGAATCTGAAAATATATACAAAAACAAAGGAGCAAATGAAAAGAATAAAAAATGTTGTACACCCACTCTTGTTGTGCATGGATATTAAAGAGAACAGATTTGCATTTGCAGAGAGTTTTTACTTAAATTTGTCCCTCACTACTTCTTTGCATAATAAACAAATTGTTTACTGCAGGATCTTAAAGAGAAAAGTGCAAAATCTTTCTGAATGAATTCAGGAAGAAATAGATGAAGAATAAAAATACATGAATTCCAAAATGGACTCATTACAATAATAAAATGAATGGGCAAATGTTTGGTGCTAATGCTCACTACTAACATCCTACTGGGTATCACTGTGGAAAGAAAACAAGGCAGAGAAATCCATACTAAAGTCACAGTATGTTTTGGCCTATAATAAAGCCAAAAAAGGAGTAGACTTCAGTGATCAAATATCCTCCTATCATTCTGTGTTAAGTCGAGATGTAGAAGATTAATGTTTGAAATCATTTTTGGCACAAGAGTTGTTGATTCCTGAGAAGCCAATAAGAATTCAGCTCAATATTTATTCAATTTGGAATCGAACACAGTAAAACGTGCATAATAATCTCTGTGAGTTCGAATATTGGAACACTCTTTCTGGTTTCACTTAAATGAGATTTTACTCAGGACATATGTTTTGTGGACAGTTTTTCCACATCATCAGCTGTTATGACTAATGGATCATTCGTAGAAGTTGGGTAGATAGGAATCCAGGTGGACTTTGTGGTCTTGTGATGAACTTAAATAAAGTGTTATCTGCTTCTAGGATATCAAAATTCAAAAGGTTACGCTCATGTTTTTTTATATAAATCCTTTCCCATATATGTAGTTCTTTTGATTGTTGAACAGTTTTTAATAATTTATTGATATAATTGTATGATTCAGTTGAACTACACACTCTTAAAGCTTCACTTACTTTTTATAAATGTATGGAACCGTTTCGAGAACATTTAGTTTCCATCGTCAGCCAAGCTAAAGTTCAACTGTTGGTGGTATGATAAACTTGTAGTTTATGTTTTCATCTCCGGCAATGTCTAAGTTCATTATGCTATCTTTGTATTTGTAGATGTAGATTTTCTCCCAGGTTGCTAATTCCATAGGTCCTTGTACTGATTTTAATAATTTTGCTTTATTTATTATGTCATGATTTTGTGTCCAAAAATGATATGCTACTGCTGATTTCTCTATTTGCTTGTACTTTATGTTCCTGAAATGCTCCTTTAACTGTGTGCCTATGTTTCTCTTTGTTTTTCCAATGTAGATTTTTTCACATTCTGCACAATTTATTTTGCAAATACCTGATTATAATATCATTATAATATCATTAACATTATCTATCATAAAGTTTTTAATATTAAATCTATTAATTGGTGCCAACCTGATATTGAAATCTTTAAGAATATCCTGAAATTTTTGTAGCCCATGGATAATATGTGAACTTTTTAAAAATTATCTTTTCTTGCTGAAAGTGTTGTGGTTTCTTTGATATGTTTTTGTCTGTTGAATTTCTGAACTTTTTGTGTACTAGTTCTTTTTTAAAACCATTTTTAACTGCTGTTTCTTCTATTTGTTTGTATTCATTAAAATATTCTTCTTTGCTTATTTGTAGGTTAACTAGGCGGTATGTTAAACTGTTAATTACTGTTTGTGTGCTGTGGGGTTAAAACTGTCAGCTTTGGTCTGATTATCTGCGTGTGTATTCTTTCTGTATATTCCAAATTTAAGATTTTCTTGACATTTCATTATTTTAATATCTAAGAATGGCAACATGTTATCTGTTTCTATTTCATATGTAAATTATATGTTTATATCTTGTATATTCAAAAGTTTTAAGGCATCGTCAATGAGTTTTTTGTTAACTATGGCAAATATATCATCTACATATATGTGTCATACCTTAAATATGTATGGAAAAGCTGGGTTGATGTATGTCAAATCTACTCATGAAGAGGCTAGCTAGAAATGGAGGTAAGAGGCTACCCATTGTAAGTCCTGCTTGTTGTTTATAAAATTTTCATTTGAAAGTAAAAAAGGCTTGGTTTATGCAAATTTATGTGAGTTTGATGTATTCTTTTATGTGTGTATCCTTAATTCCAAATGTTTTTTAGCCAATCATGTAGATAAAAGAGGAGTTTTTCTTTTGATATGCTTGGAAACAGAGATTCTACGTCAAAAGATATAAGAGTGTCAGAGGGATGTAGTTTTATGTCCTTAATTTTTTCTATTAACTGATATAAATTGTTTATACTCCTGCTTTGAAATTTTGGTAATGTCTTGAATCTGGTAGTAATCATTTTGCTAAATACTAAGATGGAGTATTGATGTTGTTAATGATGGGATGCATACCATTTCCAGTCTTGTGAATTTTAGGTAAACCATATATCTTAGCTATCTTAGGGTTGCTCTGTTTTATTTTGTATATTGTTTCTTTTGGGATGACTGTACATGTTTTCAGAACCTCACTGATGGAATTAACACACCCTTTCAATAAGTCTGACTGGATCTGAACATATTCTTTTTTATTTAACAAAGTCTGCATTCTATTATAATCTTCTTTATCCAATATTACTATACGGTTTCCTTTGTCTGCTCTTTATAAACAACATCTTTATCATTTAAGGATTTTATTGTGTTCTTATATGTCTTGTGTACTGCTGTATTCTTTTTAACCAAGCCTTTAAAAACTTTTTCTTATTAAATTCTAACTATTTCTTTTTCTTTGTTCTTCAGTCCTTCAATGGCCACTTCCAAATCTACCAAATAATCTTCTATTTTAATGGAGTATTATACACAAGTTTTTAAGCCTTTATTTAGAAATGCTAATTATTTTTTGAAATTTTCAATAGATACATTTTCTACATAATTCTGTTTAGGTTTTGGAGTTTTCTTTAGTCTATGATAAAGTTTACTAAATTTTCTTAGCTTACTTTTTTGTTTACTTGAAATTGTATATGTTCTAAGGCTGTTTAATTAAATTATCCCATATTATGCAACCTAACCTCTTTGAAATCTGTAAGTGTTTTCTGTATAGTTTAACATCAATATTTGCCATTTTAGTATATGTTTTGACTTTTCTATTTGAATAACTTTTTTCTTGACAGCTAACTGCTCGCAACTGTTGTGGTTATGTTTAATGATTTTTCGGACGAAATTTGGACACACTTTTTGTTTTTTTAACGGTACCGTCAAAACCTTCTATTAAGTTTACCATTGAAACAGAAGCAGACAACATGTTACCATTTTTAGATCTGAAGATAATAAAATGTAAGAATAAACTTGAATTTGGCATCTACAGAAAAGACACACATACACATAATTTTATCAAAGCCCATGGTTTCAATCCAAGATTGCACAAGGAAGCAGCATTCAACAGTATGATATACAGAATAATAAATATACCACTGAACAAAGAAGAATACAACATAATAGAAGCAGATAAATGGGTTCAACAAACAGATGATTAACCAAAAAATCAAAAGATTCCAAAACAAAAAAGAATTAAACAAATAACAACTTTGAGTAATTCAACAAAGGAAAAAACTTTTAAAAAGTTCACTTGTTGACCGTCAGCTAATAAGAAATTTAAAAAAAAATTTAAGCAGCACAATATTATCTTAGCACCTCTAAATAGTGTAAAAAATTTACTGAAATTAAACAAAACTGATTCTAAGCCCAAAGAGGAAAAATCTGGTATTTACCAAATCAATTGTAAGGATTGTGAAAAGATATACATAGGAAAAACAAAGAGAAATTTAGGCATTAGGTTGAAGGAACATGGAGAAACATCCATTACAAACAAATAGATAAATCAGCTGAGGTAGCACATTTCTGGAATGAAAACCATGAAATAGAAAAAGGCATCAAATTATTAAAAACTGTTCAATAACCAAAAGAACTAAATATATGGGAAGAGTGTGTAGTTCAACTGAATCATACAATGATATCCATTAATATGGGAAAGAATTTATATAAAAAAACATGAACGTAACCTTATGAATTTTGATATCCCAGAAGCAGACAACACTTTATTTAAGTTCATCGCAAGACCACAAGACCACCCGGATTCCTACCTACCCAACTTCTACGAATGATCCATTAGTCCTGAACAGCTGATGATGTGGAAAAAATGTCCACGAAACATATGTCCTGAGTAAAATCTCATTTAAGTGAAACCAGAAAGAGTGTTCTAATATTCCGACTCACAAAGAATTAAGCTATTAATAATTATTACACATTTCAGAAAAATATTTGTGTAAAACAGCCTGGATTTTATCTGTCTTGTTTTAATGAGTATCATAAAATGGCTAATAACAAAACAACTGATATTATTTCTTATTTATCAATAAGATAGTTAATAGTATTCTTTTTTTTAAGTTTTTGTAAGTAATAGAAGAATAACATAATGCACTTCTACATACAGTGTCAGACTTTAGAAATGAATATTGTATCTGCAGGAGCTGCTATCTGCTACAAAAATCAATCGTGACTGTAGAAAATTTATTTTAGTAGTTTTAATAAATGCTAGATTTCACTTTAAGGATGTGACCATCGCCATAGTCAAGTGGTAGCATTTGTGCTACCCTGATGGGGGAAAATTGATTTCTGATTGGGATAGTTTCCTAAATTAGGCCTTCTCAGGGGTTCAGTTCTTTAAACGGTTACCTGGGAAACTTAGGCCACAACGTACCCTGAACTCATTTGACCAAGGTATCATCTATCATCCATCATTTGGTACAATAGATCCTCAGATCACGGTGCCACGATTGGTCTCCATGATCTGTATTGGTAAGAAACTCAATGAAGCTTATCAAATCATGAAGATCAATATAACAGCAATAATAAGCTGTACTCAATATTTAAATACATTAACTTGAGAAATGTTGAAATGAATTTAGTGATTTATTATACACTATTACGCCTTTACAAGAAACACTTTTTGGAGTCTATGATGCTGTAAATATATAACTTGGCTAATATAGTATATTACGCATGATAATCTTCATCATTCCTTAAAAAAAAACTGTTTGTTATGAACTAAAGATTCTGTTTCTAACATTATTACATACAGGCTAAACCACGCACTCTTAGGTATTCATATCTGTGCAACACATGGATTACAATCTTATGATGTAAAATATCACCCTTTTTGACAAACAATAATTTTATGCAGTTATATTTCTTGTAATATATTCCCTCATTTCTGTGTCTTAGTAGCACTAATGATTTAACCCACCTTGACATATTGAAATTAAAAATTTAAATTATGAAAAAGTGTGGGATTCAGTATTTGGAGGGTGATTTTTGCATTAAGTACATAAAATACATTGAGCACAGTCACTAAGTTATTGAGGGCAAAAAATGAATTCCTGAGTGTTATTAACTTTGGTAACTATGACTATTATATTCTCTATTGAAGAAAGGTTGCATATTTTACTGATGGAACCCTACTGCCCAAGCAAAATATAGCAGGCACTGAAGCTAATGCCAACTTTTTCATTTTAAAGCCTTAGATTAAGGTACTTCATATTTTGATGGGAAAGTTTAAGCCATCTCTAAGCACTTATATACATTTATGTCGGCTATGTTATTTCTAATAAGCAGTTATACTCTCTGTTCTAGCAAGCAATTTATCACCTAAAAGCCAAAGACTCTTAGAATGTTGGAAAATCATAAATCATGTAATTAAACTTAACAAAAGGATAGATATGAACTTATACTGTTGAAGCTATTAACAGCGAAGTAGTAAAAAATGTTAATATATAGTTGGTTTGGTGACACTTATACTTCACTAACTTAATTTTTCAATTGAATATGTTTTGAAACATTAACTCCCATCATCAGCAGAAAACCAAATGGTAAAAGCATACTCTGTAGGCAGTCAGAGAAATTTTTTATGTCCAACAATGTTGTCTGGAAATTCATGATGAAATTCGGTATTTGAAAAATTTGGACTAATTCTATACTGTGCTGTGTAGTCTTAAAAATGAGATGACTCAGGACCACCTTCAGTAATGTCCAGCCATCCCTATTTATGAAAAATATTGGATAGGATCAGAGTTAAAGACTTCATTGCATTATTTAACAAACAAAGTAATATTTATATAACTACATGTGTAGACACACTAACATGATAGACTGTTCCAAATTCTTCTTTGTGCATAATTTCCTAATTTATTTTCATTTTCTTGAATCTTATTATACATACCCTATACTCATTTATTAACTATGCTGTATTAAAACAAGCATTATGAAAAAATCTAGGCATATTTTAAATATTTCTCACCTGCTTCTAAGAAACATTGTATCTTCCTACAAAGATCACATTTGTTTGTTTGTTTTCTTGGAGGGGCATTTATGAGAACTGAGGAAAACCCAGAAAAAATCTCAGTCAAGGAGGTCCTGGCAGAAGTGGAAACTCAAATCTCCCTCTCGCAAGTCTGCATCTTAACGAACCTTGGCCACTGGTGGCAGCACAATGAATGGAAGTACCCTGCTGTTGCTTTGTTATTAATATTATCATTGTGTTATTCAATACTTAGAACAAGTATTACATAGTATTATGCTACAACAGGGTTTTCAGTGTTGATTTACATAATGTTGACTGTACACATTACTTTGATAATATATGTAATTTCATCTAGTGGCATGCAATAAGGGAAAGACTTTAAAAATGAATCAGGCCATTGATGACATTCTTGCCATTTAGTAATTTTGCTTTTCTAAAATATTATATGCATAACTTAAACATGAATAAGTTGAATTAAATCTGTCATCTAACACTCTTCATGCTTCACTAACCTTAAAAATATAACCGGAACTGGTTTCAAAGATATGTAATCTCCATCTTCGACCGTGGACGACTGGTGTGAAAGGTTGTTGTTACGTAGTATCAGAAGGAATGTTCCGCTCTGGTGAAACTTTTATGAACTTAAAATTTATATTTTCTTCTTTCGGAATGTCAAAATTCATCAAATGATTTTTATGTTTATATTGTAAATCTTTTCCCAAATATCCAGTTCTACTGGTCCCTGTACAACTCTTAATAATTCAACTTCTTTTTTTATATCTTGATTTTCTGTCCAAAAATGATATGCTACCACTGATATTTCTATTTATTTGTATATTAAATTTCTCATGTGTTCTTTTAGACGTGTCCCCACATTCCTCTAAGTTTTTCCTACGTAGATCTTATCACATGAGAAATTTAAAATACAAATAAATAGAAAGATCAGCAGTAGCATATCATTTTTGGATCGAAAATCATGATATAAAACAAGAAGTCGAATTATTGAGAGCTGTACAGGGACCAGTAGAACTGGATATTTGGGAAAAGATTTACATCTATAAACATAAGAATCATTTGATGAATTTGGACTTTCTGAAAGAAGAAAATATAAATTTTAAGTTCATAAAAGTTTCACCAGAGCTACATATCTTTGAAATTGGTTCCGGATATATTTTTAAGGTCAGTGAAGCATGAAGAGTGTTAGACGACAGATTTAATTCATGTGAGCTTCACCGTGTTAGTTCCATATGAATTTTTTAAAGTTTTTACTATTTTAAAAAAAATTTAATGAATAAGTTGATTTTTTATTTCCAGAAACAGCTTTATAATTTTTTGTATTGTGATTTTTGAGAAAATTACATTTTATTATATCTTGAAAAATGATGCTTCATGAAAAATGTATGGGAAATCCTGCATTATGACAGTACATGCTTTTCTGTTACAGATAGACAGCTTATCTTGTTTTATCATAGCTGCTATTTCAAAATGGAAGAGACCAAAAAGTGCATAGAAACATATTACACTGTAAAGACTAATACCCCAGAGTTTTTCAGTAATAGAGATCTTCAGTGTCCAGAATTGCAGAAGGCCTTAATGGTCCTGTAAGTAATATTTCATATCTTCAAGTATTACATGATGCTAATGACAGGAATAATTTAGACCTGTTCTCTATTTTAATCATACCTTCTATCATATAGCATATGAAAGCCAAGTAATGTGTTTGTGTCTATTATATGAAGGAAAGAGGCTTTCAAAATGGGAGCTGTTATTAAAAATTAAAGTTTATGATCACAAGTAAATATGAATTAATACTTTCTTGATAAATGAAAATATCAGACTCTTTCCAAAAAAGTAATTACAGGTGAAGTTAGTGTGCTTATGAATTTATGCATTTTAATGAGTGAAATAAATTTGGAAAAACATTGAGAAGGATGTAAGGACAATAGCTACACTTTTGAAAAAAAAATCCAGTTTACAATGTGTTCTCTCATCTAGCACCTATATTAGAGATATGTATACTGAAGCTAAGAATGTATATGTAACACCATAAGTCTGAAAAATAGAATAATTTTGGTTGCAATTTTCAAGATAAAAATTCTCTGAAATCTTATCTGCCTTAAGATATAGTTGCGAAAGTATGTAACCCATCAGCTTTACAATGAACAGATCTAGCTTTTAAAAAAAGAACTGGAAAAGAAGAAACTTAGAAAGTTGAAACTATGAAAAAATAAAGGAAAAAGCAGTAAAAAATTATATACTCTACATAGCAGTGCATAAAACAAAGAAGATATCAACATTTGAAGATTTGAACTAATTGATGGTTTAAGCATCACTAAGAGAGAGGTTGAATTGAGTAGAATGGGAAGAAAAGGAAGAGTGGTTGAAAGAATTCTGAAATATTGATACAGAAATATAAGATTGGAAGATGATAATGGTATCATTAAAGTATGTATGAATTTTCAAAGAACAAGTGTTATATAATATTTGGTTGAAAGGTTTAAAATTGTTCTGGAAGGGATTGGTATGGGGGGTGTGCACATGGGAAAAAATAATGTAATAAGATTTCAGAAGAAGATTAGAAATAGAATGGAAGATATAGGTAGGCAAGTTTTGAAAATAAACTTTCCCAAGTTTTTACAGAACAATAAAAAATGGATGGAATAGGAAAGAATATGTTGATAGCTGTGATAAGCAAAAAAGGGAAGAATTTGTAGGATGTGCACAGGGGTGTTTTTTTCTAAAAGAGTTTAGAAAGAATAATAATCTAAAAATAGTGTTATGTGTGGGAAAGCAGAAGGGATGTTTATGTTTGATAAACTATAAAGATATGAAAAATTGGAGAGAAGGGATCCAAAATTATGTGTAATGAAAGATAATATTGTAGTGGTTACAATGTTCCACGGTAAACAGGTATGTGAGGAGAAAAATTATGAGTGAATTTTTGGAAAGAGATAAGGACAGATGAATAATGAAAATGAAGAGAGAAAGAACAAAAAGAACAGCAGAAACAAATTAGAAGTTAGGTGGACAGTTAATCATGTTGACAACCAGGGAGTCATGATGGGGTGGAGTGCATGAAAAGAAATATGCCATACTCTGTATAAAGGTGTAAGGATATATATATATATATATATATATATATATAGCTTTGAAAAACTAGATCACATAATAGTTCATTAAGTTCAAAATTTGGTAACATCCAGTGCTAATGATTCTTTTTTTGTATTTTTGCTTAAGAAAAAATTTAAGTATTACTAATTTATTTACAAATTCTTCCTCACTTCAAAAGTACCCATAATTATCATATTCATGAATGAGATGTTTATTTTCAGAACTGATACTAATACTAGATGTTAAACATACACAACAAATTAGAAAGAATCAAATAGAGACAAATTAGTTAGCAATGGTGTAGCACTTTAAATGTGAGGAGGAAGGCAGTGATTCATATGACTTGACAAGAAAGAAAATAAGATCTAATTTTGATTACATAAACCTTGGTAAAAATAATTATTTATTTTTTTGTTTTTAGATAATTTTAAAATTGAATTGCTTAGTTAAAAGGGGGAAGGGGACTTGTTCACATTAAAGTATTTGAGTTGTGAATATTGGAATGCTTGCCAAGCATTTGGAACATGGTAAAATTGTAGTCTTTACTTTGAAAAGGTAATAAAACTATTTGGCACAAAACACACACTCAATATATATATACTTTAAAGTGAACAAGCCCCCTACGGACATATGTGTTTAATATCCTTCCAACAGCTAAGGCTTGATGAATAAAATGAATGAAACAACAATGAATCAAATGAGTCCAGAGTCCTTAGTGTCTAAAGTTACTTGATATTCCTTTCAGTGTAAAAATATAATTTAGCTGCTGGTTTGTATACTAGTAGTAGGTATGTAATGACTGTTTATTAGCTTTACCATAACACTGAAACTTTACTGTTGGTTTGTGAAACCAATCATTATGAACCTGTAATTACAATTGCATTTGTAATGATAGTTGTACAACCAGTGCCTTTTGATTGTGTAATGTGCATGTGTATCTCCATTTATTGCAATCAAGCAGCATTAAAAATAAATTTTCTGTTTCCCGTTATTGTTCTTTGTTCTTTAGAATTAAAATTAAAATAATTCCTTTATAAACATTTTATTCAAGTACATAATATGACGATGAGCAGAGACGTGCTATTGTGAGAAAAGTATAAATGAACAGAGTTCTGAAACTGATTTGCTGCTGTTTCCAGTTATTGTTCATTATTCAGAATTAAAATTAAAATTATCCTTATTAAATATTTTGTTCTAGTACATAGACATGCTTTTGGTGAGAAACAATGATCAGAGTATTGAAACTAGTTTGCATGTTGCATAATTGGAGCTTAACAAAGTAAAACTAGTGCCGGAAACTGAAGACATACTAACTTCATGAAAGAAAGATTTACTGAGACTTCATTTCAGAACAGTTTGTATGATAAATCAAGGAAGCACTAGGCTCAATAGATGACTTATCTTAAGTGTAAGAGATGCATTTTTGCTGATAAGTTTGTAAATAGTGTGCTTTTTTGAAGCAAAACTAGAGTGACTTTCATACCTTGTGTTCTGCTGCTCAATTCCTCCTTTTTTTTCATTTCCATTATTAAAATGTTTCTGTAACACAGTTCAGGCTTGGGTTCAAGAAAAGTTTGAGCATTCCCTCTCATCATCAGATTTTCTAATTCTATAACAGTGATATGCTGCATTCTTCATTATAGCCACAATATTTACTTTGTGGACACTTTTTTTTTTTTAAACCTCTCTCAGCTTTTGATTCAATACTTTGCTGAATAATATTCCACCTGCAATTACTCATAAGCCACTTTTTGAGATTTTTCTTTTTGGAGTAAACCTCTTCAGCAATCAGTTTGGTTAAAATGTAAATTGGGACTTGCACAGTGAAGCTAATCATACAATGATATCAATTAATCAGTTTGGTGTTTGTCTGTAAATCAGTCATATCAATTTCAGTAATGAAGACAAGGATTATACAAAGAGAGCATGGCATAAAGAATTCACATAAGAGCACTGAAGGACTCTGCTCCCTCACACCCCAGAAACTCAAAGAGAAGATGCCAATTATCTACAGTTTCCAACCATGATTCCATCTAGTTTGGACAGAAATTGAATATATTTGCCTTTTAGTCTTTCTGTTGTGGAAAATATTGAAAGGTATACCATTATTTTTTGGAAGAAAGTTTGCTTTATGGTATCATAAGCTGGTTCATTGAAGCAATGTTCTTAAGAAATACTTCAGTTTTTACATCCAGCCCCTAGACGTGCACATTTGGTAGAAGAATTGAGAGACCCTAAAATAGGAAGCCATTTAAGTTGCAGAATCACTCACAGATGCTACAGTATTATCAAATGATACTTCCATGTCTTAAGTGCTTATGTAATAGCTTGGGCACAGCTTCAACTCTTCATTCCTTAAAATAAGTGATTGCAGGTACATGTTTTGCAAATTGGAAGACCCAGCAGTCAACAAAAGGATCACAAATACAACTTCCCTCAACTTCTTAAATAGCTAGTGAGTCAATTTAATACAATTATGCTCCACTTATCATTTAATTATACAGAACATGTTTCATAGGCCTTTACCCACATCATCAACTGTTAGTTGACAGCTGGATTTGTTGATGGTTGGATGGACTTTGTGTAGCTCTTGTGGACATTTTATGACTTTTTGGATTAATTTGTCTTCCGAGATCTTGAAGTTCACAACCTTATCTTCATATTTTTATAAAAATTTTATCTTCATATTTTTTTATAATTTCCCCCCCCCCCCATATTCTCAGATCTAAAGGTCTATCTACAAATTTCAGTAATTTGGCTTCCATTTCTATATCATGTTTATCTCTCCAAAAGTGATGTGCAACTGCTGATTTATCCATCTGATTGTATCTGATGAGGGTGAAGTTTATAAATAAGAAGCAGGTTTAGCTATGGGGAATCCATTATCACCTTTTCTGCCTGATTTATATATAAATACTTTAGAAATGCACATCACCGAATCATTTCCATACATTTTTAAAGTCTGGCACAGATATGTGGATGATATCTTTGCAGTGGTTAATAAACAACACTTGGATGCTTTGAACTTGCTAAACCTACAAGAGAGGCAAATTAAATTCACTTCTGAGATAGAATAAGATAACGTGATTCCTTTCCTTCACTTAGATTATAAGAACAGGCAACAATTTGAAATTTGGAATATACAGAAAGGATACGCAGACTGAAAATTACATAAAGGCAAGTGACTTCAATCCCACAGCACACAAACATGCAGTTCTCAACAGCTTAGCATAAAGACTTATTAACATATCTATGAATGAGTTTGAATTCAGTGAAGAGTACTCTCACATAATACAAACAACAAAAGCAAATGAATATGACCATGAAATTGTAGACAAGAAAGTCAAGAAATTCAAACAAGAGAAAAGGTTAAATAGGTTACAATATTGACAGCAAGAATAGAAACAACCATTCACAAGAAATTTACTTATCACCCTTGGGCCACCAAAAATTCCATAAAATACTCAGGGACTTTGGTATTACTTTGTCTCCAGTGAACAAATTAAGGTTAAATAATCTGCTCAATTCTGGTAATAATGATAAAATACCTGATCAGAAGAGGCCAGGAATCTATAAAATCAACTGTTCCAAATGCAACAAATTATATATTGGCAAAACAAAAAGAAGCACTGGAATTAGACTAAAGGAACGCTGGAGAATCAGATAGATAAATCAGTAGTGCACATCTCATTTGGAGAGATAAACATGGTATAGAAATAGATGTCAAATTACTGAAATTCATAGATAGACCTTTGGAGCTGGGAATATGGGAAAAATTTTGTATAAAAAGTATGAAGATAAGGTTATGAACTTCAAGATCCCAACAGAAGACAAATTAATAGCTGATGATGTGGGCAAAACATGATGTGTATAATTCGTTGGTAAGTGGAGCATAAGTGTATTAAATCTATATACGAATATATCAGTTGCTTCACTGTGTTCAGACATGAAATTAGTTTTAAATTTTTCTCAACTCTATCATCTCATCAGAAAATAACCCTACTCTTGCCATAAATACTGATACAAACTTTTGAAAGAAATTATATATCACATTCTTTGTGACATTCTTGCTACCAAATACTATCAGCCTCATTGCTGAAATTCAGGAGCAGCAGAAATAGTACATTGAGATTTAACTGGATTATGAAAAATGTGTTAGAGCACCATTCAGTGCTTCACTGAGACTTTTAATAACTGTTTGAGATCCAGAGGCCTGTGCTTTGTGATGACTATAGCTGTTTTCAAAATAGTGGCAGCCCATGTTTGAAAGCAGATAATAATGGCTTTGAAATGAACATATCCACGAGTATCATGTCCAGGGTGCTTAAACAAGATCTTGGGTTGAGTATTGAGCATTTTTTAATTGTAGAACTGAAGCAACTAGGAATGGTGAGATGCAAATGATTGCTACAGTATTACAATGTCAAAGGTCACTGAAAAAAAAAATTGACTAATGAGGAAGTATTTAATATTGAAGAAAGATAAAACCATAAAAGTGACAGAATCAGCATCATGAAAGGCTTGTGAAAGGGTTCTGAAAGTTCAGAAAATCCACTATGCTTGCCTCAGTAATGGGGAATGAGCTATGATAGTGTTACCAGCTTCATTTCTACCAAAAGAAACCACTCTGCTGGAGCTTGTGAAGACCTGAATGCAACTTTATTCAAGAACAGATACTGAAGCTTCCAGCACGATTCATTTTCAGCTCCCATCCATACTTGGCTTGAGAGAAATGTCAAGATTTATATGAATAAAATGCTAAAATTAATATAGAAATGTTCCTGATTAAAATCTAATCTGACATTTATGTATATAAAATATTATTGTTATGACAAAGAATCTAAAAACCTATGGAAATATCTAACAATGATACAGTTTCAAGTGGCCAGAAATTTTCTTCTAGGCGGTTTAGGTAACAGATAGCACATTTTAATGTTCATGCTGGTTGAATCAGAATGAAATTTTAACAAATTTCAGAAATGACTTGTGAACCTATATGAGTGTTAATATAGGAAATGTGTGTCCACTTACATATAGTTATATTCCACAACAGTAAAGATATTCATGTTGATATTCTGCTGTGCTCATCACATATGTAGGTACATAGTAATTACTGCACTATAGCATCTGTTAATATGTGATTGGTTTTATAGTTTAAAAGATAGATTCAAATTTTAATGTAATGATCATAATTCATTACATTTAAATGATATGAAACTAACAAATTATTCATAAAAGCTACTCAAATTGTCAATCATTGACTTCATTGAGTTAATAATAACATTAGAGTAAATAGTGGGTTCTTTCAAAATATCTGACATATTACAAATAATGTAAAATGCAGCAATAATTCTGGCTATTAACCCTTTTTTGTACTCACTGGGGTCCTGTACATGAAGTATTGATAAGTTTCAAAATAAAAAATTCTTAAAAAATAGGGGTTGGATCTGGCAAATGTGGTGACTAGGATGCAGGACCTGCTGTATGAATCCATTGATCAGAGTGCATTGCATTTACGAAATAGCTTACTTCACGACCATAAATTGCAGGTGACTTATCACCCTGCAACCATACTACCTGAGGTATTCACAGAGTGATGTGCCAGCAAAATGTGTTCTAAGAACTATGGGTGTATCCTGTCGATTATGAAAGTACTAATTAAGGCCCAGTAAGAATGTCATTCTCGATTTCAGCCCAGCAATTCATTCAAACCATTGTTGGTCTACAATGCAAAATTGGAAACCATGGCTGTTGAATAAATTTTTTACCAATCCATTGGACAAAGTGCAATTACAGGAAAATTATCTGGCTCCAGTGATGGAACTCTGCTAGCAGGTGAAGTTGCTGTTCATGTAAAATTCTAACTATGAAAGACTGATTTATATGCATAGCATGTACTATTTTCTACTGCTTGTGGATGGAGATTCATGGAATTGTTCAAGAACATCTTCAGACACCACTGTTCTTACCCTTCTTTGAGCTCTTGAATTATATACATTTTTCCACAAAGTTTGTGATAGTGCAATCATTGCTGTTCTGCACTAAAGATGCTATGATGAGGATACAGATTAGTACAAAATTTCACACACAATTTTCATATTTCCTCTAACTAAACTACAAGCATTGTGCATGTCTATAAGTCCTGTCCTTGTTAAGGGAATCAGGTATGTTGCAATAACAAACAGAAGTGGAAGTCCTAGGGTAAGTAGTAAACTAAGATTAGTATTTTGTATACTAGGTTTGTTTACTACAGGAAAATGGTGAAGACTGAGTTATTGCTGAAAATTATTTGAGTTACTTTGTTTCATCTGGTATACTAAATGCACAAATGTTTACAAGATAGTATGTTCAATATCACAGTTTGTAAATTAATAATGAAGTCATTATTAAACTAAATGACTCCACTTCGCCTTTCCAGAATGTTGAAAATTGAAGAGATTAAACAGAATAAGATTAACTTTTGAGCTTGCTGCAGCCTTCATTCTTATTAAATGTTACCATACCATTTGCACATGTAATATAAAAATAATTATCATGCAGCCATTCTTCTAAATCACTATTTTCTTATATGATCCTTTTGATATATAACATATACATATATCGACATGTTTTCTGTCTTTGAAGAAGGAACTAGCAGCTTAATATTTGTGCTACTGTTTAAGTTTTTTATCTATATTTGCTTCTCTAGTTCTTTTATATTGTTCCAAGAGTTCATTTATTTTTTGTTTTTATTATATATCATAAAGACAAAAATAAAATTCTGTCCTTAAGAAAAATGTAGTATGTATATGTAATGAATTGGTGAACAGGAATTAGGAAACAAAAGCTGTATGTGGTCATGAACCTAATGAAAGATTTCTCTTGTAACAGAATATTTTGTAAACCATATTCTAATCATAATACAAAGAAAAGGAAATTTTAGAGCAAGTGCTCTCCCATTAGCACAAGGTGCAGGAAACTTGAAGCTAAATGATGGTAAGTTCCGGAGTTAGCCAAGTAAAGATCTTATATGTTTTCAGAAGCATGAAATGGGGGGAAAATTTTATAGGCACATTATATTATGAGACATAACTATGTCCTGTTTGAAAGTTTTGTTACATAAAGAGTGAAATATCAGAATGCAACAATATAACAATTTAATAATTAGAAAGCAAATATGTGAACGAGAGGCTGAAACAAATAATATGAAAGCACATCAGTAATCCCAAACATAATTATTTTATTACTAATTTTTAAGCAAGGGATTACACAAATTGGCAAGCTGAATAAAAGAAAAAAAAAACTTAGCAACAAAAATAATACTTGCACAGTCCACCATAACTGCCTATGCAACTTTTTGGATCAACATTATACATCTTATTCTATCAGTTCTTAAACTCAAGCCATTCATTTTATTTTCTTTCTGCAGAAATAATGTGGCACTGCCAAAGAAGGATCCAAATGGTTTTGCAATTATTTTCCACAGTCTCCATGATACTGATCCTTCACATTATGTTTTCAATGATGGAGTAAAAGTGCTTACAATGGCAGTGGATGGTGTTCTTCATCGTGAAGGAACTCTGCCTGGTTTTGTGTTCTTATTTGACATGAAGGGTGTGAAACTAATGCACTTGACCAGAGTTGGAATCTCGGCCTTGCGCAAATTTTTTATTTACGTTCAGGTTAGTAGTAAAACAACTACAGGGGTTCTGTGTAGTTTGAATGATTTAACTGTTCATTCACTTTTCTTATGTCTCAGAGCACACACCACTCTCTCTCTCTCTCTCTCTCTCTTTCCCCCTAACAACTGGAAAGTGAATTCATAGGAGATTTCTCATTTTACAGGAAGGAATGCCAGTGCGTTTGAAGGCTATACATGTTATTAATGTACTACCTCTTATGGACCAAGTGCTGACACTGGTCAAACCTTTTATGAAGAAGGAACTTTATAAAATGGTAAGTTCAATTCTCTCCCTCTAATATCTCTCCAAGAAAAAGTCATTTCATGAAAAACCAATGCACCCAAGACACAAATTTGATCTTCACCATTTCAGATTTTCTAAATATTTGGTGTATATTGTTAGGTAATACCACCTAAATTGATTTTGCTTTTTCCTTTTAGTATGCATGATAGAGTGTGAAAGTTAAAGTATCCTAAAGGCAAAATTTGTGAGGTGATACAGTTCTTTTTTTTAAATATTATATTTATGCTTATGTTACAGGAATTGTGTACATGCCATTTGAAACTGCATAAATGCCCTTTTACTTGATATAGTGAAAAGTGTTCCAGTACTGTGATAATATATGTTTGTATTTGAAATATTTTTTTTTTTTTTTAAAATTTATTATCTTAAATGTTACTTAAATGTAATAAAAATGTTACTCCCATACTCCTCTATTAACACACCAAAAACTATCTTGGGATCTCCTGTAATTTCACTGTAATTCTATAAATGCTATCTAAAATGCAGTTTCATCATTATTTGAAGAGCTTAATTTATTGTGATTTATTGTAATTGATGTATTAGCTGATTTTGCTAAAATGTATTGACTGTCTATATTTCAGGATAATACATTTGCTCAATTATACAGTTTCTCAATTAATTATTTTTATTTGCTTGTAATTTATGGTATACAAGTATAAGCATTCAAATAACACAAGTGTTAAAACAATATAGACTATACAATATATCATATACTATTATAGAACTTGGAATACAAAGAGTAAAGAGCGAAGCTATACCTTCCACAGAAACTATGTGCTTGCTGGTTGAAACCTTCCAAATTTCCATTTAAGGTAGTAACAGAAATTCTAGGTTCATCAACTCTTACTGACTTTTCACTGTTCAGATGTGAAATATTGTTCCCAAACTTCTTTAAAAGTAGCCAGGAATTGTGAACCCACACATCTGCAATCATTTGAACAAAGACCACCATAATTTTTTTCCACAAATCCAAATTTTGTTCTCAACACATTTTTATTAATCTATTCCCATCAATTTTGACCTTTCCTATATTGTAAGCCAGTTGATGGATGTATAATTTTCGTTTTCCTGTTTGGGAATATCTTGATACTGAATTGAATGGGATGCTGATGACCTAAGATGTTAAAGAGCATTGGTAAATAAACTAAATAATAATAATTAATACTGCAGAAGTTGGCTGAAATCAATTATGTGTTATGCTATGGTAAGCATAGAGTTATCTGCCCAAGGAGTAATATTTATGCTATCAGATTTCTTTGCCAAGTCTTAGGTAACTCGGGCCAATTTTTTCTTTTCTTTTGAAGACATGAGAAAATATTCTTTTGGAATCCTATTGTCTCTAATTATCCTGAAGTGCAATATCTACAAGTTCTAAAATGAATCGACCGCCACGGGTGGCCGAGGTCGTTAAGGCACGGACTCGTGAGCGGGAGGTCTGCGGTTCGAATCCCGCCAGGACCGTCCTCCCTGACTGGGGTTTTTTCCAGGTTTTCCTCAGTCTTCATAACTGGCAAATGCCGGGGAGGTACCTAAACTTAGGCCTGGAACGCTTCCTTCCTTTAAAAAAAAAAAAAATTATCCTTTCCCAATTTATCATTTCATCTCATGTATCACCAGTGTCCACCGCCTGTGGTGCCTCAGTAGTGAAAACGGGCGTTAAACACTACCCTACTACTACTACTAAAATGAATCAGCGATTTCATCCCAGAAAAAGATTGTCAAAAGTAAATCATATGAACAGTACTGAGTGACTGCACCATTGGATTAGCAGACTTTCCAAAGAGTTCCTTTATTTAGCATTGCCATAGGAACTTTTTCCTTGATAATGTCAAGGTTTATAAAATGACATGAGCAAGTGAGTGTCAGCGAGTTGGTGGCTAAGTGAGAGCGAGTGAGGGTGGGTGAGAGTGGATGGGTAAGTGAGAGTGAGAGTGGGTGAGCGGGTGAGAGTGTGCTAATGGGTGGGAGAGTGAGAGGGATTGAGGGTGGGTGAGAGGTGTGAGCGTGTGAATGAGTGAGTGAGCAAGGTGAGGTTTATACATGAGACTTTAGAGAATAGGATTTCCATGTAGGCACAGAATAGTTTTCAATATGTTAATACAGTGGCCAGTGATCTCTAGGAATATGTGATAGTCAATTATTGGGGCATAGTCAATTATATAGAATCAGATGGGCCTGGCCCTCCTAAAGAAAATAATTATTTATCATTTTCTATTCTCCTACTGCCTATGGTGCCTCATTAGTAAAAACAGGTTTTAAACACTATTAAAAAAAACTGGTCAACTTTTAAAACAAAAAAAGCAGTATAAAGCTGATTAGTTCTTAATTATATGTTATGCAATAAGCGCATTTCCTCTCTTACTGTATGTAGTAGCAGCAGCATGTGAGTCTTCCATTAGCAAGATTAAGCTCATGGGTCAGCCCAGAAAATTTTATGCTTTAAACCTATACCTTCAAGGGCCAGTAAAGATTTACAAGGACTTCAATTTGTCTTCATCCTAGATGGGTTAGCCTTTCTCCTACTTATTTCTGCATTCTCTTGGGCCAGCAGGGAGATGGCCCATGGCTAGCGCTCAGTATTCTCTCTTTTCTTGAAAACCAAATGTTAAGGACTTTCTGACATCATGCATAACTGACTAGGGGTTGTTTTCACTTTTCTTGAAATTGGGTGACTTTCTCACTATTTGTCATTGGAAAGTTGACTTTCACAGTGTTAACTGTTAAGTTACAAAAAATTGTGTACCTGTTTTGTGGCAATGATTAAAGTGCATGTTTTATTGAAGACTCCATTTTCATGTCTAATGTTAAGTTGAAAGGGAAATGATTTGGACCTCATCAACAGAAAGCTATTGGGACTTACTTAGCAAGACAACACAAATTTCATAAGGTTTTTTTTATGGTTTGAAAATATATCTTGACTGACATTATGTGAAGTGAGAAATGTATCTTATTTATAGGAATGAGATTAAAAAAGAAATAGAAAGAACTTATTTCGTTTCTGTAATAGGTTGACAAAACGACAAATATGACATGCATGTTAAAATTTGTTTTGATATTGTGATATATCAGTGGGATTGAAAGATTCATGAAATTTATTGGTGTTTCTGAATGGACTGCAGGAGGCTTAAGGCATACTTTAACAGATGAATTAGAAGAGTTCCATATAAACCAGAAGTTTACAACATAAACATACGATAGCACTGCAGTGATGAGAGAATGTCAGGTTAGAGTACAGGTAAGTCTTGATAAAAGAAATCTTCCCCAATACCATTTGGGTGTCGTGCAGTCATGCCCCTTGTTCACGCTTCTACAGGGGCCACAAGCAGCCATTGGTCAATTACTCGCTAGTCTCTGGCCTATACTTCTGTCATTTCTGTTTCCTTTTATCATCACTTTGTGTCTTTACCAGCTTAATGTCCATTTGCTGTTGATCATTCCTTCTTTTTTTTTTAGTAGTGTTTAACGCCCGTTTTTACTACTGAGGCCCCACAGGCAGTGGACACTGATGATACATGGGATGAAATGATATATTGGGAAAGGATATTTTTTAAGGAAGGAAGTATTCCAGGCCTAAGTTTAGGGTACCTCCCTGGCATTTGCCAGTTATGAGGACTGAGGAAAACCTGGAAATAAAACCCAGTCAGGGAGGACGGTCCTGGTGGGATTCAAACCCCAGACCTCCCACCTTAACGACCGCAGTCACCCATGGCGGTTTGATCATTTCTGCATGTAGATTGTGGATTATAAGTGTTTGTGTTTCAATTTTGTTCTATTGAGAGAGTAGAGAGAATATTTTTTTTGATAACTGTTTAATGGTCAGATAAAAGGAAAAACTCAATGGTAAAATCAGTTACTGCAATGCTGCAAATATAGTATAATATGAAAAAATGCAAGTTGCAATGGTCTCATAAACTGATTGAGAACCAGATCAAGTTCCATTTTTTGTTCAGGGCTCTGGGAAGTACAATTGGTTTAAAATGTTTAAAGGATGTTGATAACACATGTTTACTGAATAATTTATTATATATTAATTTTATTTTCTTGGTAATGAATGTTTTCTTATGGGAAAAGACATGAAGCAGTCCTTCCTAAATTCTGCATTAGTCGAATGCACATTTCTCCTAAAAAGAACTCTTTCTCAAATTTCTGTTTTCTTGGATCAGTCATACTAAGAATAATTTATATCCTGGTTTTGGATACTCAGATTATCGCAAACCTAAATCTAATGGGGTGGATGGATTTTTAACATTTTCTACTACTTATTTGTTAAAATGATTCCTTAACAATAACACTTTCGGATCTATAAATATTTTCTAGAATTTATAATGAATACTCTGATTTTTTTGGAAACTGTACCTTCTTTAATTTAATTTAATTTAATGGTTTTATTTGATCAGATGTAAATATAAATAACTCACTTTTTAGTAAATTAATATTTTAGAATGTCTTATCAGTTTATCAATTGTTTACTTATCGATTTTTCTGAAATTGTTTTGACTGAAATCTAATCCAGTTGTTTGTGCTTCTTCCAACCATCAGGTTGAAAGCAAGCAAGGTAATTAGGTTACATTTATAATTAAGATTATTATATGATTAAGTCAAACTTCAAACTCTTATTGGCTCTCCACTTTCTTGTTTAAATGAAGAACGTGTTTCACAACCATCGTCCACATACTAAGCTGGATAATTTACCATGTTGCTTTGGACATGCATATTCTGCTCTCATCATACCTTCACCAAAGCATGGTGAATTATCCAACAGTAGACAGCTGAGGATGGAGATGATGGTCTGTGAAACATGTTCTACATTTAAACAAGTAAGTGGAGCCAATAAGAGTGTGTAGTTCGATCCAATCATAAAATAATCTTAATTATATAATGTACAAGTTCCAATTAACATTTCAATTTTGGGTTAGACTTTCTTATAGTGCTATTATAGATGGAATTGTCATATCATATATTCCTTCAATCTGTAGATCCTACGATGAATTTAGCAACTCAAACTCTAATCTAGCTCTAATGCTAGGATGTATATTTCATCAGAAATTACATACATTATGTAAATTTGATGAAATTGTCATAATCTTCATATTTACAAATTTTAACTGATTTTGTCCAAGCTGATCATGTTTTACATAGTTTACATTAAAATTCCATCTTAGGAGAGGAAAAGAAAAAAAAAATTAATGGTAACTTCAATTATTTACATTTAGTATATTTACAAAGCTGAATTAATGCAATGGAAAAAAGTTATTACACACTTATTTTGATCATATGATCATATGAAATTCTTCTGTATGTGAAAAGTATGAGTGATAAGGTATCTTTTTAATGCTAACCTAGCTTACGCAATAGTATGCAATCAAAGACAAACACATGGCAAGGACTTAGTGAAAATACAAATTTGTATGCTTTATAGAGTATTAACTCTCTTCGTTATTTTTGTGTTTTCCTTGTTTCGGCTTCAATTCGCCACTTCAGTTAGAGAAAGTGTGGTGACAATACTTTGTCGATCACTACCCTAGAACATTGTGGAGAAGGAAGAATCTCAAATGAGAAATTCCAAAATTATAGGAATTTGATACACCACCACAAATGCTTTTGCTTTGCCTTTAAACTTATGTCTTTTGACTTTGATTTTGCAAAAGTGTTCATCAAAATCACTAATTTCATTTTGGGATTAAAAAAATTGCAAAAGATTAGTAAATTACAATGACAAAGACACAATGCATAGTGAAGCACATGGTACAAGTAACAAAATAACAAAGAATGATATGTCGGAAGGACTCAGAACATTTTATGGGGCACCAATAATGCAGCAAATGGCATCCATTTGGTTTTGTAGAAAGAGAATGTTTGCTGTTGGGATCTAGAAACTACTTGATCTTGGATATATAAATATTGTTTGCAAGAGCTCTGTAATGACCAACTGGGTTAACTGGTGGAACAGGCAAGTCTGATATGAGCCTTTCTGTAATACCAGGCCACTGTGGGAATATGCTTTTGCTCAGTTTAGGCAACATTTACTTATGTGCTCATGCTTTACTTGCTCATGTTAAGGCCCATGGTTTTGTTTTGGGGCTTTGAACTATTTTTCACTTTTTTTTTTTTTTTAACACTTTCAGTAAATAAAATCCAACATTTCTGATTTATTTGTTTTAAAAATATAGGATTTTATCAATTAAAAACCTGGTCATTGTGCAAAACTGCAACTTAATCAACAGCCCCCACTGGTATATCCCTTATAATATACTGTCTTGTTAATTTTGTGGATTCATTCAGTGTGTAATAATTTTCTTGTAGCTTCATCTTCATAAAGGAGACTTGGAACCATTTTATAAGCACATTCCGAAGAAGTGTCTTCCAAAAGATTTTGGGGGAAACCTTCCACCAATAGAAGAATTGCATGGTAAACATCATAATTTTTAGTATGTGATATTGTCCAATACATGCATATATTAGGTCTATGATCTTGGCTTACTGTTCTTTACCAATAACAATATTTTACAATAAACTTTCATTATATTTATTAAAGTGTTGAACAGCAGAGAGTTTTGCTTAAAGCTATTAGTTTTGATTCAGTTGTTAATGACAGTGCATTCTTGAACAGCCCAATCTGAATAATACACAATATAAGATGCCAGAAGAGCAGAAGAATAATTTTTATCAGACTCTCCTCCAGACTGTATGCTTTCTACCAGGGAAGTTCTTGTCAGTGGAGCACAGTATGTGAATCCTGTGGAAAATTAATTTGTGACAAGCATAGAGCAATGATATATGTTTTGAGTGTTGAATAAGATCATAGAGAAAATCTTTTAATTCCTTAAGTATAAGAGATTACATTATATAGTTTCTATAATAAATTTAAATTTAATGTTTTACATGTTTCAACGTATTTATTGAAGAATACAAAATACCATATATAAACATTTTCTCTATATCTACACACTTTAAACATAGTATTACACTGCTTCATCAGAGTTTTGAACTGAAGGCTTAGAGAGAGAAAAAATACATATTTTTATTATATATTTGTGGAAGATAATGCTGCTGTATATTAGTGCAATAAATACCCTTATTAAATCAGTTTAAAACGTAAAGATATAATTAGTTTCCCATACCCTAGTGTGAATTTAGCATGAAAAAAATAAATGTGTATGTATAGAACTAATTTTTAAATTCTTATTGCTAAACAACTTTCAGCTCTAGATTACTAGTGAGCTGATTTTATATTCTTATGCTACACTTACCAATGAAATATTCAGAACATTTTTCACAAGCTTTTGCCTATATTATCAATGGCATGCTGACTGTCAGATTTCTTGATGATTGGCTGTCTTTGGTGTAGCTCTGTTGGATACTTAATGGACTTTTAAACCAATTTGTCTTCTTTTGGAATTTCTAAGTTCATAACCTTATTCTCATATTTCTTAATATAAATTCTTTCCCGAACTCCCAGTTCCACTGGTCTATCCACAAATTTCAGTAATGTGCTTTCCATTTCTATAACTTATTTGTTCCCTCAAAAGTGATATGCTAGAGTCTGTATGTATTAGACGTTCTTTGAGTCTGATCCCTATATTAATTTATGTTTTCTTGATATATATTGTTTGCAATTTAAGCAATTAATTTTATATAATCCTGGTTTCTCCTCATTAGGGATTTTATCATTAATTCTGGAAATAAGCAGATTATTTAGACTGAATTTATTTGCTGGTGGCAAAGTAATATTGAAAACTTGAAGAATTTTCTGAAAGTTTATGGCGGCCCAAGATTGATTGGTGAGTTATTATGAATTTTCCTGCTTTCAAAGTTGTAAACTGTTTAAATTTCTTGATTTTCTAATTGCTTGTTTTTAAATTGCTAGTATATAAATCATTCAGAAATGATGATAATGGTTATGGAAATCATTGATGTCCAATAGTTTTAATTGATAAATTAGGAAAGATATTATGTTCATCAATTATCACCATTTCTGGCTGATTCATACATGAGCAATTAAGAAACACACATGATCAAGTCATTTCCTTTTATTTTTAGGATTTGACACAGGTATGTTGATGAAATCTTGCTGTGGTCAATAAAAACATTGTATGTTGATGACATTTTTGCTGTGGGCAATAAAAAACATTTAGATGATGATTTTAAATTAATAAACTTGCAGGATAAAGAAATTAAATTCACATCTGAAATAGAGCAAAGTACCAGAATTTCTTTCTTCAATCTGATTATCATCAAAGCACCAATAGATTGGAATTTGGAATATACAGAAAGGGCAAGCATTTGGGCAATTACATTAAGGAGACAAATGGTTTCAATCCCAAAGCACACAAACATGCAGTTCTAAATATCTTAGCACATAGAATGGTTAACATACTCATGAGTGAGTTTGAATACAACCAGGAATACTCGCATATAATACAAACAGCAATTACTAATGGATACAGCAAAGAAATTATTTATGAATGAGATTTCACATGCAGCTGATTATGTGAGCAAAAACTTTTTTTTTTTATTGATTTATTTATGGACGCTCTTTAACAGCTCAGGTCATCAGCATCCCATTCAACTCAGGGCGTGAAACAGCCAACAAATTTTTGCTCAGAGGCCTCTCTTTCAGGCTTGAGGTTCTTTTTCGTGCCGTAAATGTACGACACGGGACCCACGGCTTTACTTCCCTTCCGAAGGAAGCCATACTTATGGTTTTTACGCCCGAAAAAATCCATCGATCCTGGCCGGGTTCGAACCCGCGATCTTGGGTTTAGGAGGCAAGTATGGTAACCACTACACCACCAGGACCGACTCAAAAACTTGTGAAAATTGATATTATTGTATGATTTATTGAACTACACACTCTTAATGCTTCACTTACTTGTCATAATATATAGAACCGGTTTCAAGAACATTTCGTTTTCATCATTAGCCAGGCTAAAATTCAACTTGGATAATTTGTTAAGCTGTGGGAATGGGCATTCTGCTCTGGTGGCAGTGTGATAAACTTGTAGTTTAAGTTTTTATCCCCGGCAATGTCGAAGTTCATTAGACTGTCTTTGTATTTGTAGTTGTAGATTTTCTCCCAAGCTGCTAGTTCTGTAGGTCCTTGTACTGATTTTAATAATTTTGTTTTATTCACTATGTCATGGTTTTCTGTCCAAAAATTATATGCTATTATTGATTTCTCTATTTGCTTGTACTTTATGTTTCTGAAATGTTCCTTTAACCATGTGTCTATGTTTCTTTTTGTTTTTCCAATGTAGATTTTTTCACATTCTGCACAATTTATTTTGTAAATACCTGCTTTTTTCTTTTGTGGAATAATAGTCTATTAGTAGGAGTTTAACATTAAATCTGTTAACTGGTGCCAACCCGATATTAAAATCATTAAGAATATTCTGAAAATTTTTTTGTAGCCCATGGATGATATGTGAGTTTTTTAAAAATTAGCTTTTCTTTTTTGCTGAAAGTGTTGTGGTTTCTTTAATACATTTTTGTCTGTTGAATTTTTGTACCTTTTTGTGTACTAGTTCTTTTTTAAAACCATTTTTAACTGCTGCTTCTTCAATTTGTTTGTATTCATTAAAATATTACATTTTAATTGTGAAACCATGAGTAGTTCAATAAAAAGTGGAGCAAAGAGTACAAAATCAACTCACTAGCCTAATCTACAAATACAGCTTTACTGTAGTTGTTCTGACATAAAATTGATTTGTAAATTTAAAATACAGTTGTTTTAAAAGGAATTAATATGATAATGCATACAATATATGAAAATATTAGTTGAAGTATTTCATATTGCAATAATACTACAGTAAAATTCCTCCTATCTGGCACATGACAATACCAAAACAATGGCACTTTTCAACAACAAAAAAAAGGTAGAAAAATAATCACATTTCAGACATGAGGTCATTATGGTGAAATTATCACTGTCTTCTAATAGCATCTTAAATGCAGTGTCTGGATGCACAGTATAGCTTCACAGTAGCGAATGTTGGTAATGCCATGGATTCAAACTTCACAGTAATAAACATGATGACTGGCAATTGCACACTGTGCCTGTGATTAGTGAATTAACTCGCTACACAATAGATTCCGTGAAGTTCAAACAAAATGTTCTTTTGCATAAAAAGAAGTTGAAGCTGTTGAATGAAATGGAAAAGGATGTTAGTAGGATACTGTAGTAATTTAAAAGTAGTCTAGCAGTAACATTGGTGCTTCCTGCACTGCAGGCCATGGTTCAATTTCCGGTTAGGTTAATTTCCTGAGGTCTTTTCAGGGGTTTTCCTGCAGTTCTTTAGGCAAATTCCCGGGAAACTTAGGCCACAAAGTCCCCTTAACTGATTCAGCCAAATTATCTGACACAATACATCTTAAGGTCACTGTGATTGATTTTTTTTTTTTTTGATTGATTTATTTATGGACACTCTTTAACATTGCAGGTCATCAGCGTCCCATTAAATGCAGGGCGTGAAACAGCCAACAAATTTTGCTCAGAGGCCTCTCTTTCAGGCTTGAGGTTCTTTTTCGTGCCGTAAATGTACGACATGGAACCCACGGCTTTACTTCCCTTCCGAAGGAAGCCATACTTAGGATTTTTATGCCCGAAAAAATCCATCGGTCTTGGCCGGGTTCAAACCCGCGTTCTTGGGTGTAGGAGGCAAGTATGATAACCACTACACCACCAGGACCGACAAGGTCACTGTGCCATGAAAAAAAAAGAGGGGGCATAGTTCATGGAAAAAGCATCATCTCATGCTACAACTTCATTGCCTTCATAGTTGTAATCAGTTGCAACAGTGTTGGCTATCCTGATCAAATAGGCACCAGTTATCATTATCATTAAGTACAGCAGTTTTAGCATGATTTTCATTATGAATTAACAAGTGAATGTGCAGTGCTATGTACTAAAAATATAGTTTGTATTTCACAATTTCACTTTACAAATACTTTATAAAATACACATAAAAATGTTAGTACAGCATAACTTTACATAAACTATAAAGGTATTTTCCATTTATTCAGCACTGACTTTGTCCCGCAGTTGCCAGATATGAGAAATTTGATTGTATTTAATTTTGGGTTTATATAAATCACATTTCAAGATCCTTAAATATGAAATAAGACATTAGCTATAGGTGAATATGTATTTCAATATGAATGGCTAACATTAATATTTTTCTTCTCAGAGAAACACATTGCTAGTCTAAAAGAATTAATGAGTTATTTCAAGGAAGAGGAGGAATACAGAATTGATGAGAAAAAGCGAGTAAAAGGGCAGATATCCAAATGTGTTCTTGGCAACAAAGTAGCAACTTTTCAAAATCTCTCAATTGATTAGTAAGTTATATTGACTGTTTTGCTTTATTTTGTAAAACATATTTAAATATAAGCATTTTCATTTCTGATTATAGCAAAGTTATATTATTGCAGAGAATAATACTTAAAAAAAAAAGCATGCAATTGCATCTTAGTTCTCTAGTTTAAGAATAGTTCTCTATTTTAAGAATAAATAATTTTTAAGCCTTTAATGTTCTGTATACAAATTGTCATATTTCATAGTGATATTCAGCAAACATGAATTGGTGGAACAAATGAGTACAAAAACAAACTAATATTACATTTAATTTGACTTTCTAGGTTGAGCATAACACAGAGAAAAAAAATTCACCCATGAACATTGCTACAGAGCGTGCTTATAGTGGGGCAGGCAGATTAATGCCCAAATCATTCTTGTGAATAAAGATTTTAAAATTTACCTGAAATGTTGTTGTGAGAGATGAGTGACAATAAATATGTAAAGAGGAAAGGAGACTAGTTGAGGTTAATTGGAATATTTCTCATAACTTTTTAAAATTTATAGCATTTAGTTTCTATGTTGTAAAATGAAGCCATGGCATTTAATTTTTTTGTATAGTGTTTAATGTCTGTACTATTGTAGCATCAAAGTAGTGGACTCTGATGAACATAAAATAAAATGGTAAATTGGGAAAGATTTTTTCAGAAGGAACTATTCCAGGCCTAAGTTTAGGGATAATATTTTAATATATTTTTTATTCTTTAAATTAATTTACCCATGATGCACCAGGGTTGCATTAGAGCTTGTAGAGTGAAACTGCTGGAGTCAAATGAGGATATATTCATGTAGCAGAAAATGAAAAACTGGCAGGAAAGGCTGTATACTGTACAAATGGGAGGACATGGTTCAGTCACAGTGTTGGACTTGCTGGCAGCATGAAAGTTAATTGAAAATTAATGTAAATGCACGACTTGCCATTTTACAATGTCACTTATTTATCGTTCTGTAGAGACTGATGAATACTCCAGAGAATAATACTTAATAGTGTGGCTTTGCAAAATTTGCAAGTCGTCAAAAGTGTAAAGGATGGCTCTTTTTTCGCCTGCAGCAAGCTATCTCTTATGAGCATAGTACTATTCATCTATCGTTGGGTGCAGAATATGGCTTAGCAGGGAGATTTATGAACAAGATGTAATAAATGTTTACGAGGAAAATTTTGTACACTCAGACAATGATGAAATTCACACTCATAATGTAAAAAAACATATAGATAATGGTAAAGCATAAGATTAGGGGGCAGTATGGGACCTCAAATGTTCTCTTCCTGTATTCCTATGGCGAAATTCCTTCCAGTATACTACATCAATGTATTTGCATCATTTATCACTTTCATTGGAAATGTCTACAATGTAAAGTAAATGTTTGTCTTGTTAAAAACATATTTCAAATTCCTTTTTGGTTGGAAGCAGTGTAAAACTTACTGCCACTATTCCATCACTCGCAACAAGTTATCACTTGTGAAGCAACAACCAAATTCCCACCTGCACCTTTTCGTTGCATTCGCGGCAGAACACCAAATATTTCACTAAGGAACAGTCCGTTGACCGTGACCCATCTTCACGCTTGTGTTTTGTGATTGCGTGCTTTTATAACGCTTATGTGTTCGTGATTATGGTGCTTGCATGAATGGCTGCAACGTGTGCTCTTACGCCATGCAGCACTCCCGTCACGCCACCTGCGCTATAAAATGAGAAAAACGCATGTTTTGACTGCGGCAATTCTAAGCAATGCGTGTACCCCTGGGAAACATAAATGAATAAAATGCCCTATCATGGGTAAATTAATCTAAAGAATACAGTGCCGTATATTCAAAGATTGCTAGTTTGACTATCTCCCTAGCATTTGCCATTGATGAGCACTGAGAAAAACTCAAAAAAAATTCAGTCGGGAAGATGGATCTTTCACGACTCAAAACTACAGACCTTCCATTCACATCTCCATGCCTTAGCAATCTTGGCGACTCGTGCCAGTGAACAGCATATGGTGCATTTATGTTTTCTATTTGGCAACTAAATTACTACACAAATGTCTGTACACTTTTATAATTACTGATTAATGACAACATGTTTTTGCTATTTATAAAAAGTAGAATGTATCTTTAAACAAAATATAGCATTAAATATATGCATAGGCTTTCACCGGCCGCAGGTCTGAATGTTAAAGTAAATGTTTCCGGGCTTATAGGTCATAAAATGCACATCTGAAGCTTACGTTTCGTCACGAACTGTGGTGGACATCATCGGAGAAACAAGGTTATGTTTAACTCTTTCCGAATGAGGCTTAACCATAGAGTGGCCACAGATTACCTACAGATAGGAAACTCATTGGAGAAAACTGGTGTCTACTAAATTTACTCTTACAGACAGACGATCATGTGCTGAAGTCACGCCACCTTTCACGAACGCCAGCGAAGAAAATCAAGCCCCAACTCTAAGAGAAGTGGCCAGCGGAGAAAACCGAGCCCAATTCCAAGATAAGTGGTAGTGCGACTTCAACAAAAGCAGGCAGATAGAACATCTTAAAGCACAGAAACAAGGAAGTGTACGCCCGGAATAAACTTTGTAGGAAGCATGTTAATAGTCGATCACATTAATTATAGAGCGAAATTGCAATGTAGCGATGTAACACGTAAAATAAAAGGCTATATATAAGTTTTGCATATATTCCGAACTGTATAAACGAGATATTTCTTCGTTTGAGGTGACTGCTTTTCCATCTTGCAGCAAAGAAAGCGCGATGATATTGGCATCTGTTCTATTTTAATTTTAGAAAACAATCTTCTCTGCGGGAAGGTTTTCCTTTTTTGGGACATTTCCTTAGGTTTGGGCATGGTTGTTTGTTCATTTTGATTGCAAACTGTGGCTAATGTTACATTTATTGATGTCGTATGCTTCTTCACAACTTCAAGTACTCTTGTGAAAATTCCCTTAATTAAATCGGACAACTCGGAAGTAATTGCTTATTTATTTCCTGATACGGACACAGAACAGTTGGGACTTCTTGTTCGCTCACTTGGACTAGTATTTCCTTCTTTTCATAGGGAAGAGAAAAATCTTCAGTACAAAAGCTTAATTCATTTCACGCTGAACCATGTCCGCACATACCAATAAAAACCATATAGCAGAACCAGAACATTAAAAGCAAGCGCAGATGAAAATCCTATCTTGTTGGTCTTAAACACTGATACAATGGAATGGTTTTCCATTAGAACTTTACTGCCATTATCTGAAGCCAATATTTTCCATTACGCTATACATAAAATGAAGTGATAGACGTACGATTGCTGTCTTTTTAGAAAAGGGGCGATAACATTTAAACTTTTTCAAACCGGCACTTTCTGACTTGGAGCTGTCTTTGGTTCCCCGTCAATTACAGAGTAATTGAAATAATTAATATTTGTAATTTTAGAATCGGCAACTGAGTAATTATATGCAATATGTTATGCATTTTCTTTCAGTGGAGGAACTTTATGATATAATTTGTATATGTAGAATTAATATTGTATAGCTTTTAAATGCGTTCATAAAGTGTAATTTTAGGTAATATTTAAGAAATGACGTGTAAAGATGTAACAAGATAAAGAAAAACTGTCGTCTTTCTTCGAATACTGAAAGATTTGGCAAAAGGCAGACAATGCAAGGTAATCCGTTCTGGTATGCAGCTAGGGTTGAAAATGCCACCGCCTCAGGGCAGAAGCCGACCTGTTGCAGGTGTCCGAGTAAAATGTCATTGACAATAACGTATGAAATCTGTTTAAATTCATCTTATTGACGATTAGCGAAGCACTAGGCTTGACCGAAATTTTCCATCGAATAGAAATGAAATTCAGTAAGGTAATTGACCTATGAGTGTCGTCAACATAAAATTGGCAGGAGTATTTCGCGCCGTTGTCCGTGGATAGCGCCATTTTGTTTCGTGTATAAAAGGGCTAGATTTGGTCCGAAAGGGGACAGTCTTAGAATTTTCCAGGCCCAGAGATCAGCGGAAGAGCGGCCTAAGTACCAAGGACCAGTTCCGGCGACGAAGCTTGACATGAGTCGCCCCGCGAACTGTCGATACGTCATTGAGCCGCATTAAGACTTTAGTTAAATCAACAATTTCCTCGCCCTCGGCACCATTTGGTTAATGCTATAAACGTACGCATATTTGCCAATATTACCTTGCCCGTGGTTCGATGAGAGATGTGAGTTTGCCCGGATATTCATGTTAGGAGAATAAACTATATCAACAAGTAAATAACGAAGCATTATTTGTCGTCATCTTCGGAGTCCCGTTCACTCAGGCCCGGCTGGCACATTGCCGCCGAAATCCAGCGAAACGCTCTCGAGAGAGTCTCATTGAAGAAGAGTGGGGGTGGTCTGCAGCAGCCGTGGTGAAACCTGCGATCAGCGGGCATAAATTATTTACCGCAACACCCATACAGCCCAATCCCCCCCCCCCCACCAACAATCTGGTTTCAAACTCACGGGAATATCACATTCGATTTTAATAAAACAATGACACAGTTGTGTTTTTAGAAGACGCCATTTACATGTACAACTCCGGGCGTTCAGTTTTCTCCGCAGGCGCTCGTGAAAGGGGACGTGACTCCCAGCATATGATTGTCTGTCTGTAAAGGCAAGTTTTGCTAACCGCATTGAGTGCCAATTTCTGGGCTTTCTTAGTGACGGTTCCAGTTGTACCCAAAAAGACGAAACATTGTTTTCGACAGTTGTTCGTTCAAATAATGTTGACTATGCTGCGATTGCGACGTTGCAACAGTAACCATTGCTTAACTGCTGATATTGTAGTTTACGACATCAGCTAGAACAAAGTCGACTAAATTATAAGTTGGTGGACATCTGATGATACATGAGATGAAATGATATATTGGAAAAGGATTTTTTTAAGGAAGGGAACGTTCCAGGGCTAAGTTTAGGATTCCAATCCTCAATGGCATTTGCCATTTATGAGGACTGGGGGAAACATGGAAAAAACCTCAGTCAGGGAGGACGGTCCAAGCGGAATTCGAACCCCAGACCTCCCACTCACGAGTCTGCGCTTTAACGACCTAGGTCACCCATTGCAGTTTTTAAAAGTGAATACAACTGTAAAAGTATATTATGTACTAATAAGAAATTACTTTGTTCTAGTATTATTTATAGCCGCAATTAAATTGCTACATAGTCATGTACACTTAATAAAGAACAAGCTGGCGATACAGAGAGATCAACTGGGTAGATCTTTGCTCTTTATTTTAAGTAGGCAAAGCCTTCAAGCAGTTACAATATGTGCCTATTCTAAGAATACTTTGCCTCGATGCAAAGGATTATGTATAATTCTGTGGATCATTTTGTAAATTACCTGTTTGCGACATTTTCTTAATTATTATAACCTACAGTAACTGAACTGAATCACATGTTAGAATTCAGCTGCATACACAAGGAAAGTCAGCAATAGAGCAGTTTTGCCCACTATAACTCCAATTGGCAGTTTATACAGTTATACCATATGTTCATTTCCCAAAAAATCTGCTGTGATAATGGGAGTGAGCTAGTGGACATTTGTAAATTTTCCAAAACACCCCACGAATCACTTTTGTCATTGTCATTTTAATTTTGTAACCTGTAGTGGGAGCATAATTTCTGAACATAAAAATTATGAAGAATGCATAGGAAGATAGTGCTATTTAGTGCAGAAAGGGTTTTTAAATTTCCAAAGAGTAGAAAGAGCTGCATCTTAGGCTACTGTTGGCAGTCACAAAGAAATCAAACTTCTCAGTTTTCCAAAGGAAAAGCAGCATTAGAGGTAATGTATGTGTTTTCTTTAATACCACATAAGGAAATATACATGTGTGTGCATATATATTCAAAGCTTCCATCACAGCTTTATAAACATTGACAGTAATGTGCTTAAATAATAATAATAATAATAATAATAATAATAATAATAATAATAATAATAATAATAATAATAATAATAATAATAACAATAATGCAATTGGAAGTCTGTGCCAAACATAGATTCATTTTTAATACTGAAATGGAAACTATTATCAAATTTAGTACTGAATAATAGTTCAGAAATGAAATAAGCAATTTTTAAGCATGGGTAATGATATGCTCTTATAGGCCATAGCTCAAAGCACCAGTTGGAATTAACACATGACACAATTTATTAAAATTTAAATTCATACAGTCCACAGCTCATAAGAAACTCAGTATTATAAATATTTAATAATTTATTGTTTGATTTCAATGTTTCTGTTCATTGATTTGACTTTTTTTAAAATGTGTTGTTAAGTTTCATCCAATCATACAATTTTATATTAAAAACATTTTGCTATTATTAGAGCAGAGGTAAAAAACTAAATTTCCAATTAGAAATTGTTTCCACTTTAATGCACTCCCATTAGGCAAAATAGCTGTAAATGATGTCCTGTTGCATTACGAAAATACAGTTTTTCTTACATTCTTCCATTTTCCAGAAATTTATTTTTGCAATCTCATTAGCAAAGATCTGCTCAAAGTATAAATTATTTCTGTTCTGTCCTAAAATGATTTCATGTTTTCATGCTGTAAAACTACCCACATGAGCTCAGAATCAGTAAGAATTATATTTCTTTTAATGTTCAATTTATTGATATATAACAATGAAAATTAAAGCATAACATAACCATATGTAAAACATTCTATTACAAATAACAATTTGTTTTAAATGCACTTGGTTTTAATATATGATAAGAAAAATAAGATATAACAAAGCATTACGATACCAATAACTGTAATACTATAGACAAAATAAAGCTTTTAAATCAAATATCAAACCCTTTTATTTTTTAATAAAATATATACCAAACATTTTCACTTCTCTTGTTAATTATTTAGTCTTCCTCTTCCCCATATATTGTTTCATCTGTTTCAGGCTGGAGATTAGATGTAACAGACCCAGTAAACTTCAGATTCCAAGTAACCACAACAACTTTACCTATTCTTCCAGGAAACAGCATATTTCTGTCTTGTGTCGATCCTTTTTGGATTGAACAGTTATGCTTGCATGCAGCTGAAGATGGGAAAACATTTAATATGTGCATGCTTTGCAGCATTCCATAATGAATATCTAACAAAGAATCCTATTGCAGCTTCAAACTTGGATTAGCCATGCTTGCTCCACTTTTTAAGTCAAGGTGTTTGCTCAACTCAGAGATGTAATCTACACCAATGTCCACATTTTCTTAGGATAAAATAGCTCCTTTAAATCAGGGGTCCATGCAATTTGCAGCTGCATGAATTTCTTTGATCACAAACACTTTCCTGTCTTGAATAGTACTCTTTACTGCCTCCTCATCAGTAAAGGAGAACTCACTTGGACTGCCACATTTACATCTGCCAACTCATTTACATCAGAATAAACAACATTATCCACTTCAATCTTTGCAATGGCTCCAGCACTTGCTGTTTCCTGCAGATGCTGCAATTTTTCATCTGATATTGTGGAATCCTTCAAGATTTTGAACTTGTATAAAAATAGTCTTCAGTACAGTTTTTTTTTTTTATTAGACATTCAAAGCAGGCGAAGCACTTGCCCACCTTAGGAAATGGGAGTTTATGTATATTCCTTATACTCCTTACTTCTTTTATTTTCAGGTGCTGCTTATGGGACATTGGTGAATTTAAAATATTTTTAATATGTGTGGCTGTTAAGTATATATCATGGGTTTAATGGCATAACATTTTTATTAATAAATTCAAGCATGGGCAGTACATCCAAAACATGTAAGGTGAGGTACTTTATTCAGCATGAATGTATGATTGTGGCATTATTTGTTATAACAGCAACAAATATGTGGAGCACTTTTATTTATCATGTAGATGATGTTTGCAGCAATGAACATGGAATCTCCTTCTGTTTACCAGGATGGATAATATTTACAAATATTGATTTTGGTGGGTGTCATTAAAGCTTTCTGTCCTGTGACATCAGTCTAACCATCATGTATTATAGCCAAAGGATGAGCGTTTCCTATATAATATACAGCGACTGATTTTAAATGACTGTATTCCGCATTAAGCAGACTCCCACCATAATTGGGACATTCTTATCCCAGATGATATCTTTCCAGTTCTTGGGCTTCATCATAGACAAAGACACTGTTGAAAAATACATGACTCTAGCTATCAAATCTTCCAATTCCTTGTCCTTTAGAATATTTTATGATAATATCTTGGAGTATGCTGGAACAGTGGTGAGCATTTAGAGTATGCCAAGTTTGCTGCATCTACCAAGGGTATTTTAATACCCGCAAATTTAATAATATTCCTAGATTCAAAAGTGAATAAATACTGAAATTGAATTTGCATAAAGTACCACTTCTTTAAAACCTCGTCTCAACTTCGCGCTATATTACCGACACCGCAACTGACTTTCTCATACCTAGCCTCGCAACGAGCTCCAAATGTCTTCTATCTTGTATCATTGGCTTCTGGCGCAAGCGTCCTTGCTCTTTGTGTGCAAATTGTAAGCCATTTGCTTTGTATTGTCAATCTATTAGTCTCTAAGCAGGTGCGATTTCGGCGGTGATTTGTGCTTCCAATTATATTGGTACAGCGTATAGTGCTTTGTGGTTAATGCGAAAGTGTTAGTTGAAATGTGTTAGATGTCTGAAAATTTTTCTTAATAGAGGAAATCCTGAACAAGTCGTTTGATTGTCGACCCTTTAGTGAAAAAAGTGAAAGTTTAACTGTGCGAAGGCAACGCCAGAGCTCCCGGACTTGAAATTCAAGCACAGCGAAAAGAGGAGGGAATATTTTCGATATTTTAATGTGCAACAGTATGAAAAAACTACTGGCTAACAGAAAGCTGGAAGTCGATCTTGCCTGTTGTTTTGCACCGAACAAAACATGGAATAAGGAGCTCTGGGGCGTATAGCAATGTAAATAATCTCTCCAATTTCACAAGCTCAAATTGCAACTGATTAGTTTCGGAACTGTTCGCATCGATGTTGAACTTGATCAACAATTGAGAGCAGAGTTGCCCATCACAATGAAATGATCAGGAAGAACAAGAAAATTCTAAAACGCCTTATCGATGCTACTTGCTATTTAGCAATGGTGGATTTGCCGTTTAGAAGGCACAATGAAAGTGAAAATTCAAATAATAAAGAACATTATGTCGAAATTTTGAATTTGTTGAGTATCTATGACAGCACTCTAAGAGTCGCCGGTAACATTTAAGGGTACTTCCAGCCGTTTTCTAAATGACGTAATAAACGCTATCGCTAAAGTGAGAATGACATTTCTAAGGCCCCAGCATGTTAAATTATTTTAGATGAAAAATCGGACGGCAGCAAAATATCCCAGCTAAATACTGATCATAGATTTGTTCTTGAGGATTCTGCACAGATTCAAGAGTGATTCATTTCCTTTTCCGATGTGAGTGCTGCCAGATCTACTAGTTAATTACTTAATTTAAATTAATAGATGCTCTAACAACCTTTGACATTAAGGAAAAATTGGTTGCACAATATTCGATGGTGCAGCAAGAAATTTGTCCTAGGGCTCTGTTTGTGCATTGTTTCAGTCAAGTGCTAAATTTTGTGCTTTCTCAGAGTGCTTGTGTAAAGGAATGTCGCATGTTTTCTCGAACTTTGACTGGGCTAAGCTCATTCTTTTCTAAATCCACAACACGCGCTCGTGCCTTTCTAAATAAACAAAGAAGAAATTACCCAGCAGTGCACAAACACGATGGATGTTTTCTTCTAGAACTGTAAATACTCTGAAAGAGAATCGCGAATTGTTGACAGACTACTTTGAAAGTATGCTTGACACTGCATTAGACTGGGACTGTGAAACTCTTATTCTTGCAAGTGGGCATTTATATTTTCTTTCTGAATTTGAAACTGCGTTTCTCCTGCAAGTGTTTTCAAACATTTATATATAATGACGTTCTATGCAACATATTTCAGTCAAAACAAGCAAAGTGCACAGAGACAATACAGTTTATTCTAAATTAAAGAGACAATGCCGATACATTGTGAGCTGTCATCAATAACAAGACTTTGCATCTCAAGACATATACACACCATTATCAATAAGAAGATGCTGGAATTGTCTCCCCTTATTTTCCATACATTTCTGGCATCGGCTTGTGAAATTAACCATTACCCTCTGAAAAATGGAAGGAAAAAAATCTTTACAATGTTATTGTTCAGTTCATATAATGTGTGTGAATTTGTCTGGCACACTTTTTCCTTTAATGCCCCAGATATAAAAATCGCAAGACATTAAATTCGGGGACCGGGGGCCACATGTTAGTGATTATTGTGAAATGATTCATGAATTGCATGCATTGAGATATGAGGCTGTATATGCCGTTGCAGAATCTGTTGGAAAATCGCTAACCTGCTTTCTCTCACAGTTAATTATGGAAAAGGGCCGTAAAATATTCTGCACATACCTATAAATATAAATTGTTTCTAAAAAAAAAAAAAAGTCGATCATTGTCACGCCGCGAATTTCGCACCACACCCCTACCTTTTAATCATGCAAAGGTTTCTCATGAAGCAGTTAGGTTTTTCTAAACTTCAATATCGGCTGTTTTGTGAATTAGGTGGAACCAAGATTCATCAGTCAAGAAAATAACATGACATCGGTCATGCATACTATTCAAAATCCATTCACAAAATCTACTCCTGAATGCAAGGTCACTGGGTTAAGTTCTTGCACTACAGTAATTTAATATATATTTAACGTATTGTACTTGACTGTGTAACCTTTTTATCAAGAACACTTATCGTTTCACAAAATGTATTTACCAATCGAAAGTCGACTTGGGAGTTAAATAGCGGGGAATCTCTCTTGAAACAATATCCGTACATCACGAGACGATTCTGTTTGCACGTACGAATAGTAAATAAATAAATACTCTTTTGAGAATATAATACCTGAACCATATTAACATAATTAATACTCTGTACTTATTACTCCGCCTACGGAATACTTGATACAGTCACAACACACACATCAGTACGTTCGTTTGTTAGAGTTAAAAACTCGCACTAACCCTCCCCTTCAGTTTTCAAGCTTAGGAACGAGATGACAACTGCAGAGAGCGTTCAACTGCTGCTAACTGCAGGTGGAGGGGTCCGCGAACGAAAAATCACTCGGAATTTTGAAATAATAGACAACCTAACTATCCAAATAACAGAACGGTTTGGAAGTCTGCCTCAATTGGGGTTATTAAATTTGATTCTTATAGATTAAAATGTCCTTATTTCACCATTGATGAAAAGGAAAAACGGTGAATTTTTGTATATAATGCGTCTCAAGAACTAACAGGGGACGGTACAATTTCGTGGTAAAACCTGCATAAATTAGCAAAATATTTGAAATTTAAGCAGCCCCACACAGCGTTCTCTGAATTGTACAGGTTGACATTATTATGTCTATACCCAGCACATCAGCATTGGTGGAAATATACATTTTTGTGCTTAAGATAATCAAATCATTTCAACGAACTACTCAAGGATAAGACAAAATGAGCAGCATAACTTTGATGTCAATAGAAATAAGCTACAAGATTTTAAAAAACTGATGACATTGATGCAGAAGTAAACCTTGATGGAATAGATGACACTGGCGAATGGCTCAGGTAAACGGTATCAGAGTGAACTTAAAATAGTTTCATGTGAAATGTTCCTCTGTTTGGTTTTATTTGCTTTATCCTTACCTTGAGCTACTCTTTTCACAATTTTTAGAAGTATTTGACGTCAGTTAAGGCATCACAGGTGGTGACATTGGTGATACATTACGAGGGTACGTCCATAAGTTTCCGACCTCGCCGATAAGGATTATCGCCATCACAAAATCATCTGGTGCCATACCTTATTTGTTAAGTAAGTGCAGCTGTAGCTTCCTCTCAAATGTGTTAAGTTATTGAGATATAGTTGCATAAAGAAGGCTATAAGCAGAAGATTGTGTCACCTTCAAAATGGAGTTTCAAGTTATTAAGTTCTTCACAAAAGAAGGACTTACTCCAATTGAAATTAAACAGCGATTGAACGGTGTATATGGGGAAGCATCCCCCTCATATTCTATCGTAAAAGAATGGGCCAAACTTTTTCGAAGGGTCGAGAAAGCATTGAAGACGAAATGCGTGCAGGTCTGCCCTTGGACGTATTCATTCCTGAAAACATTGCTCTTGTGGAAGGAGAAATTATGGAAGACCCGCAGCTCAAAGTTACAGAAATAGCAGCAAGGTTGGACTTTTCTAAAACAACAGTTTATCGAATTATTCATGAATATTTAAAAATAAATAAGGTTAGTGCGAGATGGGTGCCTAGACTTCTTTGCTCAGTCCAAAAGTAGCAACAAGTCATCTGTTGTCAGGCATTTTTGGACCTCTGCCATGGCTACGAGAGAGAAGTTCCGCAACCATTGTTACAGGAGATGAAACTATGTTCCTCTACTATGATCCCTTGTCCAAAAGAGAATCAATGGAGTGGCGTAACCTGGTGAAGCAATCCCTCTAAAGGCTAAGGTCACTCAGTCAACCAAGAGGATCATGGCTGTATTGTATCTTGTATGATTGTATCTTTTGGGACTGTGAAAAAATAAGCTTCATTGACTTCAAGGAGAGGAACACCACAGTAAATAGGGAGTACTAAGCTGGCCTACTGCACAGACTATGTGCTTCCATTAAAGAGAAAAGGCGAGGAAAGTTCAGTGGTGGTGTGTGCTTTCTTCACGACAATGCGCCTGTTCTCACAGCTGTTGTTGCAAAGGAAACTGTGAAGAAATGTGGCTTCGAGGAGATCGACCATCCACCCTACAGCCCAGATCTAGTTCAGTGACTATTTCCTCTTCTGAAAACTCAAGAAGGGCCTTTGAGGAAGGAACTTTAAGTGCGACAAAGAAGTTGGAAGCTGTACATGTACATTTTGCAGACAAGACTGAATATTTTGGGAGAGGGGATTGAAATGTTAATTCAAAGATATTAGAAGTGTATTGAAATAAAGGGTAACTATAATGAAAAGTAAAATATAGTTTTTGTTTTTATCATACCTAGGAAATGGTTAGGCCGGAAACTTATGCATCTCTCGCAAGTGAAACTAAATTAGCAAAACATTTATTTTATCCAAGGAAGGAAGCATTCCACATCTAAGTTTTGGGTACCTCCATGGCATTTGCCATTTATGACGACTGAGGAAAACCATCTAAAAAAACTATGTCAAAAACAACTGTCCTGGCAGAAATCAAACCCCAAACCTTGCGAGTCCATGCTTTGCGATCTTTGCCACCCATGTCGATTTTTCACAGATTGTGCACGAAGATGGCAACGGAGGATATAGTCCCATAAATGACAAGCCATTGCACATTTGTATTCTTTTCTGCATTTTTACATGTTACCCTTTATCTTTGTGTTCCCCTCGTTGTACACTTTGTTTAAGTGGCTCCAAATGCTTCAGATTGCATTACGGATTTCTGTGCAGCAAGCTACAGTGCCAAAAATCCAACTACAAGACACAACTCATGGATTATGAACAAGAAACACCTTATATATGATGGATCTGTCATTCTATTTTATGCAAGTATTTCATCAAGGCTAAATTCATCAGATTTGCCTACCTGGCATTATATCTGATTGCATTAGTTAAATAGTTGGTTTCATTTAAAATGCACCAATGCAAAAACTCTATGGTTTATAGTTTAAAGAATGAACAGTATAAAAATGTATTTTGGAAATCTGCATCTTTTCCAATAACTGTTATTAATAAATTGCCAGAGGAAGTTTAAAAATGTTTTGTGTAGATTTTACTTTGATAACCTTTTTAGCCTTATAAAATATTTTTGTACCTTAGGATAAACATGAATAGGAATGGTATGTGAAAATAAAACTTTAAAAAATTGCTCCTTGACTCACTCAATATCGATGAAAAAAAGCTAGGGATCTGTAAGCATGTTCAAAGTTGGTAAGAAGGCCTCCTTTTCACATGGTACAATTGTATTTTGGTTTCATCTTGTCGCAGAACTACCTTGCCGGCTATGTTAGCAGCAAAAAAGAAGGTATCAGGTATATAATTAAATATTATTGCTCAATAAAATCAAATATGGGAGTATGGATTGTAAGGATGAGAATATGGCACTCTTTAGAACTGGCAGGTTATTTTCATCTGGCTCCTGAGTTCCATGGTATATAGCTTATGATTCAAGTCAAGTGGAGGTGTTTGACAGCTAGAATTCATGACAGATACTGTACCAATATCTCATTCAGTACATGGATGTATCTAAAAATGCAACATGCTCTAAAGCATCATGAACCATTAATACAATAAGCATCAGAATATCTGACAGTATCAAAAAACCATTTATCTATCCCAAACTTAGATATTCATTTTTTATACTCAACTCCACTTACATAAAATGAAACGCATTTCGGAAGAATTTCTCCCATCTTCAGTTGCTCACTGAACCGCCATTACTCGAAACAATGGCTAGATGCCCAGATGTTCCTGTGTCTAGCCATCTTTTCGAGTAATGGCGGTTCAGTGAGCAACTGAAGATGAGAGAGATTCTCCCAAAATGAGTCTTATTTTATGTAAGTAATTGGAGTTTAGTGTAAAAAATGAATATCTAAGTTTGGGATATATTACCACTCCATTGTCAGCAGCTTCGTAAGTACAATATTTAACCTTTTATCTCTTTGATCACATAAATCAATGCTAATGATGTGCTCCCAGGAAAATGTAAAACTTGCTTTTTAACAGAATAATGAGCAATGTATTTGCCTCTAAATCTTGTTTGCAAAATTCTACTTAAGTAGTGATTCATATTTTAGTCTCCCTAATGTTTAGTCATTTCAAATATAACTAACTCTCATATTCATTTTGCTCCTGTAAAGCTAATGTAATACTGTCTAGCATAATATGTCTGTTCCATCAAAATGTAAAGTGAAATCTTGTAATATATCTTGCTTTCTCCAAAATTAGATAAATTCTTTTTTTTAAGTGCCTCTCCTTCCTTCCCTGCAAAATTAAAAAATTATATCTGACTTTCTACATGTGTATGCTGACCAGGAACCGACTCATTTCAAGGTTACAATGCACAGTGCACTTATTGCCAGCAGAAAGTTTCAGCATTAATAATGTGTGTTCTAAATGCAACTCACTTGTTGATCAAGGCGCTGGAGTATGTACATGGGTGGTACAATAGTTCATTTGTAACATGTGCACAGATAATCAGCAGGCTACATTATGCAAATGATGATGGAGCGACAGAATGAATGGCCACAGAAACTGGAGTAGCCACAATCTGCCCAAGTGCTGCTGCATCTGCTACAAATACCATTTACAGTCACTGGGCTCAAACCTAAGCTGCCTCAGTGGCCTAACTTCAGAATGCTTACAGCAAAACATTAACTTCTAATGGATTACCATCCACAAAGGAGAATGTGAAAGTTTTATGCAACTATTGTAGAAAGCAATCTGCTTTGGAATAAGATGAATTGCTACCTAAGATGTGAGCTGCACTTCACAATATGAGCATGATTTTAGTTAACAAAATACTCAAAGCAATTTTCAACTTGCACCTGAGTAACCAATGAAAAATAACTCAAACTTACTAATCATTTTAGCTAAATCAAAAGCAAACTGCTTGAGACTGGTAAAGTTTTCAGGATAAACAGATATGCAACCACTTTTGTAGTCATAATGGTGAGAAATGGAGATGCCATGCAACTAAATATTAACCAATTATTGCACAGTTTATCCTAAAATTGGTTTTCTTTAATTGAAAACTGCAGATGGCACAATGCTAGCTTTATAGACAAGAAAAAAGCATGTGTCCTGAAGCTGATTTTGAGTAGTCCTTCCAGGTAGTATGAATTTAAGTACTGCACACATTACAACATGGATGGTTTGGCATAAAATTTCTCATTTCTGTAGCTCGACCACAAAACAAAGCAAAAGTATTTCACCACCAATATGTCAAAAGCAGTGATTGTATTAGTAGCTTCTAGTAAATCAATTTTCCCACCCCTATGGCATTTATAAATGTAATATACATAGAGGCAGAATGAAATGAGACCCTTATAGAAAAATTCATGATGTTAATGCTTCAAAAAGCAGCCAAGTGATACAAGATGCCAAAAAAAGAAGAGAAAACTGAAAGATTGTCCATTACTATAGACAACAAGAAACTATTTTTTTTTTAATGGTGTTTAACACCCATTTTAGCTACAGAGACACCATGGGTAGTGAACACTGTTATATGAGATGAAATGATATATTGGGAAAGGATTTTTAAGGAAGGAAACATTCCAGACCTAAGTTTAGTGTACCTCCCAGGCATTTGCCATTTATGAGGAATGAGGAAAACCTGGAAAAAACCTCAGTTAGGGAGGACCATCCTAGTGGGATTTAAACCCCAGACCTCCCTCTCACCAGTCTGCACCTTAACCACCTCGGCCACTCGTGGCAGTTAACAAGAAACTGAGCAGACAAACCGTTACATCTACCTTGGCACTATTATTCAACAGAACAGTAAGATTAGAGGAGGTGGCAAGCAAAGGTAGCATTTATTGTCAGTGCAGACTACTGTCTTTAGAAAGTGGAAGGTGGCAAGGAAGACAAAGCCACAAGTCTGCTGGACAACAGTCTAACTGACTTTGCTTTATGGAAGCGAAAGCTACCCAGTGTATGGCAGGAACATCAGTAAAGTGAGAGATGAAGGTTCTAAGACAAGTTGTAGGAAGAATAGGCTGAACCAAGTTAGTAATGAGAGGATTATAGAAAAACTGGGTCAAGAACAGGTATCAAAGCACTTGATAACACAATTGAGATTGATCGGATATTTTATAAGGGCTCATTAGGTAACAGGAGGGAAAAAGTAAAGTTTATGAGATGTGGATGCTTGTTAACAGGAGATTTTTTATTATAGTGTTTAACATTTTCACTGCTGAGACATGACAGATGGTGGACACTGTTGATACATGAGATGACATGATAAATTGGGAAAGGATTTTTTTTTAAGGAAGGAAATGTTCCAGGCCTAAGTTTAGGGGTACCTTGGCATTTACCATTTATGATGACTGAGGAAAACCTGGAAAAAAAAAAAGAAAACCTCAGTCAGGGAGAATGGTCCTGATGGGAATCAAACTCCAAACGTCCCATTCATGCATCTGTACTTTAACACCTGGGCACCCATGGCGGTCAACAACAGGAGATGGAAGGAGTTTGCAGAATGCTGTGATGGCACATATGGAAATTAAAAAGAAGAGTAAGGTGAGTGCTAGCTGAATGACATGAGATAGAATACAGGAAGAACAGAACCTTCAACTTCCCACAGAGCAATAATTTTCCAGCTAATTTACTATCCAACTAATCATCAGCAAATTGTACATAAATACATAAGGGTATTAATGTTTGCTCTTATGCCTCTTTCTACCTCTAATCTCCAGGGTTGCTTGCTTAAACATTTCCTTTTCTAATCCTCATAGTCAATAATGAAATTTGGAAAAAATTGTTTTACTTCATCTACAAATGCTTGGATTGATTCTGCTGTTCCTGTTCATTTCTCTCAGTTGCAGCTGGTGCAATTTGATAACCATAACATTAAGTAAAAATTGTACTTACGAAGCTGTAGACAATGGAGTGGTAATATATAAATAAGTAAGTGGAGTTAGTGTTAACAACTGAAAACATTAATGTAACCATAACATTGTCACTAGCATTCTCATCTTGCAGATGTTCTCATATTTCCTTGACTTATAGAAACACCCCTCTTTAATAAAAAAAATAAATTATCATTTTTTGATATGGAGTACCTTAATATCAATGCAAAATAAACATCCTTATTGCTTTAGTATTCAATATATATTATTGTAACATTCTAGAGCCTCACTCAATAGAATAAGATTTATCACTTAAGATGCCTGCTTCCTTATTTACTACTTGATCATATTGCTGTTACTAGTCTGAAAATTATTTCCTTGCTATGTTCTGGTAATTTATGTATAGAACTAAAATCTGTTTCCTACAAAGACTATGTCTGACATTGTTTGCTTGGAGAAGTAACTGCTGGCTGATGCACTAAATAACTGGAAATGATTTTGAAGTTAATTTTCACTTACACTTACTTCATCTTCATTGTTGGAATTCATGTGTACTTGTTTGCAATAATTGAGAATATATTTTGATGATTCAGGCTTTCCAAAAATGTTGAAATATCATCAGACAATTTTATGTCATTCTGTGAAACCCCTTGTACCCTTGCCGTTGAAATGTCAAATATTACTGCTTTGTTTTTATATAAATACAACTCTCTACAATGCATAAACATAGTATTGTGCTTACTCTCAAAGTTAGGTACAATTCTTGTCAGGCTAAAAGATAAATGCTAAGAATTCTGTTTTATAAAGCAAACACTTAAGTTAATGCAATAAGAATTTAAAATTTGCAGCAAAGTTTTCCTTTCACTTTGTGCTCCATGATTTTTGCTTATGATATTTGGGAAAACCATTTTCTGTATCAACTACCCAGTTCTCCCTGACTTATGCATTTTGCATGCTCTAATCCTTACTGGAAAAGTAAAGAGTTTATACATATTTAAAATTAGCGATACATCTGTGATGCATTAATTTCAAAATCTCTGTTTTGTTTTCTTCTAATAATAAACAACCAGCTTTAAAAAAAGTTATTTATATAACAAATTCTTCTAAAAGAAGAAGAAAAACAGGTCTGTTTCAGAGTACCCATACATTGTAGAACAAGGAACTCAACTTTTAGATTGACAAGAAAACATTTACAAACTACAACCATTTATATTATAAATCAAAAACTTTATTCAAGTACCAATCATTATTTTATCTTTAAGTTTCAAATACTCACATGTCTGCAAATTATACAAAGTTACTGATTATACCTGATTTTTTATGACAAAGCTGGCATAACAGCGTCATAACATTGTGTAATGTTCCAGCTTCACCTAAAGCTCTAGATTGTAATTTACTGGTGCAAGCTTAAGTTATAGTTACAGCTAATATGATATTTTGTATCAGTGCTAACATGTTAGCTTAAAGGAAAGCAATTCATGGGTAAAAAGTATTCAAGACAAATACAACAATATTATAGTATTTATTTAGGTTCCAGCACTATTAAGACAATTAGGATATATTTGTCAGCAGAATGATTTAACTCAGCCCAAAAACTAGGAAATTTCAATTATTTAATTATACATAATGATTCTTCAAACATATAACAAAAGTCTTTTCTTTATGCAAGTTCTGTTATTTGAAACTGATGTTTTGGACTTAGGCAAGTTTTGTTAAGCCATTTAATATGCAAAGAATAGCATTACATATATATTCACATAAATATTCTTTGACTTGGTAGGACTAATCTGTGCTATTCTATTCACAAGAACATCTTTTTATAATACTCTTATTATGCATTTTATATATCAACAGTGTCTTAACTAATCTGAGAAAACAGTTTTTATAAAGCTTTTATTCATCTTATACAGAAGTCCAATAATTTCAGATATTTAGTAGTGCTTAATGCCATTTCCTACAGAGATTTCCAAATCTATTACAGTGAATATATAGCAACCACACAAAAGTCTTAAGCATATAGGCAGAGCATTTAAAAAAAAAAAAAAAAAAAAAAAAAAAAAAAATCATACAACTGTAGATATGGGCCATGGACAGAAAATATGACAATGTCTTCAATGAGGAGTGCAATTTTGAGATTATAAACAAACCAGGGGACAAAGAAGTTTGTGTGCAACAGGATTCAACAACAATACAGCAGAATGCCAATTTGCATACATATTTGATGCTCAATATTCAGTTGCTACAAAATGTCTGCATACTAGATTTTTAGTACACCTGCATAATAGAAATCTGACTGTTACAATCAAAGTACAAAGAGCAACATCAATTCATTTACTTTCAATCTGCTAAGTCCATATCAAATCAACCAATGAAAAATTAATTTTGGAACATAGTGGCATAAATTTTGTTTTAATTTCACTCATTCGTTTTTATTATATACATTTTTTAAAATTCCAAAAAAATGCACAAACTGCTGTCACATAATTAAATGTTGGTTATTTGAAAACTATATACATAGGTACATATCTGAGATAGATGTCATTTTAAAGCTTATGATTATTGCTTTCATTTAATGGATTTCTTCAAATGTTTCAATTTTCAGAGAAAAAGGGTTTTAAATTTTGTTAAAAAATTATAATAAAGGTACACATCTAGCTATTTAGTCAAAATTTCAAGGTGGTATTTCAATGGTATTATATAAAACTTAAATTAATTCTCTTCTTTGCAGTGACGAGGATTAAATTGCAAGTTCATTTTCTTAGCATTTCTGTAGATAAAAATTATTTGGTGAGCTTTAAAGGAATCTAATAATGATATAATTAATTTTGGAGGGAGATAAAGAGTGGTGTGAGGTGGGAGCATCTTGTCCTTTAAACAAGCTCGGAATTAGTTTCACCTGCTTGATCATGTATTCTTCCTCACAGCTTAGTTGAGAAGTGTATCTCTTTATGTGCACTTCAATTTGTTTGAATAGTGTGTATTTAGTAAAGCTGTGTGCATTTATCCTTAAGTTTTCTGTGATATCCGGCAGCATTGAGGGTCAGAATAATACAAAAATATTGTTTTCTTAAGTGATGCTCTTTGCAAGGTTTAATTAATTAGATTTGTGATCAAATATCTTTCATTTGAATGAGCAGTCAAAAAACTTGCAATTCTTTAAAAAAAAGGGCACTGTTTTAGTAAAGACTTGAGAAAAGTAACAGAATGGATAGTTTTGCTAAATTATGAAAGCAAATCACACATGAAAATATGCACTTCACGTAAAGCTCGTGATTGCTGGTGCTAATTTAAACACAGTAATTCTGCAAGGAAATGATATTCCTTTAAAAACATACCAATATTGCTTATTAAGAATTATGTGTAATTTTTCAACATAAAAATGTTTTTAGGCGTCTATGATTCATGTCCTATCATTGATAGTTTAAGGAAGCCTTATTCACAAGTTTTGAAGAAGAAATTGATAAGATCATTAGAAGCAGTGGGTTTCAGTGGACTGCTATTCATTTCAAACTATTTGTAAGTACACAGAGGATTTTGTTGATGAGTTTTCAGCTAAGCTAAACATGTTCAAAAATCATGATTTCATTGCTAAACAGCAATCTGCATTCTTTCAAGAGGAGAAAATTGAAATTTTCCCTAATGAAGCTGTGGTAGATTGTGATCTTTCGGAAAAACATTCATTTATTGTACAAGCCCAATCATTCCATTCAAACAATTCAGTGGGAACTATTCATCCATTTGTACTGTATTACAAGGAAAATAATGAACTGAAACATAAGAGTTAAATTTAAAATTAATTTCATGCTAGAACTAATAGAGTGAAGCAACTAATATATTCTTAATTAGCTAATGACTCAGTTTAATACTCTTATGCTCCACTTACCATTAAATTATAAAGAACAAGTTTCACAGGATGCAGATGGTCTGTATAATTCAATGGTAAGTGGAGCATAAGAGTATTAAATCAATTCACTAATGAAACATAAGAATTTTGTTTCCATCTCAGAATGTATGAAACATGACATAGTATTTGTTTATACCTTCCAAATAAAACTTCTTGCTCTTTTGAGAACAGAATGGTTTCCATATTTGAAAAAGATATTTTACTTTTCTGATGGTTCACCAGCACAGTATAAAAATCAGAAGAGCTGTGTAAATATGTGCAAACAGCATAATGATTTCCAAGACACTGAAGCATGTTACATTTTTATGCCACTGCACATGGCAAAGGAATTAGTTATGGTGTTGGAGGCATAGATAATAGGTTTGCAGCAAAGGCCAGTCTCCAAAAACCTCTCTCAAATTATATCATAACACCTCAACAACTGTTTCAATTGCAGGAAACAAACATCCCTACAGTAACTTTTTGTATATTACAAATGAAGAATACATAGAAAGAGATAGAAGTGTGATTTGGTGAAGCAGTTGCAGTTACTGGAACTCATAAGTTTCATGTTTTTCTCCCACTATCAACTGAAGATTAGCGATCAAAGCACATGCAGCTTTTGAAGAAACTGTTTTACACTATTAAAATCATACCCAGTTTTCAAGATGTACATTTTGACAACATGACTGGTTTTGTGGCATGCACCTATGACTATGGTGGATTGAATGCATTCTCTCAACGGACGCTTGTTAAAAATGAAGTTAAAATTTCATTTTTACATCCAGTTGGGCAAGATACATCCTTCTCTTACCCCAGGAAACCAGATTTTCTCATTATGCCAGGAAAGTTAATTCTTTGCTACATGGATAACATACCAACAAACTTCACAGTACATGGCAAAAGCATAAAATATGCTAGTTAAGAAGAAAGGTATTCTTTACCAATAGGCATGAAAACATTTCTATTTAATTAAAAAATTTACTGCTTATCAAAAATAAAATTTTAGTTTTGTATGATACCATTAAGATACCACCTTGAAATTTGGACTGAGGAGCTATAAACATGTACCTTATGTACATTATTTTTTAGAAAATTTAAAAACTCTTTCTCTGAAAACTCAGAATAAAAAAATATAAATTTTGAGAAGCAGTGAATTTGAAAACATTCCCAATTGTATCATATTATATATCAAATGAACCCCCCCCCCCATTCATAAGCTTTAAAATGACTGTAACTATCATAGTATTACATATAATTTGAAATATATGGTTAGCAAATTTTTAGAATTTTAGGCATTTTGTAAATTCAAAATCTCCAAAGGGTCTGAAAATATAAAAATCATTCTTCAGTAAAGGTGAAAATGTACAAAAAAATGAACCAAATTCATGACGTTTAGGTTTTGTATATTGGTTGATTTGTCATACACTCACCCATTTGCATTTATATGCACTATAAATAAAATGCAATATCATAAAATATTCCAACAATAAGCACAGCATAACATAATAATGAAATTTCTACTTTTTTGTTATCAAGCTTTCTGTTGCTGCATTGTCCATAAGATAATGATAAAACTAGAAGTGTATTTTTAGAAATAGTCTCCAACAATACTTATGATAAAAGCATAAGCAAAATATGATGATGATAATTTTGGTTCTAGCTTCTTGAGTACAAAATTACCTAAGCTACAACAAACTATTACTTTAAGTTTACAGTTAAGGGCCCTTTTCTTGGAAGTGCTGAAGGGAGGTCTATACAGTTCAGGTTTATATCAAAAGCACTGCTCAATTTCTCTAGAAATTTCTTTTCATTCACATTTACCACAAAATTCTCACAAGGGTTTTCTAAAAGTACAGTCCCATTTTTATTCCCACATTCTACATTAATGAACCTACAAAATGGAGCAGAAGAGTGAGTTACTGTAACTGGAGGTTTTTGTTTTTGTTCATTTTTTAATACAAAAATCAGCTGTTTGTGTAGCTGCCTAGCATCAAATAAATCAGTTAGTTCAAATTCAGAATCTGACAACATAACTCTAAAATTTAAGCCATATAAACCAAAAAGAATCTCAATTTCCTCTTTTAACTGCTTAATTGAAATTGAATTTACATTTGAAGGATTCTCCAACAATATTGTCCCAAAACAGGATTTGGCTCCAAATCTTGGTTCTAAACCACAAAGCTGAACATTGACATACTGACAGACTGGCTGTGGATCTTCATTTTCAGCGACAGGATTAGTGTCGACAACACCATGCCAGCCTGCACAGAAACCAGGAACCAACACCAGGTTCAACAAAGAACCTTTCAGCTGCTGAGTCTCCTCTATAAGTGAGTTAGAAGAAGCTAGCTGGGGCATCTCAGACATCGGGCGTAGAGGAGCTTTCAGTGTATTTTCAATATAAGATGAATAGGAAGCTGCAATGCACTGAAGAGAACTGTCAGGAGGACTCACGCTGTAATATACTGTTACTGGATCTGATGGAACAAGATGAGCCTTCTTCCGCAATTTCTGTATCCGATTAATAACTTCTCGAGCTGTACCTTCATCCTGCATATCTTTATCAGGTGCCATTGATATGAGTACCAAAAGATCCTTTTCTGCATGGGCTTCATATTGCTGTGCTGCTATCTCTTTAGAGCCAGTGAATGTAAACATGATGCGTACATCTGCAGGCTCTATTGTGTGGCCCAAAATCTCCATATGACCATCCATTAAAAATTTCTGCAATTGCTTATCTTCGAGTTCCTTTATCTTCTGCATAACTGATTTAAATGCTCCTTTCAATCTTGCTCCTAAAATCTTGTGGTCTGGCTCTGCTCGAATAGCTACTCCATACTTTTTCTTATCTGTTGAGATAGTCATGTGACGAATATTCAATTCTTCCAGGATATACTGCTCAAATGTAATAAGTTCCTTCAAGGTAGATTCATCTTGATGAATAACCACCATCTCAGGCAAAGGGTATTTCACAGGAATGGTTTTCCTATCTCGTATTACTCGTCCTAATTCAATCACAGTCTGCATACGACTTACAGCTCTTTCAATGACTTCATCAATTAATTCACTGCGTGGCTCAGGGAGCATAAGATAGTGGACACTATCCATCACACTATTTTTGGGAAGAAGATGGCGTAAATTTTGATACATTAACTCTGTAAGGAAAGGAGTAAATGGGGCCATAATGCGTACCATGGAGTACAGGACATGGTAAAGGGTATGCAAAGCATGCTGACAGTCTTCTACACCACCTTCTCCCTTAAGTCGCTTACGATTCATTCTCACATACCAATTAGTCAAGTTATCAATGAACTTTACAAGCCGAGGCACCACAGTGTATAGATGATAAGCAAGCATTTCCTGTTTTACAAATTGTAGCAGTGATTGTGTAAATGAGAGAATCCAACAGTCCATCAAATTACGTGAGAGTTTGTAAATTGGAGCATCTTCATCAAACACAAACTTGGTTCCATCTTCTATCTCCATTCTAATGACATTCTGAATTAAAAATCGATATGCATTATACCAAGGAAGGAACACATCCTTTAAAACATCACGCACACCATCTTCCTTGAAACGTAAATTCTCTGCTCGAACAACTGGAGAGTTAATCAGATACAATCGAAGAGCATCAGCACCAAATTTCTGCACTACCTCCATTGGATCGGGGTAATTTTTTTTGCGCTTTGACATTTTTTGGCCATCTGATGCTAATACAAGACCATTAGCTATTAAATTTTTAAAGGGTGGTTTATTAAACAGTGAAGTTGATATAACAAGAAGTGTGTAGAACCATCCTCTAGTTTGATCAATCCCTTCTGCAATGAAGTTTGCAGGAAAACATTCTTCAAACTCCCTTGTGTTTTCAAAGGGGTAATGAAGTTGAGCATATGGCATCGAACCTGACTCAAACCAGCAGTCAAATACTTCTGATACTCTGTGTAAGGGTGGCTTACCTGGACGGCATGATGATATTATTAAATGATCAATATTTTCTCTGTGAAGGTCTTTCACTTTGGTGCCTGTTAACATTTCAAGTTCTGCAATGCTGCCAATGCAGACAATTTCCTCTCCATCATCAGATACCCACAATGGAATAGGAGTACCCCAATATCGATTTCGACTAATTGCCCAGTCTCTTGCTTCACGTAGCCAATTTCCAAAACGTTTCTCCTTCACAAAATCAGGCACCCAATATGTGCTCTCGCTGCATTTCAACAAATCACTACTCATTTGTTCCACACGAATAAACCATGACGGTACTGCTTTGTAAATAAGTGGTGTGTCAGATCTCCAGCAAAATGGGTAACTGTGCTTAACAGTTGAGACATTTATCAAACGATCTGCTTCTTTCAGTACTTTTATAATATGTTTATCAGCATCTTTAACATTCTGGCCAAGGAATTCTGTAACAGGTTCAGTGAAGCATCCACTAGCATCTACAGGACAAATCATTTCTTGATCTTTTGTAATGATACCAGCATTTAGACACACACGGTAATCATCCTCACCAAAATATGGAGCTTGGTGAACAACTCCTGTACCTGCTTCCTCTGTCACATAACTATCTGTCAGTACTTGGAAAGCTCCCTTTGCTTCCATGTGTTTAAAGTATTCAAAAAGTGGTTTATATCTCTTGCCTTTAAGAGCTTCTCCTTTAAATTTTTCAAGAATTGTATATTGATCTTCATTTTTATAAAGGGAACATAGCCTGCATTCCATCATAACAAAAATTTTACCCAAAGAGGTATCTTTAACTTTTACATAAGTGAGATTAGGATTCACACAAAGTGATAGATTACTTGGCAATGTCCAAGGTGTGGTTGTCCAAGCTATAAGTTGAATATCTGGTTCATTTACCAAAGGAAAACTTACAATAACTGCTGGATCAATAACATCCTTATAATTTTGACCAGATTCAAAATTTGATAAAGGCGTATTACATGCTGTTGAATATGGCATTACCTTCACACCACGATATACCAATCCCTTTGAATACAGCTCCTTGAATACCCACCATATGGATTCCATAAACCATGGATAAAGTGTTTTGTAATCATTTTGAAAGTCAATCCATCTACCAAGGCGTACTATAATCTTTTCCCATTCCGTCGCGTATCTCATTACAATACTGCGACACTCGTTGTTATATTTCCCGATACCCATTTTTGCCACATCTTCCGGCCCTTTAATTCCCAAAGCTCTGTCGATTTCATATTCCACTGGTAAGCCATGGCAATCCCAACCAAACCTTCTTTCCACGTGGAAGCCTCGTTGATGCGCATATCTTGTAACAATGTCTTTTATAGTTCCTGCAAGAATGTGTCCATAATGCGGAAGACCTGTTGCAAACGGTGGACCATCATAGAACGAATATCTTGGCTTTCCTTTCGATTGCTTTAAACACGTTTTAAAAACGTCTAACCTTTTCCAAAGTTCTACTGTACACTCTTCCTCTTTGGCGAAATCAACTTTTTCAGGTACAGGTTGTACCATTTTGAACAATTTCACTCAGTAACTGTTCCCATGTATGTTCTGCACATTAACAAACTTTTTCAACTCTATTTAGTCTACTACTATACTTACTGTTTCGTGCCATGTGGTTTGTGTATTACAAACATTACAAAAATTAAGTAAAATACGAATTCATAAAGAAAAAGTATAAATTACTTACAGTAATTGATTATCAGAGTTAAATGATTAAATTATCACAGTATTCTGACAAATAATATATTACTTGCATTTCTTAAATTACCACTTTGTTTATACATAAAGTGGCACAGCTTGAGTAAACGCCTATGTCAAGAATTTGCATCTTTTTCTTACTTATTTGCAGTATATACTATTAAAATATTGTGAATAATTATTTTTTATGTTCAATATTTCCAAATATAAAGTGGTTTATTAAGAAAATACTATATAAATTTATCCTCCGGTGGGAACCCACCGCTATGTTACACTGCAATGTAAGTTGGTACGTACATTCTCGTAGCCAACCTATGCAAAGTGGTACAACTGGAAGGCACAGAAAATTGCCAACTTGCGCGATGCTCAGATGACCAGTTTTCGCCTTTATGCTGCAATGCTCGTTGCAGGGCGACAATGTGCTCTTGCAGGGCTCAGTTTCTCGTGCACTAGCCCTTTAAGCTCGAGCTGACTTCGAAACGACAACGAAGAGAACCGTACGGCGCAAGCGGGGCGAGCTGCAAAAGAGTAGAGACTAGTACGATGTCAGGCGCGAAATATGATTTTTAATGTATACAACTTTTTAAAAAAATATTCAAAAGAGGAGAGACAAATACTTGATTTTAAAAAACATCAAAGCCTAACAGCAGAGGCATATGGAGTAAATAAAAATACTGTCACACATCTGTTGTGTTGAGGTAAAAATACTTTACTCTGGTAGTGCTCCGGTGTTTGTGTCATCTCGAAAACATAAAGGATCCCTTAATAGAGTTTCACTTTTAAATGCCTTTGGCAAGCATCGTGGACTGTTTGGGGTATTTACGACAAAGATGAATTTCCAAAATATAGACAAAAATTATCAGTTTTAAAAGCCAGTATTTCATTCAAAGGCTCTAATTCGTCAACCTATAGAATATTGCTCAGTTTAGGCTTCAAATACAGAAAGACAAGTGAAATTCTTAATGTAGAGGAGTGAAATTGTGGCAGCACGGTAAAAGTTCCTGCTCAGAAGCATTAAATACGAATTTCTGGCGACACAAGACCAATAATTTATTTAGATGACATTTGGGTTAATCGAAACTGCATTCCAATCCATTTGGCAAGACTTCGATCAAATGCCTCTTCTTTAAGGCATCATGCAGTCCTCCGTAATTCTAAAACATGGAGTCCACGGCTTTACCTCCTTTCCATAGGAAGCTATACTTTACGCCCAATAAAATCCATCGACCTTAATCGGGATTGAACCTGCGATCTTGGGTCTACGAGGCAAGTATGGTTACCACTAGGCCACCAGGACTGACGTACAGAGAGCAAATGGGTATTTTGTTCTGTATCAACTTCTATCACGAGGTATTGGCAGCTTCAGTGTTTAAAGAATGGTTTTTGAGTGCTTTTCTAAATTATTTAGAAAAGGAAAGTATAGTAATAATGGGTGATGCTCTTTATCGGTTTTTTTTTTTTTTTTTTTTTTTTTTTTAACAGTATCAGTATGTGAAGTACAGCATCATGATGCCCTCTTGCTGGTCAATCGTTTTGTGCATCCACAAGTAAAACTTCTCTACTTTGTTCTCAACTTTTCAATCTCAATTGATATGAAAATGGACTTCTCACAGTTTGATATAAATGAGATATTGGACTGAAAACATTTTGCACCAGATCGCTACGTTTATGTTTTAAAAATACAATTTGCAACAATCAAGAACCATGACATGATGTAACACATTCTAAAGAATACAAATCCACTCAAATTGATTTACAATTGCGAGTGGACTTTCACCTTTTGAAATTATGCTCCTCGTTTACAAATAGATTACCCCTTTCAAAATAAGTATATAGTCTGATATACACCACTTTCTCAAATATTTTGGAAAATACTGGTGACCTATATAGAGATATGCGTGCTTAGAGGCTTTGCTTTTCTCTCCCTTTGTTGTAGACACATTTCATTAACATGCATTATTTAAGTAATTTAAAGAGAACATATATTATTAAGGAATATACTTTTAAAACTTTAACTGTTCATCATAAACTGCTGAACTCTCCGTGTTCAGGGATTTAAGCTATGACAGAGTGGTACGGTGGTACCATACAATTACATTTGACGTTCTAAAGAGAAACAAATGCTGTATGTCGTTGCTGTCATTGATGCTCTGATGTTACTCAAAGAGCCGCAATAACAGCAGCGACATGCAGCATATCTTTCTCCTTGTAACGTCAAGTTACAATTACTACCTAGTTCCAAGTTCGTTTTGTTCAAATATAGATGACTGGCAACTAAATGTTTATCATCAAAATTTATCAAAATAAAATAACAGTCTATTAGGAGGCATTCAAAAAGTATAATTGCTTTCACCAAAAACCACGTCTATTTTATTTAAATAAATTTCGCAAAGAAACAAACACAATCGTCTGTTGATAAGTAAATTCTTAGACACGACCATTATTGATGAATAAATATTCGATTGCACAAAGGTACACCTTTATTAGTTCTGCTTTGGCTTAAAACTTTTAGGCTATGGTAGTATGGAACCATATAATAAAATTGATTTTGTTCAACCAAAAGTGACTGATAAATGTGATATGATATAATAAATCTTGTTTTATTGATACCATATTGAGCAAGCTTCAGAATACAGAACAGGTTATACAACAAAATAATTATATCAATGACTATGTAATGTAGTAAGACGTACTGGAATTAATTTGCACTGACATTAATGTAATCTATCTTATTGTAAAATGAATGGGTGATAGGGATCTTTTTATACAGGGTGTCCCACATAAAACCACACACTGAGTTCATAAATAAAAGGTTGGCCTTATTGCCATTCTGGCTCTAATACTCCTCACCATGTTCAAATTTAGAATTTGGCTACACTGCGTTCCGTTTGCGTAATTGTTAAAGAGTTCGATAGTTGAATTTTACAGTAATTGTCATGGTTTCGTGGAAGTGTTGTGAGAGAATTGGTGCAGTTTTTAGTTGAACACCGAATTGATATTGTGAAATTTTACATAAGACAGGCTCCATTAAGGAGACAAAATATGTTTAAGGCGAAATATCCTGGTATCAAATTCCCCACAGCCAGCACAATTCAAGATCTGTATAAGAAATGGAGGATTGCGTGATCCATTGCGAACGTGAAGAGGAATAAGCGTCCGACAATGAAGTCCCCGGGGTATTCGACAGAATTCGTGTGGACATAACGAGGAGCCCCAAAAAATCGATAAGAAGATTATCTCAGCAAAATTAATATGTCCCACATGACATGCCATCGTGTGCTAAAAGAGCTTACATTCCGGGCAAAATCTGTGGCCTCTATGATCGCCGTACTTAACCTCCTGTGAGTTTTATTTATTTTATTTATGGGGAGCTCTGAAAGGCGAAGTTTTTGCTAACATTACTCGAACGATAGACAATTGAAAGAGAACATTACAAATTATCTCCTCAAGAATTACACGTGTTAATCAGAACATGTCGAACTAGCGCAACGATGCCTGGATATCGATGGAGGGCACTTCCAGGACTTGTGATAAAGCGGCAAGTCCTTTAACTGTGCGATATTTACATAGAAAGTAATATAATATAGTAACATTTGCCTTTTATGTAAATGACAGTGAAGCTTACCAGTTTTATGCAGGACAATCTGTAGTTCCTAAGACAATGTGGTTCCATGAGTCATCTAACAGCTTTAATTGCCAGGAAGGCTATTATAAACCTGCACTGCAGAATAATAATACCACTTCTGCAAACTATTTAGTGAAATAATTAGTTATTCAAGTCCTTAACATGCCTAGTGATATAATTATGCACAGATAGGTTTATTTTAAAGTTATCTAGTTATCAACAAGAAGATATAAGAGAATATATGTATGCTTCAACAAGAGTAGAAAATTGAGCTTCTTAAAATATGTTCTACCTTGTTGTTGAGAAGCAACTCCACAGAGGATTCTTATCATTCTTTTTTGCAAGATGAACATATGAACTGTGGACGAAATTGTCCCAAAAAACTATCAGATATTTCAAGATGGAATGAAAATAGGTATGCATACTACACTAATCATAATCTATTTTGGTTCCCAAGAGTGCCCAAACTTCTTAAAGCAAAGCAGACAGAATTGCAACCTTTCTATATTTTTTCAATTTAATTCTTCATAAATTTCTATCTCTCAGCACTTGGTGAGAGGAGCTTTTTTTTATGGTGAAATTAATGTAACCAATAGTAAATTCTGATACCTGTTTTTTTAGTACTAAACCGAATAAAAGTTGTTTTGTCAAAATTTAATGAAAGCTTATTAGCTTTAAACCAAATATTTAACTCCTCAAATGGCTTTGTGGCTATGTTTGAAAGTGCCCGCCTAGAAATGAATACACTGGTATCATCTGCAAAAAGTACTGTTTTAGATTCATTACTTAGGCTACAAGGTAAATTAAAAACATTCTGAGTAACTACCAAATACGAAAGCATGCTGACCAGATGATCTTTACAGACACCTGAAGCAGTGATCAGAAATTCTTCTGGATACATGGACAAACCTCATATACTGATGTTTACTCATGAGTAGCATAATGGACAGCTGGAGAACAGCAATAATTTAACATTATACAAAGGAAAGGGTATCACATAAGAACCAAACTCTTACAGGGGCATAACCATTGAAAACAAGAGTTTCAAGTATCTAACAAAACTTACTGACAGAAGTGCTTGATGACTAAATAGTTTGCCAGATACAAGAGAAACAATTTGGCTTCCAAAAAGAAAAGGAAAGAATATATGCAAAGTAAAGTATGGCCTCATTAGAATGATGGTCTTTAAAGAAGTTAATTCAAAACATTCTAGCTTACAAGATAGTAGTGATCAAAAACAAAGTAACAATCTCCAGCAAGATAATCCACAAATGGTGCTCTCCAAGAAGACTCATTTATTTCACTATTGTTTAATATAATAACTGCAGACATCCCAAACACCATCCATAAAGCCTCAAAAGAAATTGTGATACTTTGTACATGCTGACAACATGGTCTTAGCATCCACAAGTAAATAAGATCTCCAAAATGTTTTCAACACACTAGCAGAATGGTTGAACTAAAACAAATTATTCTTAAATAAAAGCAAAACAGTACAGATGACCTTTAAGAAAAGTGATATAACACCTGAGGATAAAATAAATTACAAAGGCTTTGCCCCCACAAATAGTCAACTTCAAATACTTCAGTGTCACATTATAAACCACTTCAAAGTCATTCTGAATTCACATGCAAGATTGGGAGCAGTTGCAATAAAAACCACTTATTTCATCGAATGTGTTAGAGAACTGTTAATGAAAATAAACTATGTTCCTGTTCTGAACCAAAATAGTACCCATCATAACTTATGACATAGAATTAAAATATGAAAATCTGAGCATCAGTGATATGAACACTAGAAAAGATCAAGACTTGCTTTCTTAAAGTCCCCTGAAAATTTCCAAGTACTCCCTCTTGAGATTGAGTTATGAACTGGCAAACCAAACTTACCTCATCGAGAATTTAAGAATTAACCTCCTTCCCCACTACTTAACCCAAATAAGGTGATAAAAGGTAGAGCCAACAAAAGAGAAGAGATATGGGCAGATTTCATTACAGATGCCATCATTGATAAAACATGGACCCAACCAAATCAGGAACCAGTGTGATAGCACGTCTATGGTTATCTCATATCCCATACTCCAGATAGCAACTGTATGCAAAGAATGTGAGAGATATCTCATTATAAAGTGCTGCTATTGGACAAAGTCAATCAAAGACTAATCAACTTATGAATTAAATCTGTTGTCTAACACTCTTCATGCTTCACTAACCTTAAAAATATTCAGTATAAAGATAACATATCTTTGAAACTGGTACCGAACATTTTTAAGGTTAGTGAAGCATAAAGAGTGTTAGACGACAGATTTAATTCATGTGAGCTTCACTGTGTTAGTTCCATATGGGGAGGGGGGAAATTTAAAGTTTTTATAATTTTTAAAAAAATGTAATATACTTATGCACATTTTTTTACTTTTCAACATATGAACAGTTTCATGATCATTAATGTCACCAAGAAACTGTTGAGAAAATATTGTTCTCATTAGCTCCAGGTGTTTCAGTTTGTATAATTTTCCACATAATTTTCATTTTATTATCAGATTTATTGATAAACTGAGAACAATGCCTAATTTAGCTAATTATTATTTTACTAAGTATTATAAAATACAGTTTATAGTACATTTTAAATCTGTATTGTTGCTAATACAATATATATATTACTATGTCCTCAAACTCTGAATATGTTTTCCGATTTTCCTTATGTCCACAGTGCTCTGTGCTTCTTGTTTGTAACTTATCTTGTACTCCTTAGTTAATGTTCTACATATCTTGTTCATCTTTATTTTCCCTCTGTTAATATGCTGTTGTTGATCTAATGTGCAGGATTTTGATCCATCAATTTTTCCCTGGCAAGCCAATATAATTTTTGTATTTTCCTGTCAGGTGCACCTTTCCTCAGTTCTGTGCATTCCAATAGATGTTCTGCATTTAGAATCTTGTCAGTATTGCAGATCTTACGTATAGATGTTCTGCCAGACAATCATGTCCAGTGGCCAGTCTAAAATGAGCAATTGCTTCCTTCCTTGATAGATTTTTTATTTTATGTACTGTTTCTTTTATATTAGAATAATTTTTATTAGATATTTCCACTTGAATATTATGTTGATATTTTTGTTCTATGGTCGTTTTGATATTTTTTAATTTTACATTTAATCCACTGGGCTTTATTGGTTTTGAATATAGTACTGCCCCCTTTTTGGCCAGAAAGTTTGCATTCTCGTTACCTATCACTCCTACATGTGCTGGTATCCACAGCAGTATTATTTGTTGAAATTTTGTTTGGAGTAATCTATAATAAGATTTCACATCCCTTACATTGTAAGATTCATATGAACTATCATATTGTTCTATAGCTTGTATAGCAGAAGCTGAATCCATAAGAATCACTACTTTATTTTCTTTTACATCAGTCCTATAGTATATCTGTTCCAGTGCTCATTGTATTGCCACCATTTCATTCTCATAACTTGAGGATTGTCTAGGAAGTGTCAAATAATGCGATAAATATTTACAATATATACCACCTCCCACATTATTTCTCTGTTTGTCTGCAGATCCATCTGTGTAAATTCTAAGCCACTCTGTTTCAGGGAATTGGTTGCATAGCTGTTCAAGTGCTATAGTTCTACATACCTCTGTTGAGTCTTCTTGTTTAATTGTTCTGTAAGTTTTTTATCTGCTACTATCTTAATATAATCCATTGGATTAGTTCTTGAGGGTAATGGGATGTTCTTCTCTGCCAGGTTAATATTAATTTCTTATTTTCTGCAATATATGTCAAACCTATAGCCTTGTGTTCCACATATTTCATTTTTCTACACCAGGGCAGCTCTAGACATCATTTTTGTAAGTTCATCTACCATTTTCATAGTCCCCAAGTGAATGAATGAATTTATTTGCAACAAACAAATAAATACAAACAACAACATTATATTTAAAACAATTTTACAAAAAAAATTTACACTATTTCCCAAATATTATTATTAATTTTGAGCCCTAGTCCCTGGTTTTGCAGTTGTGGCCTACTGAAATAACAACAAAATAAATACAATCTGATAATTACTAACTTCTAATTGAAGTACAAATAAAGATATGTTTCCAAATAAATGAGTTGCTTACATCTTCAGTAGTCCGGAAAATTTCAACACTGTGAATTTGGCATTAAATTTGCTGTCTACAATGTTTGAAAGCACCTGAGCCCAAAATATTTCTTTTTTAGTAACTTCCCTGCATTGAATGCAACTAATACCCCATCTCCATTGTTCATACTGCACTCCTGATTTTCATATTCTTCTCTGCCTGGAACATTGGGCTCAGTTTTTGTACCTTAAATTTCACCAATTTCAAAATTACACATATGAAGTTTTTGAACTTAAAAAATCTGCTGTCATCGAATAATTAAAAATGTAATCTTGTATGATTTGATAGATTTTGTTTTATTTTGTTTATTTACAGATGATCTTTAACATCATAGGTCATCAGCATCCCATTCAAATCATGGCCAGAAACGGCCGGTAAATTTTGCTCCGAGGCCTCTTATTTCAGGCTTGAGGTTCTTTATCATGCCGTAAATGTACAACACAGGACCCATGACTTTACTTTCATTCCGAAGGAAGCCATACTTACTATTTTTACGCCCAAAAAAAATCCATTGGTCTTGGCCGGGATCGAACCTGCGATTTTGGTTTTTAGAAGGCAAGTATGGTAACTGCTACACCACCAGAACCGACGAACCTTGTATGGTGACAAGATCTGAAAAAGTGAACTTTTCTAGTATCTGGAATCGTGAATTTTATTCTGCTCCATAAATGATTCAGTTTTAATATCTGTTTCATGTGCATATAAAAAAATTATATTTTCGTAGATTTCTTGGGACATATGTGGAAGTGTTGGCATTCTGAGGACTACTTTATTAAACATTTGTTGCTTCACACATTCTTGGCAACACTTCTAAGCCATGAATGACACCTTTGCCATGTAATATTTCTAAAAATGTCCATAAATACTAAACAGTTACAATTTTCCTTGCCTCAAATTTTCTTTCTCTTTTCCAAAGCATTATGACTGGTTGCACATCACATATATATGAGATAGAAAAGTTTTACACTTCTTGCCTCGTTACACAATCTTTCTGTTTCATCTTTAACCTGTTGTTTAAATAGTATGTATCTCCTCAGGTAAAGTTTCTTCGCAATTGTGTTCACAATATATTTGAATAAAATACAATCTTTCGATACCTGATACAAAACTGTAACATATAATTTTGTTATTCCATCATTACATATAAATCTTCTTCATGAATTCCAAAGTCCTCTGAGAGAGAATGGATACTAAACAGTACAAAGTCAATCTTAACATTTTTCATGATATTATATGAAATTACAAAGGTAAATTATTTTGTGTATCTATTTGAAGGCAGACATTACTGTGATTGCAGTGAGCAGAATTTGAAAAGACTAATTTTACCTAAATTTTTTTGAATAGTTATAAGTTTTACTTGGCATGTAAAATAGGCATCACTTTTGTATGTTAAGTGTGGTGGACTTTGTAGCAGTGATGTTTTTCAATATAGTAGTATAGTTGAGTCAAATTTGTAACACTTACATCACTTATTATTTAGGGAGGAAAACAAATTTCAAGAGCTAATTGCTCTCATCCTCAGTTCTAGGCAACTGCCAGTTTTATTCATGTTGGTTTGGTTTGTCTCTGGTGGTGGTTGGATGAACTTCTGTATGCAATGAGTCATTTTAGCCCCTAAAAACAGTTACTCCATAAAAATTATACTAAATTCTAAACTAAAAGATGATATTCCACAAGAGAAAAAACCAGGAATATATCAGATAAATTGCAACTCTTGTGAAAAAATCTACATTAGAAAGACCAAAAGAAACATTAAAACATGAGCAAAATAACACATTTAGAACATAAATCAAAAACAGGAAGAAAAATCAGCAGTGGCTTGGCATTTTTGGAAGGAACAGCATAGTATTAACAGGAATCCTGAACTACTTAAATATATCACAGGAAAAAAAGAACTCACAATCTGAGAAAACATTTATATCTGGAAGAACAAAAACCACATTTTTAACTTTGAAATCCCATCAAGTAACATCCTTATACAGAAGTTCATCCAACTACCATCATAAACAAACCAAACCAACAGGAAGAATAAAGCCGACAATCAACCTGGAATTGAGGATGAGAGCAATTAGCTCTTGAAGCTTGTTTTCCTCCTTAAATAATAAGTGATGTATGTGTTACAAATTCGACTCAACTATATAAAATTTGTTAGTATATCACTTTTGTAATTTATCCTTCTTGAATTCCTCTGTACTATGATGAAGTTTCCATTATATCTGGAGTAATTGCTGTAGATGATTTCCTTTTCTTACAATCTGTCTTCAACATTTGGAATGAAAATTGCTTGGCAAGATTGAAAACCACAGCGAGTTTTCTTGGAATTATTTGTAAACTTCATTTAGCCTTTGCCATAGCCTCTCCAAGAGATGAATGACTGTTGGATGCCTTGCTAGAAGACTCTGGAATATCAGAAGCGTAGTTTCTTACTTTTAAGTTTAGCTCAGTTCTTTTGCTTTAATACCTGCCTTTTCTTTCTCTTTTACCTTTATTCAAATCTTCTTTTTCTCCAGTTATGCTGTCTTTCATTTTCTAAGTTCAGAAATAGGCTCTTTAGGCCTACATGACCTAAAAACTTAAAACACAATATGTTTTCCAGTTCAGTTATGTCAGTGTAACTATTATCGTTTCATGGATGCTAAAGAAAGAAAATAAAAAGATCATCACTGAATCTCAATCCTTTGACAAGATAATATAAAACAAAACACTTTATTTGTGGCCTATCTACACCTTGTCTGTGCATGATATTAATTTTATTTAACAGTCACAAGCAATTTCAAAACATTAATTGATATGCATTAGATGATGTAAGATTATTTCCATGATGTAACATATTTCCATTATGTTTCCATTTAGAATATAAATCTGTTATTGAAAAGCAGGATCAATCAACATGGTTTCCTCAGTCTTTGTAGGCAACTATTTTGGATCCTTCAGTGCTGCCAATCATAAACTTGGGATGTTAATGAGCTGAACTATAAATAAACTATTCTGAGAAGCTATGCTTCATAAAACGGTTTTTTCGAGTGTTTTCTGTCTCTGATATAATTGCATCATCTGACATTTAATGCAATTATATGGTTATATTTTTAGCTGAAATCTTATCCAAGCTCAATTTGTTTATCATTGAAGGACTGGATCATGCATTAGCAGTATTTTTACCTATAAATAAATCTAAAGCATCTGGTATATTTCAATCATCAGGTTAGTGTGTAGGTTAAGCAGCTAGTAAAGAATGCCATGAAATAGTTTATCTCTGAGGACTTTTAAGTATTGGGGTGTTTGCAATTAAATCTCCTCCAACTAAAAATTCAGATTTCATTCCATATATATCTGAAAATCTGTAGTAATTCAGTTTGCAGGTGCTTAATATAATGATCTAGTTAGCAATGTTTTATTATGTAGGTTTAAGTGAATTGCTGAGATCTGATACACTATTTATATGTAGTAGATATTATGAGACAAATCAACTTTAATGAATAGGTATTGCTGATCCTTCTTTCTTTTATTTACTTGGGAGGTCAATTCCATAAATTTTAAAGTCAACAGATATATTAATTATATTAATTGCTAACTTTCTTTCAGTTGCAACAGTATGTATGCATTATTAATAATGAGAAAGTGCAACAACTCACATATGTTGTTTACCTCTCTGCAGTTCCATGTGCATGTGTAAATTTTTCTGCTTGTGATAGGATATATTATTTAAGATAGTTATCTGTGATAGAACTTGTTTTAATGATTACTGGAGTAACAGTAAAGAAACTATGGTAAAATACCCAAAGTAAAATACCAAGTGCCTATGACAGGAAAATTTTATTGGAACTTGGCACTACATGAAATTGAAAAAGAAGTCGCTAGGAGAAAATGCGAGCTATCTCAAGCTATTAACCCACCCGTGCACACCCTAGAAAAGCGATTTAATTTATAGCATATTTCACTAGCAGAAAGAAATAATTCTGAGTGAGTGCTGGAGATGTTATGATATAAATGTTCGTTGCTAAGAACAATAAATACACTAGATTGGATGTGTGGATACTTCTCAAGAAGGTAGATAAGTCTATGTAAAACCAATCAATAAAAAATTAATTTTGGAACATGGAGGTATGGATTTTGTTAATTTTTGGTGTATTTGTATCTTACTATTAAATAAGTAAAATGTTATTTATTTTAATTTCAACCATCCAGTTTTATTATATACGTTTTTTAAATTGCCAAAAATCCCACACAATTTGCTAACAGTCAGATGCTTAAATGTTGGTTATTTGAAAACTATAAGAGGTACATATCTGAGATATGTGTCATTTTAATTATTTATTATTAGTTTTCAAACCTAAGTATTCTTGCCAAATCAATTTTTAGCATCCTCTTTTGTCCTTTTTTCATTGAGACAAACATTGAAATGTCCTGTTTTCTTGTTTTAAAAATATGGTTACTTATTAACATTACACTTGAAATTTGGACTGAGGAGCTGCAAAACATATATACTTGTATGTCTATATACATATATTAGAAAATTTAAAAATTCTGTATCTGTGAAGATTCATAATTAAAAAAAGTGTAAAGCAGTGAATTTTGAAAACACCTGCAAGGGTGTTATGTTACATAACAAATGGAAGCCCTACTAATAAGCTTTAAAATGACACCTTCCTCATCATAGTTCTGTAGCAAATATGGTTTTAAAAGGTCAGAAAATGTTGAGAAATTTTGGCAATTTTGTAAATTCAATATCAGAAGAAAAAGAGTGATCCAAAAATTCTGAAAATAAAAACCTTCAAAAAATCTTCTGTAAAGGTGCAAATATACAGAAAATTAACTAAATTCATGACATTGAGATTTAATGCACTGCTTGATTTGACATGGACTTACCCATATGTTGTATTAACTTGGTTTATTTACGGGCGCTCTTTAAAACCTCAGATCATCAGCTTCCCATTCAACTCAGGACGTGAAACGGCCGATATATTTTGCTCAGAGGCCTATTCTATCAGGCTTGAAATTCTTTTACGTGCCGTAAATCTACGACACGGGTTTTCTGCGCCAGAAAAAAATCCATCGAGTGAACCGGCTATCTTGAGTTTACGAGGAAAGTACAGTTACCACTAGACGACCAGAACCGACAGCTTTATTATGGCAAACTTAGCGAATACCTAACCTATTGTTATTACAGAGATACTCGTACATCTTATCTTATCTAGGGGTCACATCTTAAGATTGTTATTCGTTTGTATGCCTGCTTGTGCGCATACGAACTCGATAGTCTTTAACAAATTAACACCCAAGTTAGGTTTAAGTTAAGTTTCACTATGCAAGTTTTTTTTCGAAATCCTCGCTTGAATAACTTGGCGTAAAGGAATTCCCTTGTTTCTCACTATAGTAACATTATGTAGCAGTTGGCAACTATGAAAAAACGTGGATTAACATAAGAAATAATGTACAGAGCGAATAATTGAAAGCGTGGGCTTGGAGCATGTTGCCCTAAAAGAAAGGAATGGAAATAAGCAGAGGAGAAATAAACATTTGCAATGATGTAGTAGTGTAGAAAATTATCACAGGTGTATAGATGAGTGAGTAATTGTTCATAAGGGTAGAGTACCGTGGATCTAAGAGAAATCAGAAATAAAAACCATAGCTGGATTAAGAATGTAACAATTATTTGATTATCCTGCCAATAACTGGTTCTTCATTGATTTTGACCCAAAAGTATTGCTTGCAATTAAAGATATTTTTAGGTAAATGTATCATTCCAATGTCTCTTATTGTAGGGAGTGTTGAATGATTTTCATTAATGTTCATTTGAATGTTTGTCAATGTAGTAAAGGCTTAGAAATATTCTACAACTTTAAGTGAACTACCTCATTACTACCTCATTAATTTGCAATATTCTGCCTCTAAGTACACAAAATGATGGTGTAGGTATAAGCTTAGTGCATGCAATTGGTAATGGAAATTTTATGACAGGATGTTGCACAAGGATCATAGCCTAGAAGTATAGTTCATTCATAACCTCGTGGAAATACGGCTAAGGAGGAAGTAAAAAGACAGTTGAACTATTTTGCAGCCTGGCGATAAGAAGAAGGCAACTGCGAGCTGAAGTGCGAGAGGGGCTTGAACGTTTACGAATGTATGTGAGATACTCTTACTCCACCTCTCAGGCTCAGATCCTGCACGCCCACTTCTAACCATGGGCGAGTATCTGATCCACCGTTAATTTTTATCGGACTAGAGTGCATGAACATGAACATAGTGAAGGGTATAAAAATTTTATGTAGCATTTTCCTCTCGCTTGCCTTCTTCTGATCGCTAGATAGTACGTTGTTGTGGATTATGTAAAAACTATCCAATCTTCTTTTCATGTATAAAAGAAAGTTGAAAAAATAAAAATTATAAACTTAAGCAAACAAATTGATTTTAAATATTAATATTAGTGATATCATTCCTTTGTATAGGCACATATTGGTGACATAAGATAAGATTTACAAGAAATACATATGTTGGGATGAGGAAAATGTACAAGACAGACTGGAAACTAATGAGATAAGCACAGAAAGACTTGAGATTTGTTTCTATCAAGTAAAACACAATTTAATATTACTCAAAGTAAAACAGAAAAAAAAAAAAAAAAATTCAATCGCTTACTATCGCAGTTAAAACCTAAACATGCAGAAAACATCTATTATTGTTAATACATGCATTAAGAGTAGTGTGCCGTTTTTAAGGACTTCATGTTTTTCACGATGGATACACGAAGTTGTTTTCTTCCTTCCTTTCCCTTTCTATTATGTATGCTTAGTTTGATAGTCAGTTTATTGGCCTATTGGTTGCAACGCAATTAACAGAATTAAGGGTTGCCGGCTGTTCAGCGTTGAGATCTCAAAAGACCCTGCTTTACTTCTCTTACAGAAAGTTCTATAAACATTGTACATAATTGATACGAACATTTACAGGAATATCAGAATTAATGAATGTATGTGTGTGTGAGTGAGAGAGCGCGCTCTCATTAATGTTTTTTTTTAATTAATTTTAGAAATAAAGTATTTTACAAGAGCATGAATGGTTTTGACTCTGATGTGCAATGTATGTACGCCTAGTTCAACTGGAATAATAAATACTACTACCACTACTACTCCTCTCCCGATAAGTCGCAGCAAGGAGTCCCTAGCTGTTGGGCAGGGTACATTTTTGACCTTATAATAATAAATTATCTACTTTTTTTAATACAGTGTTTAACGCTATTTTAACTATTGAGGCACCACAAGCTAAAGAAATTATCTACTAGAGCCTTCTTCACTTTGTCTATTCAGTGAACCAGGTGCTACGTATTAGAAAAAAAACAAAAAAAACTTTACTTGTAAAATGCGTTATTTAATAGTTCGCCTCAAGGTACATTTTATAATGTTTTGATAAGGAATGTACACTGCTGAAGCAAACTGTTAGGTAATGATAATTTTGGCAAGATTTTAAAACTTTTCTTTTAAAATGCGAGATTTTATTGTATTTTTATATTTTTAATTTGCTTGCCAAGAGTTAATATATTGTCATCAGTTAAATGGGTCAAACATTTCAATATTTATTACATGACATTTTGTAATTTAAAGTTTTTAAATGCGTTAATCACATTGTAAATATTCAATGCATTATTACTTCTGCATGTTTTTTTTTTAATTATGCGTTAAATTAATATGCACATTTAATACTTTACTTTTTTTTAAACCAAACTTGTTTTGCATGTTATGCGTATAATTTTATTGTTTACTGTGAAATGCTTATTGCTGAACACGGTGAAGTTTTTTTACTTTTCTCCCGTACGGGAGAGCATGTCGCTTTCAAATTACTTGGAATACGGTGTAGTAGGGAGTGAAACAAATATACGCTGGCTAAGAAACGCCTCTGGAATGTCTTAAAAGAAAGTTAAGATTAGCAGTTGACTTGGAAGAGCAGGAATCTAATCAGTTGTTAAGGAGGATGCAGGCCTTAACTGACTTCTACAACAGGGTACTGAACACTTTATGGCTGGAAAATTTTTCCGATTCAACAAAATGGATATTGATAGTAAGCAACGAGGAATTAGAAAAAAATTATCACAATGGCCGATCGAATACTGGAAATGAATCCTCATTACGATTTATATTGTGAAACTATAATTTGGAACTGCAGTGCATATGTCCTTATGGTTAAAATCGCTGGAATGGAACAATAAATTGTAGCTCTGTCCGTTGTTCGCAAGGTTAGATTCCTTAGTGGAAATGTAAGCCGCCGTCACATATGGCCTGAAAGCGGGACTCCAACGCCAATTTCAGTCACAATTTATAGTGACAAAAATCAACATGGCAATATTGGGAGGCGATTTTTTGAATAAATTCCAGTTATTAATTGCTATAGATAACAAACGATTGATATATGGCATAACCAAGGAAAGTTTTGCATGTTTTTTTTTTTTTTTTTTTTTTTGAGTAGTGTTTAACGCCCGTTTTTACTACTGAGGCACCACAGGCGGTGTTTTGCATGTGAATTACTAAATATTTCCAGATAAGTATATGGTGAGCGGTATGAATCAAGATTTAAAATTTACGGATCTGTTATCTAAATATTCGAACATTAAACTTAAGTTGGTACTTAGTAAAGATAAAGGTGATATTATGTACTATAGTCCTACTGAAGGACCACTCATGTTCCCTATGGTAAGACAATTAAACCCATGGAAGTGGCAGAGCAAGAAATAAAATTTGTGTTTGATATTATTGGGACCTTTGAATCCGCCAGGGCTAGCCTCTCCAACCTGTAAATAAAAAATAGTTTTCTTATACCTCAGGTAAATTTCAAGTATATTCTGAAATATAATTTGGAAAATTTATCACTTCAAAGTTTATTTCCAGATATCCACGCTGAAGAGGACAAACCAAAGATTGCCCATACTCCTTTTGGCCATTTGGAGTTCAATGTAACGAGTTTTGACTTTAGAAAGGAAAATAAATGTACCTTAAGAATAAACCAGTTTACTTACCTCCAAAGAATGTCAGCTATCAGCCCTTCAAACTAATAAGATAATGGATCAATAAATGGTCTAAGAGAGGCTAACCCATAGGCAGATGGATGGACTTTCTTCGGAGCATTAATAGGCCAAGGAACCTAAATCTACAAGTGCATGATGTTGATAACAAAAATTATATATTTTGCTAATTATTGACGCATTCGAATATTCTAAAACTAGACATTACATCCTTTATGATAAGGTAAATTTTAGCAGCGAGCTTAGTTTGTCAGTAAGAGAGAGGATATGCTGGAGTTTTTTGCTCGTATAAATTATTTTGTTTGAAAATACGTTTGTAATAAAAATATTTGTGCAACCACCATTTTTTAAAATTATATATTTATTTAAACTTTTTAATTAGATAAAAGACACGTATCTGATTTTTAGAAAGCCATCTTATTTAGCTTATTAATAGCAATCCAGTCGGAACACATTATTCAAAGAGCTAAAATAAAAAAAAAACCTGCTCTAGATCAGCAATCGCTCAATAAAGGCTGTGTAAACGTTGCACAACATAGTATAAGGACTTGATACGGTTCGGAGATCCAGTTGTGGCCACACTGGTCAAATCGCCAGGTCTGGTGACGTCATTGGAGCTGGCTAATTATACCAGGCGTCCCGGCGATGAACAACAGGTGCCCTGATGTCTCTGGGTTGATTAACGGCATCTCGGTGGGTCTGCTCAATTATTGGGATGGCTAGTTAAGCTAAAAGGGCCTTAATAGGCTATTTCGCTATTTAAAAACTAGTGTTACTGGTGGAAATAACAGTCAACAATATTTTACGAAGCTATACTAAGAGGCATTATTGGTAAGAATATCTTCTCGTATTAATGCTGAAGCAGCAACTCTGGCTTTGGATTCATTTGCAGAACATACCCTTACTTTTATCTTGAATGACTGCACACCATCAGAACTAGTTCAGAACTAAACTTAGCAGCCATTTCAGCCATAAGTTTTTAATTTTAACATTATAAACATCGGCCGTGAAAGCTAAGATATGTTATGTTTATTTTTCTTAACTAACATTGTTCTTGATTTCCACTAGGTGCTTTTTCTTTACTCAAGCTACTTTTAAGTAGTTCTACTCTCTGAATTCAGAGAGTTATTCATTATTTTGGGTTACTAGATCCTTTTGAAAATCTAAATAGCAGGCATAACGTTAGTAGTGAATAAATTCAATAAAATAAACCCCTGTTAAAGTAGATATTTTAAATAAACCTTTAACCGCTACTCGCCAAGAAACAGACATTTATCCTTGTCAGAAAGTGCTGCAGAAGTAAATGCATATTTATATATTGTTGCTCGTTAAATTATTGAAGTTGCATTGTTGATAACTGGCTACTTGTCTAATTGTACTCATTATAACTGAACCAATTGAGATGGAGAAAGTCTATAATTCTATATAATATTACGAATATTCCAATAAATTAAAACCAATCAATCAACCATCATCCTTCTTCTCACCCCCCTCCCATCAAACTGTCACGACTTTAACCGTTTTGATTGTTAAATATGGCTTCTCGGCATTCCGTTACATCAGTATTAATATATTAATATCCAGGTTACGGCCCTTCCGAAGGATGAAGTTCATCCTACCTGATTGTTTTTGTAGGACAACTTTTGTTACTTTACACATCCGTTTACAGAAGAGTTTTTGGATCTTCCCCACAATTACTACACTGTATACGCTCTAATTCTCAATCCTGAAGGACAAGAGTCGAACCATTTCAGTCGCCAGGAAATGCTGAATGCATTATCATTACCAATATTTACACAGGATGCTAGCCATACTATTTCTATTTTATTAACAAATTAGAGCCACAAAATGAGAAGGTATTTATTTTATTTTATACGAATTAAACTATTGAAGACTACAAGGGTTAGCAATTTATATTAACGTTTTAAAAATATTAACTATGGGCGCACAGATTATTGCTTTTTTGCATAAAGGACTAGCACTTGTATACTAAACAAATTCTTGTAGCATGATAAAGTACTGACTTTAAAATATGATGTGTGGGGAAAATCAATCAGAGTAAATACTTGTGTGCAATCTCGAGCAATTTTCACACAGTGGAAAGCCTAGAATCAATTTGTTCATAATCGTGGAATGTATTTAACTTCAAACCTGAACATCCTTTTTGTCAAGATTTTACAAACCTATATGATCTGTAAAACTGCAAGCCAATAAGGAAATTATTCTAAAACCATTAGTTATAGCTGTATGTATATGGTACATGGAACACACTTGACCTCACTAGGTGAAAAACTCCTATTTTAGCTCAGCCATAGATTATTTTCCGATTTTTCTGTTTTCACACAAGAACAAATGTGAATCTCAGTCAATCTTGCATTAAACATGTGAAGCTTATGTCTTATTGTTTCAAATGTTGTTCATTGAAGCTAACGTAACGTAATACTCCATTGTATAAATTTGTTATAATTTTCTGATGTTAATAATTTGGTTGCGTAGCGGGGTTTTACCTATGCTTTTAATCTACTGAAATTAAAATTTTTGGAAATTTGGTCTATTATCACACTATTTAAGTAGAAGTACGGAGTGGCCGAGAAGTGGGTTAATTTTGAGAAGATGTGTATTTATCAGGATATGCTTATTCTTTTTTGCCATAATTCAGTAGTGTATCAAAGGCACTATTGACCTATAGAACAATGGAGGACTACCATATTACGCTTGTAAGTGAATCAATATCTGAAAAAGACCTTTCGCGGGCTATGATTTGTAAGAGTCTCTTTAAGATTCACCGCTCCCTTTGCCTGGCCTCCAATATATTTCGACCTCAAAACATTTCAAGCCTTTCTACGGGTTTATCAAGGTGAGAATCCAAAATAAACGGCATTGCATACAACGAAAGAGCTGTGAGTTACAGATTACTTCACACTTCGGATAATCTTCACAAAAAATATATCAGAACAAGCCGCAGAATTCAGCTGTGCTACAATGACGTACTCCATACCAATGTTCTGGATCCATAAGCCATTACTTAAGCCTCCATATCTAGCATTCAATAATAATCATCTTAGTTTCGAAAATAAAACGTGTACCTCCTACTTCTCGGAAATACTGAAGTGTAGGCGCTGTATCTCTAAGGCATATAGGTCGAAGGCACTTAACGGAGAAATTCAGTATTCAAAGCTTTCTCATAAGTTTCAGGTTTAAAATTTCTGGATTGTGTTATCAGTTATTCCGCTCTCTTAATACTATTTCCTTTAAAAGTTGCTGCTTATATTAATTGAAAATAATACAGAGATTGGATAAAAAGAGTTTAATTTGATATTTACAATAAAACAGTTATAGTATGTTCATAGAATTCGGAGACACGGAATGAGAGTACTAAAAAAAATTTCAGTGACTTTGCAGAATGCACAATTAAGTTGCAGAGTTCGAAACAACTTAAAGTAGTTGTTTAAAATTAAGAAAACACTAACCAGAATTGTAAAAACTACCCATTTTTTAGTTCTGGTAATTATATCGTCTTGCGAAATACTTTGGAGTCAGTGCTTATCCGTTTCTGGTACTGTTGGCTTTAGAATACTCCATAGCAAATATTCTATACATAAAAGTTCGCAAATCAGTATCGTTGTTGTATTCAAAATAATTGTTTCAAAACGAATGTTAACTTTAAAGTATGCTGAATTCAGAAATACAGGACCCTGTTCCATAAAAGTATGGTCTAATACATACAGTGCATACTTCAAGTTCTGATAAATTCTTATTACTTTCTTTTCCTTTTCCACGAAAGAAATGCAACACTGGTAAAATATTAGTAAATATTATAAGTAACGTCATACATAAACAAGATGGAGGAACAGCTGTTTGCCATACGTCGTCATACCTTGTATAAGGTTATGTCCATTCCTTAGGAATGTTTAATCGCAGAGCGGATTATGTCATTACTTCTAAATGAGTGTTATATTTTTTCTCAGATTAAAGATAATTTAAAGACTTTGTGTATTTATCGATATTTAAGCGTAATAATTCACTTTAAGGCGACGGTCCTTTACAGCTACATTTAGGAGCATCAATTTCAGTCGAGAGATGTCAGAAGAATCGAGCTTCCCGATTACTCTCAGTCATTTATTTTATTAGTCCATTTTGGTCTTTTATGTTTATTTATATTGCTTGACAATAACGTTCTCATAAGGGAAAAAATGGGAAAATTGTGTAAAAAGAAATTATTTTAAAAGAGAATGAAGAATGAAAAATTATTTTCGTGGCATATAGCAGGAATCTTAAAAATTCATGAACATGCTGGCTTTCAAATATACATTTGAAACAGGAAACGCCAAATTCGCACTTTATTGCATTTAATCTAACTTTATCATTATACACAAATACTGGTTTATTCTTTCTTTATACATTCCTACTCATTATTATCATCACTTTCGTTAATATTTAGCACATTTTGGGTCCCAAAAGCATTAAATTTTGTGCTAGTATTTGAAGTTACCAATATTCCTAAACTTGTAGAGAAATTTATACAAATCACCAGTGCCCAACTAATACTAATACTTCTGTGGAACAGGCGAAATATCACTTGTGCATTTGTAAGTACGGAGTTGTGAAGTACAAGAGTAGCAGAAACCTTAGTGGAACAGAATTTTACTAATAACTACAAGTTACAAGTTCATACACTTCTAATATATTAGACCATACTTTTGTGAAACAAGGCCCAGGACAGCACCGTTTACTGCTGCCAGAAAAAATAACAAGAAACATTGCATTTTATTCTTTTTTAAATAAGTGAAACCCTTGGCCCAGGGCTTTCAATATAAACGAATAATTATGTTTGTAGTGAACATTAAATTGTTTTTAAAACGTAATATCCTATTGATTTTCTTATTGATTTAAAATAAAATTCGATAAAGCCCATTTCAATTTGTTGCATGGAGACATTGTGCCCTCAGGTGGATTTGCAGTAGATATCTTTCTCTAGGGCGATGTCTTCTTGCCTCTTTTTTCAATAACTCTTGCTTTTTTAATTTCGTGTGATCAACACCCAGAATAATATTAATGATGTGCATCGATAGTTATCAACAATAATGTTGAATTCAAGGCGTAGTTCATATGTATGTTTTGTGTTTTAATTAAAAAAAAAAAAACAGAATCAAGTATTATGTCTAAGATTAATGGAACGCATTTATTGGGTTCAAAAATTGGCATTTTCCCTTTAATATTCCTAATTATTGTAATCAGCTTTATCAGTTCATATACTATGAAAATTTCCAGTCTATCGAAACCCCTTGTCCAAGATATACTTTTGCATATGCTCAGCAGTTGCAATTTAGAGCCGATGTAATTCGCTTGCTTTGCACAAAGGCCTTAGATTTCTTCCGAGCCAGTTTTAAATTTTTATGGCTTCCTAAGAGGAAGAAAAAACAAATGTTATAAATTTGTAAAGTCCTATATTTAATGATGCAGATAATCATATTAGCTTTCGGTTGCAATACTTTTCTGTGTCAAGTCCAGCTGAGAGGCCTTCTTGGCCAAGTATCTCTTGATGTTAGAGCTGCGACTCGTCGCTCTAGTTGCGTCATCTTATTTGTTAACGGTTGCACTTTCTGCTCAAGCCATTCATCTACAGTATAGCGGTCAAAATACTGAGTCATGATACGAGCTGTTGCATTGGTGTATTCGTTAACTTCTCTTACAAGCGAAAGGCCTCCGCCTTCACTCCATGCTTCTATCACCCTCCAGGGGCTGGTATAGTTCATTCGCACGTTGTAGGATGTCATCCAACCTCTCAGCTCCGTTAGTTCCATATAGAGATCATCGACTCGAGCCTTCAAACTGACATAGTGGGCTACTGCAGCGAAGAGATTACTTCCAGGAAAGGAACATAATTCGCCTAAACGCCACTGGTAGGGATCTGATGCGAAAGAATCATATGACAAGGGCGGACTCAGTGAAGACGCGGGGCAGGAGAGGCGATGCACCCATTTTCGGAAGACATGGTTGAACATATGTTTCTCATCAACTTGTTGGTCCGGATTTGTGGAAATGAGGAGAATGTTGAGCAAGAGGGAGGGAATGGACACTGGAAGCAACTCGCAGAGTACTGCAAAATGATCATAACGAGACCATCCAGTCAGCACTATCCCGCGAAACGTTTGTACCATGTTAGGCGACCAGTCGGCTTCCTTATTTTTCTTTACCGCCACTGGCATTCCGGGAACTTGTCCTGAAACAAACAGAACATAGATTATTGAAAGAGAGAGTAATAAGGTGGTCATCGTGTTAGTATTGCCTGGATTGAAGTCTTAGTTTGTTCTTTTACCCATTTCTAGATCTAGAAATATTCCGTGAAAAGGAACTTAATTTTTTCATTTCCTGTTCAAGATGTACTCACGTTATTTGGTAGAAAAATATAGATTCGCCAAAAGCAGTGAAGTTCTGTGTTTCTGGATATTAATCATAAAGATCATGGATTTATAAATTACATATATGATTTTCAATGTTAAGTATATTTTATAATGTTCATTACAGATAACTTAAAATGTTTATTCATCAGAAAAAATAAAATGCCAACTTGACTTATTGTCCTCTTTTAAACGTCAACAAAAGATTATATAGCCACAGTAATAAAGAAATACCAGCGGTAGTATTTTTGTTCTGAGAGCACATTAGGATAATAACATATATAGGATTACTCTGAATGAGCATAAACAATTTGACGGGGGAGGGGGGATTTTTTGAATGGTATTTAACGCCCGTTTTTACTATGAGCACCACAGGCAGTGGAGACCGATGAAATGAAATGATAATTGGGAAAGGAATCGTTCTAGGTCTACGTTAGGGTACCTCCCCGGCATTTGCCATTTACTGAGGAAAACCTGGAAAAAACCTCAGTCAGATAGGAGGGTCCAGGCGGGATTCGAATCCCAGACCTCCCGTTCACGAGTCCGCGCCATAACGATCTCGACCATCCGTGGCGATTGGGAGGGGGAGGATTGCCTTAAAGAACATTTTTAGATGGGGAAATTAGGATCTGGTGGTTACATAGAGCAGTTTGAATGATGTATTACTCTCAAAGAGTCGGTGGATTAAGTTCGAATGACTGAATAAAGAATCTACCTATTGGTTCTAGTGGCATCTTAAATAATCACACTTACAGCACAACTCGTGTTGTTTCACTGCCAATTAGCAAATGGGACATCATTAAAACCCTAAAGCTAGCCACATGGCATCACACCACTAAGTGCATTTCCCCGATCAGCATTGCACAGTGTCTGACCGGCAATTATTAATTGTAGCACGTGCTATAAATTTGAAGGGTTGCTGGAGGAAGCAACTCTTGATTGTCCTTGAAAGGTGAAGCACTCACTTCATTGAGGATGTCTACACATACTGATCGCTCTATTTTGTATTTTATGGCTTAGGAGGTCACTCAATCTGAACCCATTCGATTATACTGTGGGGTTGTTAACAAAATTTACATACAAATTCCCAGTGAATATGGAAATGGAATTATTGTCAGAATTATGGATGTCTGTGATGTGATTCAAAATATGCCAGGGATCTTCAGAAAGGTGCAGTAGAATCTGTACACCATTGTAAAACTTGCATTAAGATCGATAGCCAATGTTTCGGGCAACTTTTATGAGATAAAATATGGAAAATTGTTAACTTAAAAATAGCAACAAGAACATCAATAATAATAATACATATTAATAATGTGAACATTAAGCGATAACACGACTGATATACATACTTTCCAGGTTTTCTTTTGGCATGTTTATCCCCTACCTTACTAACTGGATTTGTAAACCTAAAATTCTCTGTCTGTACGAAGTTCCCCATTTTCCGTACAATTTTTGCATGCACAAAATTACCTTGTGCAGTAACGTTTTAGGTAAGCAGACATTTAAAGTCAGCTATAAACTGCAAAGTCCATTTCTACCTTCGCTATCTAATTTGATCCGTTTTTTATTCGAAATAATGAGGTATGGCATAAAACAAAACCGAATTATATATGCAGACATTCTCTTTTGTTTCTTTCGCATTCTACCAACATTTTTTCTATATATTAAATTTATACAAGCAGGTGTCAATTCAATATACTTTGCATACAAAATCTAAGATATCAAACTTCATAACATGCCACTTAGCGGAAAAGATATGCCATAACTAAGAATACGAAAACAGGAGAATCAGTTTGGAGTTCAGGATAAACGTTGACCAATAAATTTAGAAATAAAGGCAGCAGAAAAATGCAATAAATAATACACAAATATGTTAACAAAACATCATAAAAACGATCTATGCAAAATGAGTAAAGAGAGTTAAAGAGAATGATGAAAAAAGAAAAGACAAAAATCAACAAATTATCTCCCAGTATCTTTTAGAAACGTACAATAGAAACAAGCTTTATCCCTATGAAGTTTTTAATACAAATTTCGTACAACAGAAGGCTCATTATGTCAACGTGACAGTGCGCCGGAGAGTGCACTTCTAATAACGAATTATGCATTAAACGTGTACTAAATCTATAAATAAGGAATTAATTTTTAAAAATTTAGGAAAATAAATCAGTATATATTTTTTTCTTGATATGGTCAAGAAATTTTAAAACCATGGTTTAGAAATTGTTTTTATTATTCGAATAAAAATGATCCCACTTTTTTGACAACTACCTTTCTCATTCTCTTAAATTTGACGATATTTATCCAAGTAATTTCCTTTGTATGCAACGCACCTGTACCAGCGTTTCCTCCAGTCCAATTTTTGATAAGTCTTTCAGAACCGCCTCCGCAGCCTTCACCACTCTTTTGACGATGGAAAATACTTCCCAGAAAGGCGTTTCTACAATGTGGAGAAGGAAAAATACACATGGTGCTAAATATGAACTATAGAAAAGGTGAGAGATACACTTAGCATAAATTTTTGTGACATATTTAGCATCAACATTTGCAATGCATGACCTTGTAGTATGGTGGTACAGCATCCATCTTGTTGCACGGAAATGTGGCATACAATATTCCCTTGCAGAGTTCTCAGTACATTTCTGTAGCATTGCTCAGTTACAGTTGTGTGTGCAGCTACGACATGCTGGTAAACCATTCCTTGAATATGAAAAATATGCGATGACCAGCATTTTCCCAGCAGAAGCAGACACTATTTATTTATTTTTTATGATGGAGATTCAAAATGATGTTCCATTAGAAGTGATTACTTTTGAAAGAAACTGCGCTACTTCTTGCAATGTCATCAACTGCATGCATATCTGCACGCTAACGTTCTTTTGTTCGGAAATCAGCAGCCCTGGAGCCTACAGGCATAAGTACATTTCAGTTATCAGCGTGTGCGTGGCACCTAGTAAATTTTTCAGAATTTCTGAGTGTTCTTTATGCTTTTTGATCACCCTGTTTCACAATGAGAGCAAAATGTCTTCTTCCGTTAGAGCACAAACTGGAGGCCCGGTTCACCATCCTTTGAAATTTATGGCCTCCCCTTTTGGAACATTTTAAACCATCTTCGAGCTGTGTTATAGGTAAGAACACACTCTCCACAGGCCCCCTGTAACAGTGCTTAGGCCTCACTTAAGTATTTGTTGAGCAGAATTCAGAGCAGCGTGTTGCTTGTGGGGGTATCACTTCCATTTTGCTGTTGGCAGAACAACTTGCACAACTCTCACAGGCACGAATCGAAAAGTGACAACAATGAAACTATACCACGTGTACATTACGCATTAAAGTAACAAATTATTGTAAAGCTAAAGTTTTAGCGCAAGAAATTAAGCATGTAAAACATTATGAACATTCTTTATTGAACAGCCTTCGTAGCATGTATAAACAATGCAGTAAAAGGCTCGTTTTAACTACTGAGGCATCACAGGTGGTGGACTCTGATGATACATGAAATGAAATGATAAACTGGGGAAGGGATTTTTTTATAAGGAAGAAAGCGTTTCAGGGCTAAATTTAGGGTATCTCTCGGCATTTGCCATTTATGAGGACTGAGGAAAATCTGAAAAAAAAAAAAAAAAAAAAATCCCAGTCAGGGAGGATTACCCTGGTGAATCGAAGCCCGGAGCCCGCCTTAACGGCATCAGCCACCCGTGGCGGTGGGCAGTATTGTTCAGGTGTGCGAGTATGAAAGGTATAAAATTAAACTGAGTTTAGAGAGCCAGTGTAGCCGGTGTTCGCTTCGAAGATTTTCGAGTCCTTATTTAGTTGCTTTATCAAAATATGTTAAATATCATGAAAATATAGAAAATCTACATGTAGTTTAACTAATGATAGTATATCTACATTGAATACAAAATGATTCAGGGAAAACGCTATTCATATGTCATTCTCATGCAGTGAATATGTATCTTAACTTCACAAACTTGCTACAGTGAGCGTTAAGACAGAGAGAACAAACGCAGTGCCAAAAGCTTTCAACTTTGGTCATGAATCTAGAGTTCGCGTCTTCCATGTTTCATTTCGTTTTTATGATTAATATACTCGCTGTTATAAATGGACGCGCTACTTTATACCATTCTAATTATTTGCAGGCTCTCTCTAACGGTTCTTTTAGCCTAGCATCATGTTTATTATTAGTCTCCGTGAATTTGTATGCTTTTATTTTAGTATTTTGTTACTGTGCTATTTAAAACTGTAAATGGGTCAAAATGGGCGTGTTTCTGAAATAACCATAAAACGTATTATTACACGAAAGTGAAAGTGACTATTACAGATTAATAATTGAAATAATATCATTAATACATGCATTCAGTTAGCGCTGTCGGGGTGGTTCAGGAGCAGTCAATATGTAGAATATTCGCGCCCCATCAATCGAAATTTTATCTTTTGAACGCTAAATAAATGCTTTACCAGCGCTCTTATAAATAACATATTCCATAACATTTGTGGAAAAATAAGCAAATACTAGGTATATAAAATAAGTATTAAACATGTTTGTTGTTATTATTATTATTATTATCCTACCAGTTCATTATTTTAACATCGTTAACAATAATGGTAATATTATTACAAATAATACTAGGTATAATTATCATAATTATTATAACAATTTTATTACATTTTATTTTTAATTCTTCTTTATCTTCTTATTCATCTTCCTCATTCTTTCACCATACCCCTTTTCCACACTCACTTTACCCTCCTCTCATTCTTTTGACTATAACTATGGCGTGGAAACAAGTTCCCTTGTGGTGGTAAAACTCAGATTTACTGTTCGATCCTTACACTTTGTCACATTTTTTGTTTCAGTCATTTCCTTGCATTTTATGTGCGTCGCAAAATATCTTTATTCTTATTACTTATAGACTGTCATTCTAAATATTTTTTGTGAAACTACGTCGCAGTCGATTCCTTATCCTCGCAGTTGTGAACATAATACAGAAGGTCATTGTGTCATGCTTGATCAAGGTCCTAGCGCCTCGTAGATCGCCAGAGGTCTTGGTTGCGAAAGAAGGGTTAAGAAATGGTTAGACCGATATCAGGAGCAAGGAACTGAATCGGTAAATCACGACTGCGAATAGGCAGATCCGTCAACAACAGTTGCCCAAGACGAAGCTTTGGCTGGAGATTTAAGGAACAGTCCTGTCTTTCTAGATAAAGCGATGAAGAATATGAAGCCATTCGGCATAGAATAAAAGGAAGTTGGAATGACATCAAACTCCTTCTAACTAAAGCACACAAGGCGAGAACCAGGTGATATCCAGGATGCAGTTCAACCTGAGCATTCAGAAATAATTTCAGCACATTTCAGAGCCTACATGACTATCGGTTTTCTGAAGAACACTTTGCTATCATCCCTTCGCGCCAGTTTCCCAGACCAAGAGGAATAATTGTTTATGCATACCTTATATATATTACCCGGGATTGGCTACAGAGACCCAGAAATATCTGGTCTTAAGTTTTGCTGACCAAATGAACATGTGTGGGCTTCCTGGTCCAAGAAGGGGAAGAAAGGCGAGTATGTAGTATCTAGCGGTTCATGTGGGGGTTATGACAACATTATCAGTTTAATCCAAAAACCTGTTCTGCGCTTGTTGCAAACACACAGGAACGTTACACGATGTCATTGTGTCTGAAGGTGATAATACAAGTTCTAAAAAACGACTTTTCTTTTTCTTTTCCATTCTTAATTTTTGAAATCACAAAAGAAAGTTTGGTATTTATTCTTGTAATGTTTTCTCCTAAGGAAATAAACTGTTTTTATTTCTTTATAAAGAAAGCGCTTTTTAATAACACACTATATCAGTTTTGCGTTCACATTTTTAAGCGTCATTAGATATTATCTTCATTTTTTATTACTATAAATGAGTATTTTTATTGAAACCATTCATAATGCAGAGTAGAGGTTTTGTTTCGTTTTTATATCATATACTTCTTCACATTTTATTACAGAACATTATGATACTGGAATATTTACTTTTAGCTCCTTTTCTGATAATGAGAATTCATAAGGTACTTCGTTATTTTAGTGATTAGCGTTTGAAGTTTGAAGAGAATTTCTTTTCATTTGTTTTAGTGTACGACGTTGGAAGATTAAACTTTAGATAACAACAACAATAATAACAACAATAATAATAATAATAATAATAACAAACATGTTTAATGCTTATTTTAAATAGCATTCAACTGTTTTCCCATAAAGTAGAAATAATTAAAATAATTTAATGCTTCAGTCTCCATAACATGTTCTACAGGAGCGCTGGTACAACTTATTTAGCACTCAAAAAAGGAGGATAAAATTCGATGGGGCGCGAGGCATACATAACCTTCTACATATTGTTTGTTGCTGCTCAACTAGCTTGCTAACCTTTTACTACCCGCAAGCGGTAGCTGAATGCATAATTTCATGGATATTAATTCAGTATTTAATCTGCAATGGCCAGTTTTGCCTTCGTGTAATAATAACTTTTAATGGTTGTTTTAGCAACAGGTGTATTTTAACCCATCCACAGTTTTAAATAGCACATAGAAATAAATAAAAGCGTACAGGTCTACGGGAACGAACAATAAGCATGGTGGCGGACTTGAGAGACAGCCCGCAAATAGTGGGAATCGTATAATGTTGCTCATACATTTATAAAGAGCTGACACATTAATCATAAAAAGAAAACGAAACGTGGAGGACGCGAATTTTAGCCCATTCATGACGCTCTGCGTTTATCCGCTGGATCATCAGGCTCGGCTGTAACGAGTTTGTAAAGTTAAGATACACATTTACTAAATGAGAATTCAATATTTTATATTCAATACAGATATACCGCCATTAGTTAAAATACAGGCAGATTTTCACTAGTTTCATGACATTTAGCACAAAGTTTGACATGAAAATCTTCGAATCGGCTACACTGACTCTTGTGAACCCGACTGATTTTCATGCATTTTCATGCCCTCCATAAACGCACGCCTATGTGATATTGTCTTGCGAAAGGCGTACATTTAATTTTTTTGAAAGTTAGAAATTGAATTTGCAAAACAATAATGAAAGATGTAAAGAAAGAATGATATCCGTAGTGGTTTAGTGGTAGCGTTTGCGATTGCTAATCCCGAGGTCCTGAGTTTGATTCAAGGTACCTGGGTAAGGTTTCTCGGTTTATTTGTTACCCTGAGAAAGCGAATGCCAGATAACTTTAAGATGCCAAGGACTCATAACCAATTTATTTTTTCATTCCTACAGATTTATACCGAGGGTGCCAAAAAATGTATACACACTTTAGATATCTATTTAATATATTTCAAAGTTGGCCGAAAAACAACAGTAATGTGTAGTATGATGTTCTGTAAACAGATGTGACTCACATGCATTATGATAGCGTTGCTACGTGACAGATAAATCAACAATGACCAAACGAAGCCAAGATTGTCGTAATCGACAACGAAGAAATGAAACTAAAATTATCGTATGATGTTCTGTAAACAGATGTGACTCGCATTACGTTATGCTAGCGTTGCTACAACAAAATGGAACCAAGACTATCGTTTGAACAGCGGAAAGCAGTTTTGAAGTGGTATTGTAAAACCGAGAATGTTGTTGAAGTTCAAAGGCAATGGAGACGTGTGTTGCAGAACAGAACCGCCAACGCGAGTAACAATTGCACGCATTCGAGACAAATTAGAGACTCGTGGTACCGTATGCGATTTTCACAAGAGCACATTTGGAAGATCTCGCACAGCAACAAGTCCCGCATCCTCGGCTATAATTTTGGAACGTTTGAGCACTCACCGTAGAAATCTACAAATCAATGTGCACGTGAGGCTGGGATTAGCAAAACCGCGTATGTCGTATTATTAAAACAGCAAAGTTGACAGTTTTCATCCCAAGACTTTTGAAGATGACCCTGATCGGAGGAAGAATGCAGTACTGCGAGTGGTTTCGGAACATTGTGCGAGAGGATGAGGCCTTCGTAGGGAAAGTTGTTTTGTCCAATGAGGCACATTTAAGTTGAACGGAACTGTTAACTAGCATAACTGTGTCCACTGGTGTGCAAACAATCCACATGCTATTTTGTAAAAGGCCGTTTACCTGTTTAATTTACCTGGAATTAATGTTTGGTGTGGGCTGTTATCTAGGGATCTAATTGGACCATTCTTTTTTTGAATGAATAAAAACTTCACAGTGTACCTGAACATAATACGCACATCCGTCTTACCCGCCTATACTCAATGGAAATGAGGAATTTCAATTCCAACAAGATGATGCACCACCACATTACCACCGAGATGTACGTGCGTACCTTGATGACAATCTTCAAAGGCACTGGATAAGAGTCTCGATCAACTCCGTTGGACTTGTACCTATGGGGAACTTTTAAGGATGTTGAATACCGTAGAAAACCAGCTACACTAGCAGCACTTCGGGAAGGAATTGAAATGGCATGTGCTGCAATCGCTGAGGACCCTTTCGCAAACGTTGCTCAGTCAGAAGTTCAACGTACTCAGAAGTGTGTCAAAGCCGATGGTGGGCGTTTTGAGCAATGTTGTAACTGTAAAAGTCTAAGATGATTATTGATCACCATTTTCTGTTTGTGTGAATTCAGCTTTATTTTTTTAACACCGTTTTTTTCTTTGCTTGAAGTGTGTATACATTTTTTTGGCACCCTCTGTATTTACAGTATTCACATTCGCAATTTACAGAAAATGCGAGAAGACCAATGTAATCTAAGCGTCAATAAATAAAATATAGAAAGAAAACTTTTATTATATTGATATGATATTAAAAGTATTTTATGATTAAAGTAGATAGGAAATTCCCTGTTTGGGTTTAATCTAGGCCCTACACCTGCAATATCTAACGGACAGAATTTTTCAAGTTTCAGACAAAGGAGATGTGAGATTGTGACACGGTAGCTTAAATGGAAAAGCATAGGTACAGTAATCCAAATATCCATGGTTCGAGTCTCGGTCGTGATCTCCAATCTGACTCTGATTTAAAAAAATAGTTTAATAAGTTTCACTTCTTCTGTCAACTTACCAGCTGGCCAGCTGCCATTTGCCCATACCTGTGTTGTACTATCGTCGATCAATAATAATATCTAATCAGCTCAAAGTGGCATTTAATATTAGGAAACAAAATTAGTCTTGTGTGAACATGGTAATTTTACAAGCTGTTTACCTGCCCTGATTATACGCAGCCACGCCATATTGTTATCGAAGTGTCGCTTTATGTTTGGCGCGACGGCTGTTTCGCCAAATGCACCCTTGAAGGCGCCAGCGACCCAGACTCCTGACCGGAATACTCGACCATACATATACCAGACATAATGAGGCAGGAGACGGGGTATGTCGTCAATGTATACCCAGACAACGGGCTCCACAAGTTCACCCAGTCCCGAATCGGCTAGATCCATAGGAGACCACTGTCTTAGCATGTCGTCCCAGATGAGAGGCGTGACTCCTGGATACGTGTTGCGCACATGCTGAGCTACCGCCGTCACGTGCTCCGTAAAAAGCACTCTGTAAGAAAAGTTACATTCATTGTCACATCTTCCCTTATTGAGACCGCAAGGGTGCCAGCTTTCTTTGGAAATTCCAGCTCTAGTTAATCTTCATATCACACGTTGTGATATGAAGATAAACAATAACTGCCTATTATTTGCTAAAACTGTTTTGAACTTTAATTACACAGAATTAAGAATAACTGTAGCAATAATTACACCAAATTACTGAAAATATAATTATTTAAATGCAGACCTTTTATCTTTAGGCATGTTATAAACAACTTTTTAATCCATGCAAGAAATCCAGTTTAGTTTGGAATGGTAACTTCGCAACACCGAACATGTTTATTCAATTTTTTTTTTTTTGAGAAACGTTTAACGCCCGTTTTTACTACTGAAGTACCACAGGCGGTGGACACTGATGATACATGAGATGAAATGGCATATTGGGAAAGGATTTATTTTAAGGAAGGAAGCGTTCCAGGCCTAAGTTTAGGGTACTTCCCCGGCATTTGCCAGTTATGAGGACTGAGGAAAACCTGGAAAAAAAAAACCCAGTCAGGGAGAACGGTCCTCGTGGGATTCAAACCCCAGACCTTCCGCTCACGAGTCCGTGCCTTAACGACCTCGGCCACCCGTGGCGGTATTCTAGTTGTTGGTATACCGATTTCTTAAAATACATGTTTTATTTATAAAAGAAAAATAGTAAAAGTAATTTTAAATACCTTCAGTTTAAAACTTACCGTAAAATTGTTTTCATAAATAATCTTGGGCATACATCACTAAAATAAAGAGCGTCTGTTAAGTCCCTTGATGCCCGTACAGAAATGTAATATATTGGTTCATAGTGAACATTTTCTAAAAGGATTACATGTTGTGTTATAATAAATGCAACCAAATTGAAGGTTTTCTAAAATAAAATTGTTCCCGGTAAGATTATGGGCAATTAGAATATTTTATTTAATAAATAGTAATTTTTCTAAGGTAAATGAAATGTATCAGAAAGGACCTTGATTTACATGGTGAAGCGTACATCTTTAATATACATTTTTGTATAGAGCAATTACAAATACTTAAGTCGTTTTTTGAAAAAACTGTGCTACAAATATTTTCTTAAATTCCCTAAATCTTTATTACGCTTAAAATATGTATGAAAATCTACAGCAAGAGATTAACATTGTACATTTCTCATGCCGTTAAAGAATGACAAATATTCATAAAGAGAATATATGATACTTGTCTCACTACCCGGAGTTTAGGGTGGATAACTATGAAGAATGGTCAAATGAAAACGGGCAAGACGCCAAAATCTGTCATTGCACCTTTATTAACTCAAATAAATTTATCCAATGGAAATCAAGACGATCAACAGTCGGTCCTGGTAGTGTAATGGTAACCATACTTGCCTTCTAAACCCAAGATCGCGGGTTCAATCCCGAACAGGGTCGATTGGATTTTTTCAGACCTAAAAATCGTAAGTATGGCTTCCTTCGGAAGGGAAGTAAAGTTCTGGGTCCCGTGTCATACATTTACGGCACGATAAAGAACCTCAAGCCTGAAAGAGAGGCCTTTGAGCAAAATTTGTCGGCCGTTTCACGTCCTAAATAGAATGGGACGCTGATGACCTGAGATGTTAAAGAACGTCCTTAAATAAACAAATAAAAAAAATGACGGTCAACCGTTCTTGTGAAAGTTTATTTGGCTGCTTACGGACCTACAACCTTACCCAGTGCCAAATGTCCATGTTCGTTTCAAAGCAATGTCCTGGGAAAGGTATATGTAAAAATCGCATGAGGGAAGATCTAGTCCGCAGGAGGATGTTGAAGTATTTCCTTACCAATTTCCTGAAGCGTATTCCTTACGTGTTGGAAAGCGAGCACATTCGTTGCATTCATTATTTCCATAACTGAATTTTATGGCTTTGAGCTTTTTCGGGGGGGGGGGGAATTCGTGTGATTCCTCTATTGACTTACCGTTGTTCACAGGCTCAAAATGTGGCATTATGTTTCATTCCCAATAACGACATGGAAGATAATTCCAATTTCTTTCACATGGCATCACTGCGGGTACGGGGGAGATGTAATCAATTCTACGAGACTTTTATTCATCCGTTTGCCACTTTAGCGCAAAGTTTTCTGTACTGCAGGTGGTCTTTGATAATGTCGTGCATGAAAGTATCGCTTATCCCCACCAAAACACAAATTTCTTCCATGTAATCCGTCATTTTCCTGGATAAGACCATCTATCAGTCTGCATCATTACATCAGGAGTTATGGACCTCTCATGGGCGCGGATCGTCTTGCAGTTGCACGTGTTCTTCTCGGATTCTCTTGTGTCACTCTTGCACATATGAAACTGGGCATGCAATTTTTGCCATACACAACATAGATGCAACGATGAATTTTCTGTTCAACATCACCTTCAGCATTCAAAAACCTCCGCTCTGTTGTTCTTTATTTGCCTCCATTTCTGCTATTGGATGAATATGTTTCGTTAGCACACTAAACAAACAAAGAATGTGCTGTCTACTTTCCCATAGACGGCAGTATGTTAGTGAATTGCATTGAAACTAACTTTTTGGCGTCTTGAGTTCTATGCTGGTGACCAGTTTTCATTTGACTGCACCTCATATGTATCAATATATACACCTTTTATATAACTGAACATGTGAATTACTGCATTGAATTATTCCTCTTTGTCGCCCAGTTAAAATTTATTGAAAAAAAAAAGCGTACTGCACTTGATCAATATTTCAATACCTGCCATCAATATGTCGACGTGAGCATCTGTTGCAGGCGGCCAAATGATACACTTCGTCACAACCTATGTGTAGGTATCTGACAGACTGATGAATAGCCATGACTTGACGCAGCATTTCCTTCACGAGGATTCGCATTGAGTCAGGATTGGAAGGACAAATCTCCTGTGGGAAAGCAGCCAATTCCCTCAGATGTCGAAATTCCGGAAGTTTGAGCGCAAATTCCAAATGACCAAAAGTTTGCACCAATGGGATGATTTCCAGCTGTTGATTTCGTGCCCATTTTAAAATCTGCATCACCTGCAAACACAAATATTGTGTGTAGATCATATTAACAGCATTAAAGGGTAAAAAATTAAGATTGTTTTCTGGGCTTGTTAATTTAAATTAGTTTCTCGATTATAGGCTCCTTGCTTTACTAATAGTAATAATAACAATAGTAACAGCAGTAGTAATAACAACATAAACATATTAGTACCCTTTGAGGGCAAATGCCTCCCGTCAATAGACAGGGGAAGCTCGCATAGTTTTTTAACGATTAGTCAAACCGTGAGAGACTTTTCCTCCTATTTTTGAAGTTTTGTATTCTTATATTTACACTTCTCATCATTTTGCCCTTATGTTATTTTATGAATAAATATAACACCATCCTCATGTGCCTTTTTAGATCACTTCCTTGGCCTAGTGGTTACCGTTGCTAATTACTGGTCAGCAGGTCCAAGTTCGATTCCCGGTACCCCTTTGGAATTTTTTTAAGTTAGTGAGGGTCCACCCAGCCTCATGAGGACAACTGGGAAGCTGCCTGATAGAGAGGTGGCTTTCTTCGATCACGAAAGGCGCGTCTGCATGCTAATCACATGCCCTCCTATAATACTGCCCTCTATCAATGAAGTCGTAAGACGGAGGTAGAGGATGCAGAGGTCGCTGCGGCACGCCAAGGCTCACACCGGACTGTAACGCCAAATGAGAAGACATTCATTTTTATTACTTTATTTTCACGTAAATAAATATTGGATAGAGTATATTCAAAGTCAATTTTAAGGGATTTTATTGCAAAAGTATGGCATCTGGATCAAAGACCCTATTAAATGAACTGCCATTTACAGTGGCAGAGTGCCTTCTAAACCCAAGATCGCGGGTTCAATCCCGAACAGGGTCGATGAATTTTTTTCGGGCATAAAAATCCTATGTATGTCTTCCTTCGGAACATAAGTAAAGTCAAGATTTATGGCACGACAAAGAACCTCAAGCCTGAAAGAAGAGGCTTCTGAGCAAAATTTGTCGGCCGTTTCATGCCCTAAATAAAATGGAACGCTGATGACCTGAGATATTAAAGAACGTCCATAAATAAACCAAATCAACAACTTTAGCAGGAAGATAATTTCAACGTATTTTACAAAGCTACTCAAGAAGTATTTTGGAGCACTTTTGTGAAGAAAATAATTAAATTATTGACTTTAACTGTCTAAGTAAAGTGGGGCCATGGTAAATGATTTAAGTTAGTGCAATTGTTATAATACTGATCATGTCACGAATGCTTTTAAAAGAAGGGTAATGCAAAGATCTGTATATGGAAGTTTATTAATACAACCATGATCTACAATAAATCACATTTTTTTCAAGGAAAACACCCTGTTTCGCTCTCACGGAGTTGTTCAATATGAAAAAAATTAAAGTTTCGCTGACGAAGTAGTTCATATAGAACGATTTTACATTAAGGCCGCAATATTCAAAAACATTTCGCAAATATCACACATATTTAAGTTTTCCCAATGTACTGAATTGATTTTCGGTGGCAGATCTGTTCAAGGTAAAAATTTCTGCCTCCTTTCTGTCAGTTGTTTATTTTAAGTTATTATTAACCAACAAGATCCCCGCTCTTTTCTTTAAAAAGAGCTTACAGAAATACATGTCTTTCTAAATGCTATTTCTCAATTTATGAACTGCAAATGCACCTTTACCAAAAATGTTGTAAAATGTTGAACCAGGAAACCTTTTCAATAAAGGTATATTATCGCGTATAAAACTTAAAACAAAATCTGCCACTGAATAACCACCATTCTCTTTTAACTGGAACATTATATATTATAGCGCATGGTTATAGTTGGTGTCAAGTTCTTGAGAATTTATTTTCTCTGAAGGGCAAGACTTGTTATCAACAACCTCCATTAGTGCCCTACTAAAATAAAATTTTATTATAATCTTTATTATTATTATTATTATTATTATTTTATTGTACAATCTTAGGATAACACTTTTCATATATTCACGTCTCAAAGCTGACAAAAAAGGTTTGCCAATTATGTAATGACCTAATGTGGCGCGAAATATCGGCGTCCAGATGCGACCAAGGTACGGATTGTAACCACGCACAGGCAGCAGAAATATCGTTAAGTTTACTTTTGCAGAACCCGTTGGCGTTAGTAAGCCATGCTCTTTCAGATTGAGCTAAGGGTATAAAAAGAGGCGATTGCCTGTTCAAGAGGACTTTTAGAATTTTCTTCTGCGTGTATGTGCGTGGACATTCTCCCCAGAGTTATAGCGTACAGGTGCTCGTGTGGAGTAAAGTTAAGTAAATTAATAAGTTCATAAGCACAAAAATTCATCGACGATATTATGGAAGTTATTAAGTGTGAGTTGTTTGCTCACGGGACACAACTCACAACAGTGTAATTTGAGTTATCTACAGTTACGCGTTATTGGACTTATGTACGAAAGTTCGACCATTTGACCGATTTTTTAAGTGTTAATTAGTAGATGGCTTGTTCGCGAAGAAAAGCAATACTTTGCCTCACGAGTTGTGGAAAGTTAAGGGATACTTTATATAAACATGGAAGTCCGTTGCCACAAGGTTAAATTGTAATTATTGTCTAAGCCGAAAGGCAAAGACAATAGTATGTAGGTCAAGGTCATAACACCAAGTCCGATTCTACCCAAGAACAGCTGTTATTGTACAGTAGTTTTACCGTCAATAAACCACATAGTATTTAAAGTTATATCGTGTGTTGTTTTGTAATATCCTCCTATCTCAGTTCCGTTGAGCGCAAAAGGGTGCTCAACGAAAAATGTGGATTTACCCTGAGATGTTGTTTGTTGTGTAAGCATAGGCGATAACCTAAAACCGCGAATAAAACGCTTTCTTGGGAACTGCATTGTTCTAAGATTTCATTCTATGGTTAATTTTTATACCTTTTATTTGGAAATTGTATTTCGGCGTAAATTTTAATTCGAGTGTTAAGGCTTTGAAGTCCGAGACTCACCTGTTCTTTAGTATAGGCATTCTTTGCCGAGAGGTTCTTGAGGGAGCCCTCAAAGGGAAACATGTCTTCATACTCGAGAAGAAGAGCGTTGGCTCCAGCAGCCGCAATATGTGGCAGTAGACTTTTGAGATACCGCAATTTAGGTGGGGCTCCCTTCAAATCCAGATGTACGACACGCAGTTGTGCACCCTCAGGGGGGGCAAAGCCCACATGACTATCACCTTCGTTCTCTCCCATATCTCGTTGCTGGGATCTACAAAACAATCATACATACATACAAAAAACAAACAGTGAAAAATTATATATTATATATAAACCAAAGGGCAACATTTTGAGTATCTTTCCTATGAATTAAAAGGCAGTGGAAAGGAATAAATGTCTCAATATAAACTATGATTTTTCTCTTTATTTTTCTTTTGTGTTAAAGTTTTACCGTCAGTTATCCATTTGGTTGTTTATCGGAAAAAGCAGTTTATCGTTTTCATATGATGCTGAATCGCTTACTCAATAACAACGATAATCTAATCGAAATGCTGAAATTAGTTTTTACATTGATTCGCCATCAGTATGGCCTAGGTAGCTTATATCAAAACAATATGATAGAAATTTGAGGCCTTACTCAAAGACCGAACTATAATCGATTCGTTATATCGGTTGATAGTCTAATAAATGTTTTAGTAATTAGTAATTTGGGTTCAATTTTACATCAGGGCACGCTAGGGTTATAGTTTGAACTAATTAACACAAGTTAATATTAAGCTGTAAATTACAATAATTATATTAATGATCTATAAGGCTATTTATATGAATGATCTAAAGAGATTTAAATATTTGTTTCATATAGTTCTGGAAGGCTAAATTGCAGCAATCAGATAATATCCGAATACGAGATAGACATTACATTGCTGTAGATGTCCAAGAAAATTGTATCTTTTCAATATATACACAATGTGTGTATTAGCCCAGTACGAGTATTAGTAACAGGAGTAGGGATTGCCTTGTTGTTAATAATCTTTTTGATTGGGCTTTAGTGATAAGCAAACTGTTTAATGCAGTCATTGAAACTTATGTTTTTTTTTAAATATTACTTTATAGCACAAAACATTAAACTCCTGTATAATTAATCCTTTTAACTTATATACTGTTTCATTTCATTATTCTTCAATTCTTTGAGGATTCCTTAACATTTCATAACTTTCTTTATACTTCGTAAGGATTTTTAAGTTAAGCGCTTGCTGGTTACTTCATTTTAGTAGCTTTTTATACATAATTTTATATTTAACTACAGTTCCACTTCACTTCACAAAACGAGTAATTGAACTGTGTTATTCATTTGTAATTTATTAGCTACAGTATCTTTGGCGTCACCTCAGACCTGGGGGGGGGGGGTAAGGGAAAATACTTCAAATTGTATTATTGTCCTTTTTTCTGGTAGTTATATTTGCTTGAAAATGAAGGCTGTTGACAGCTTTTGTAACCTAGTTCGGCATACATTTTTCATAGTGAAATACTTTATGTGATATAATTCAAATCGTACCCTAATATAAACACGTTATTTCCTTTTCCATTATCATATAAGAAGGTTACACTAGTCCAGATTTGCTATACTTTTCATGTGCATAATTTTACCATCAAATCGCTGCGAGCAGTATTTGGAGTAAAATATTTTAATAATGAAAACATTTCAAATTATATTTGCCTTCATTTTATATTTTGTTTTCTTGGTATGTTGAAGTCAAGTTCATCCTACAAGCACCTCCACGGCTGGCCGAAGTCGTTGAGATGCGGACTCGTGAGTGGGAAGTCTGGGGTTCGATTCCCATCAAGACCATACTCCTTGACTGAGGCTTTTTCCAGGTTTTCCTCAGACCTCATAAACGGCAATTGCTGGAGAGGTTTAAACTTAGGCCTGAAACGCTTCCTTCCTTTAAAAAAATCCTTTCCCAGTTTATCATTTCATCTTGTGTATCATCAGTGTCCACCGCCAATGGTACCTCAGTAGTAAAATCGGGCGCCAAACACTATTAAAATATACGAGCAGATCCTTTGTTCCTATAACATGCTTCACTTTTCTTTTTCTCAAATACAACACATCCCGGAAACCATAGTGATTCCCCCCCCCCTTTCTTAGATTAGCAGTTAACCTTTTTTATCTTAAAAATGTGCCAACCTTGACTATTCAGAAACCCCAATTGTGTCAATGTCTTGTCCTACTACATATTTTACTGCTGTGGTTTTTGTTTGCTTTTGAAATTTATGTAAATTTTAAACAAAGATGTTTATTTTTCAAAGAAATTCAGGGTCAAAAGCGAAACTGGAGAACATGAAATAATTTTAAGGTAATAATGTGTAACAAGTGAGGAGATTTAGTTTAAATTCGCTTTATGGTATTTAGAAACATCCTGAGTCAATATACATGTATGTTGAAATAAGCATATTTCCAATTAGGTATACTAAAAGGAAAAATGACAGTTTGAGGTTTTTAATTTTAGAGCTTTTATATATAGAAATTATATATAATGAACAGTTATGGTTATTTAGCTAATCTCCAAATACAATGGAGTTCCATTCCAAAGTTAGAGTTATGATTTTACGGTGTTACAGAATAGGATTATTTTCACATGTTATAGTTTAAAATTTTTTATAAATTTAAATTATACAATTCTCAAAACGTTCAGCAATGTTCATGAAATCCATCAGCCAGAAGTGGAGGATAATTTATAGGTCAATATCGAAGACGTAAAACTGAATTACATATTTTTACACAATGAAGGTCACAATCGAAGAGTAAAAGAGACGCTGTTTATTCTGAATTTTTACATCCACATATAGAGCTATTTTGGCGTAAAAAAAACTATCTCTGAAAATGGCCTTTAATTTTTCCATAACTGCTAACAAAGTGAGTAAATATGCATTCAGTAGGTGTAGAATGGTGGGGGAAATATATATTGTTATAAGTATTTCAATCGCTAATGATGAATGTTTTTGTGCATGTAATCGACCAAAAAAAAAAAAAAAAAAAAAAAAAAAAAGAGGACAACATTTTGACTTTTCGGAATGTTTAACAATAAAATCAGTTCTGGCATTTCCGATGATTCCCGCGTGTCCTTTGACCCGATAAGCATATATGATTAGTGATAGTGGTATGACTGTGCTTATTCGCGTTGCAAGAGTGTGTTGGTTGTAATCATTGATATTTCATTGCAGCCTAGGAACCGCAACTAATGCAGGCATTGTGTGTTTCTAATTATATACAACTGAAATGTTTATATGCAGCAAATGATTACCCTTGAAAGGTAGTGCTAGTAGGTGCCAACAGAAATCCTTTACGTACTAGTAGAATCTCCGTGTCCTTTTTGTATACAACAAAGGGCCAACCAACTAGACGGGCAACTTCTGTTTCGTTTATGGGAATCGTCTTTGGCAGAAGAACGCAAAGCTATCTTCCAGGAGTCTGCGAATAATCCCAGTTCCAGACGTTTGTTAGAAACTTTTTTAAAGAATAATATTGCGAATAAGAAGTTTGGAGCTGGGCCCGTACTATCACGTTGTATACTAATTAAGCATGCGTTCCGCTTCTTTATAACAGAACGAATATTCATCTTATGAGTTTATAAGTGAGGATGGTTGCTGACAAATGGAGGCTTGATTTATGTTATCTGTTGTATCGACTTGGTAGAAGGCATTATAAAGAGGCACTGTTGTTTCAAGAGGTATTTCATAAAGTTGTTTCCAGTTTCAAGGCGTGTTGATTGTTCCATTCAGGGGCGGGCTGTCAATAAAGGCCAGACGGACTCGGCTCCGTTCCCTCAAATAAAATGTCATAATTATATACCACTTTCTGTTCTCATAGTCAACAAAAAATGCACGTAAACAGCGAAGTAACGCCGATTAGTTCTTAACTGTATCTTAAGCAATAAGCGCATTTCCTCTCTGCTGTAGTAGCGGTAGCATGCGGGTCATCCGTTAGTGAGGGAACCGCATGGGCCAGCCCGGAAAAGTTTACGCTTTAAACTTATACCTTTACATGTGAGCATAGACTTACAAGGACTTATATTTGTCTTCCTCCAAGATGGGTTTGCCTTTCTTTGCTTATTTCTGTGTTCTCTTGGGCCGGGAGGAAGACGAACCATGGTCAGGGCTCAGTATTTTTTCTTTTCTTAGGAACCAAATTGAGAGATTACTGACACCACGCATAACTGACTAGAGGTTTATATGAAAATGGGTGGTTTCCTCACTGCTTGTCAGTGAAAATTTGACTTTCACAGTGTTAACTGTTAAATCACAAAAGTGTATCTGTTTTGTGGCAATCAATAAAGTGGACATATTATTGAAAATTCCATTTTTTGCGTCTAAGGTTAACTTTTACGTTAGAAGTGAAATGTTTTGAACCTCATGAACCAAAGGCTATAGGAGCTTACTCGGCAAGACGGCACAATTTTTTTTTTTTTTTTTTTTTTTTTTTTTTTTATGGTTTGAAAAAAAATTTTGCTGACAGTGTGTGAAGTGAGAAACGTATCTTTTCTATAGGAATGAGATTAGAGAAGAAATAGAAAGTGCAAATTTCATTTCTGTACAGGCCGACGAAACGAAAGATATTACATGCATATCACAATTTATTGTAATGTATCAGTGGGGATAAACTGGTTAAAATATTCATGACATTCATTGCGGTTTCCGAATTGAGTGAGAAGGCTTAAGTTCATTACCAGCTGAATTAGAAGAGTTCCATGTAATCCAGAAGTTTGTACCACAAACGTACAATGGCGCTGCAGCTATGAGAGAATATCAGGAAGGAGTGCAAGTCTATAACAGAGACCTTCCCCCACTTTATTTATATGTCATGTAGTTATCTTCCTGACTCAACCTTCTAAAGGGGCCACTAGCCGCCACTGGTTCCATTATAGTCTGTATGGGTTTTACACCTTTAGTACATGATGTTCCATGGCATTTTGTCGTTTTGCGTGGAACAGACTTTTTCCCACCTGTTAATCTTGGATCGTGCAATCCTTGTTTATATTGCAATTTTTCTTCACAAGTCTGTCCAAGGATATGTAACGTACACCTCTTCGTGCCTCTTGAGCTATCTAGAAGCGTTTTCCTCAATACGGAGAGCTCAGGGCTCACCAATAAGTTTTAATTAATTGTATTATGTAGTTTGGTAAATGAGATTTACATCTTCTGTTTATGTATTCCGTAGCTTATTCAGTTTGTAAGCAGAATAGAAGTTGCTTGTTTCATCGTCCACATGACCCATTTATTCATATGTGATTGTTTCGGAGCGAGTTTCTATCTTATTTTACGTTTTATATTTTCGAGTAAGATTGGCAAATTATGAGAATAGTCTAGCGTTAGGTGCATCGCATATTTTTATGGTTATAAGTTTGAGATTTGAAAACGTTTCGATATCGGACACGCTCCAAGCTCGTATACACACAGCAATGTGTTGCATAAAACAACTATAGTTTCCCTGGTAAAACGTCGATGTACATCCATAATTAAGATTGATCAACTTATGAAAGCAGATGAAATGATTGACGCAGTTGCCATATTGATTGTTGAAATTACCAGCCTATGCGCAGTGTCTGGGGTTGAAATCTCCGGTGATGAAGACATGAACATTTCCCTATTTCCTCATAGGCATTAGCGAGTGAGTGCTAATATGTTTGGTGAACCTTGACTTTAATGAAATGCATGCTTTTTGGCACTATAAACAATGAAAGCTTTAAAAGCTCGGCTATCTTAGGCTTACCGTGCCAACTTCTACGTGTCGTTCTGTGCAAACCACACATTATACTGATATAGAGACATGCGAGATAAGTCTATAGCTATTTATATGATGAACAAATAAGCTGAGAAGACAAAGTGATTTATTATCAAGAGCTCCGGGCTAGCCGTTATACTGCTAGTAAGTTTCCTCCTGATTCCACAAAGATACAACTAGAGCTACTGCCTGATTTTTTTAGTATTTTCTGTTCACATTAAAAAATAGCCATGAGCGACAAAATCTTTTTATATTTTTTCTTGCTGTTAATAGTAAATACATTTTTAAAATGAGAATGGTATATGCGTAAACTACAAGAACAAAACTATCCTTATTTTAAGCTATATATTAACAGATGAATGTGAAACATCTGCATGCTTTAGGGCAAGGGTTCTCAACCTATGGTATGCGTACCATTGATAGTACGTGAGTTACCGCCAGGTAGTTAAGATAAAGTAACATTTGTTTTACAAATAACAAATATTTGACAATTATACTATAACTAAACAGAAACAATAGATTTTTACATTATCATAAAAAACTTTTGTGTAATACTATAAAAAATAATGTGTTACGTTCAATTTTAATCCTATGACAATGACAGAGCGCACCTTGAATATATTTGATCAGATAACAATGGGGTGCATTTGTCGTTTGTTTGCTGCGAGACGCATTTACAATTAAGAAAGAGGTGCTTGTTGTTGATTTGGTTTATTTACGGACGCTCATTAACATCTCAGGTCATCATTCAATTCAGGGCGTTAAATGACCGACAAATTTTGCTCAGACGCCTCTTCTTTCAGGCTTGAGGTTCTTTTTCGTGCTGTAAATGTACGGACGGGACCCATGGCTTTATTTCCCTTCCCTTAGGATTTTTACGCCCGAAAAAAAAAAAATCCATCGATCCTGAGCGGTTTGAACCCGCGATTTTGGGTTTAGGAGGCAAGTAAAGAAAGCATTGCAGTTATTGCTGGGAGCTAGAGAGAAGGTCAGCGACGTATGCGGGGAGAGAAAGGCTTTAACTGCACGTGTATTATATCTTCAAATACTTAGGATTCGGTCCGTTATCATGGTGTTAACGAAAGCAGAATATTAATAGTTGCGTTATCAGCACATTCCTCTGACTAGCCATCTCTCCAGCTCCCAGCAGTACATTATTGATGTTGAATTCAAGATTTTATTTGTTAAATTGTCACATTTACATGTAGTTTGTGGTAGATTCAGTAGAAGTAAACCAGAACATGGATAAGTGGTTAATTAAAGGACTCTGCTCAAAACGCTCAAAAGGGAGAAATGAGTGTAAGCGGTACAAATAATTTCACGCTACCAGAAGTTCATTATTTCTAATGCTAAGCATCCAATATAGGACACCAATGTACAAGAAAGCAGCAAAAAGTCCCGTACGAAAGCCATACACAAGTACAATATAAGCTATTTATCATATGGTTTCACTTATATTGGAGGTATTTGGAGTTGGGGGAAGGGGAATCGTCCCAATACAGCAGTGTGTGATTGTCATGAAACACTTTCAAAATCAACGATGAAGCCTTCCCTTTTGAAACGTCATTTTGACACCAAGCATGGTAAAACACAAACCGTTGGAAAGTTGCTAAGGCAGAAAAACCTCACACGATCGAAGTGTCGTTGATATTACCAGCAGCTATAGATATGGTTAAAATAATGTTGGGGGACAAGGCAGCAAAACAACTTGAAATGATTCCATTATTCAATGACATCATATCCCGAAGAGTTTTAGATTTGTCTGCAAATGTTAAGCAGCAGTGAATAGAAAAATTCGCGCTAGTTAATCTTTTTTCCATACAATTGGATGAAACTCTGACATGAACATGGCCATCTTTTTATTTATGTAATATTTATAGTTGGGGAAACAGCAAAGGAAGAATTCTTGTTTTGTGAATCACTGACTGTTTGAACAACCACGACCAATTTGTGAAAATAAATGCTATAGAATGGAATAAATTCTTGATATTTGTTCTGATGGAGCACACTCAAAGACTGGGAAACACAAAGATTAAAGTAGTAGTCCCATAAAAAATTTGTGCATTGTAGCATTCATCACGAGGCTTTAGCCGCAAGAATGTGCCTGTGAATGTGAATTTTCTTCTCTAATTTATATATATATAAAAAACAAGTACAGAAATAAGTTGAATGTTGATCTCGATTTAAGACTAAAATTAAGTCAATTGAAACCAAACATTAAAGAAATGTGTTTAGCTAAATAAGCATAACCCTCTCACTGAAACAGAAGTGCGAGTCAGAAATTAGTTAAATTTATAAAGCTAATAACATCTGCTGATTGTAGGTCTGAGTACTGGAATTCCAGAATCAGAAATATATTTCTGTAGAAATTTGTGTACGTATTCATTGATTATATTTTACCTTTAGAAAATGAATTTTTAAGACATTTCACAGAACAATCCAATGCATAAGAGTAGATTGAACAGTTTTCCCCCAATAAATTTCTAATTCTAAGTATTATATACAAGAAATGACTAAATAAATAAATCACTAGTATTGTCATAAATGTAGATAATGCTTATTTTGACCCTTATACCACAAAATAACGCATTTTCCTCGCAAAACATGCTTATTGATACATTTAATATTATGCGTTGAATGTAACGGAATGCCAATGGAAAAGGTTGAGATCCCCTGCTTTGGGGGAAATAATTTATTGTTTTGCAGTTTAGTGGCGTTATTATCTTGTTGAAACTTATGAAAAAGTTCCTCTTAGACCCGGAGTTTGAATGCTATAGGTATTAGACTTCAGAAATATTTCCAAGAGGTATTATTATTATTATTATTATTATTATTATTATTATTATTATTATTATTATTTTGCTTCATTTGATGAATGATGTCAGCATTATTAGTACAAAATTCTTTACCCTTCTCTTCGTGTTTACCTGAAATATATTCGAACTAAAATGCAAACAATAATAGATAAAAGCAAGTTACCCGATATTGTCTTCATCTTCCTCGGAGATCTGCTCCGCGACTCCATTGTTGCCAACATTTCTTGCGGGTCCTATCCTCTCTGTTCTGGCTCGGGATCGAAAGTCATCCTCAGGGATTTTGTGCTGGCTGTATCTCTTGGTGCTGCCCAACTTGAATACCTCCCACCAATGGTTTCTGGAGCTGAAACCCACGCTGAGAATTGCGAAGTGGAACACGAAAAACATAACCACGATTGCAAAGAAGCAGAGTACCAAGGCGAAACGGTGATGGAGGGTTCTTCTGATCCAATGCATCGCCATTGCAAATGTTGGTGACTGAAGGCTTGAGGAATGATAGTTTGATATGAGCCTGTCTATGAAGACTCATACACTAATGTATTACTAAATCACTTGCTTTGAAGATTTAAAAGAAAAGGCTTGTAATGGTTCACTTGAGGTATATATGGTTATTTTCCGAAGGGAATGTGGTATACACTGTTTTCATATACTGTCACTTTGAAGGAAATCGTCAAGAAATTCACCTTATAAACAAATTTAGGAACTTGAGTTTATACAAAATTTCTTAAATTAGTTGTATTATAAAGCTATTTATTTACTTAATGCAATTGTTTCTTTGGTTTTAAGGTAGGGAACTTCTGAATGTTTGTAATATTGAGTTTAACAATGTTCAATATAAAGTATCAAATAACGGATTAAGCTGCACTGTTAAGTATCTTCCCAATGCTTTTTCTGGTTCTCAAAATTGTAATTGCATAAATCCACTGTTGAGAAAATAAAGCAATTATACATAGATGAGCTGTTGACAGATAGCTCAGTTGACGGTTCGGAGTTCGATCCCTGGCAGCTCTCCCCTCTGCCGTATCCAGAGCTTCTCAACTTCTCTAAGCCTTCTGCCCAATGTTATGTAAACATAGCTGGGGAGTTAAGTGCATAGTGCTGGGCAAATTATCTCCGTCTAGTGTCCTGGGCTAAATATGTGATTCCTTATCTTTGCTTGTCAAACCTATCTAGGGAACCAACTTAACCTAGAGAGTTTAGTTGGATGGTATTAGCTGATGAAACGAACCGGGCAAAGGTTGATGTAATGTGAACTAAACAATTATTGTAAAGCTTTGTTCCCTTATAATTAAACCAGCTATTAATAGTATAAGGAAAAAATATCTCTGGAAAAAAAGCTTTATCTTTTCAAAGACATTTGTGCTTACAAAACAGTTGTCTAAAGATACGGGATAGCTTTACAGATAGAACGATCAGCACTTTGTGAGAATGTTGCTGACGGACAATTATTCTTTGGACAAGCTGATATAAAGTTATCACAATTTTTGGCAACAAAACCTCAGGATATATATAAGTTTTACACGCTAAATGCCGCTTCTTTTCCTTCCACTTTATCTTCTAATGATATACAAATATTTATACAACTATTCAAAAGAAGACACGTGCCTTCTAATGTCGTCGCCAAACCTTAAGCTACTCCAAATTTAGACTTTTCTAATTTTAGTTTATCCGAAAATACCATGCTATATTTTTAATTCTGTCTTACTCGTACACACCCCATCTTGTTCCACTTTATTTTCCCACCTATTTTCCATCCTCTTCTCTTATGCTGTTTATTCTCTAGAGGTAGTGCGGCAGTCACATGTGTTTCCTGAGCGGAGCTTTCGCTGACGGTGTTTTTGTTGGAGTCCTGGCGGTCAGCCAAAGAGATGCGCACGTCATTGGGGAGCTACCCGGTGTCATGATGACCTGGTGTGACGTCATGAGAAATGAGGTGGGCAGTGGAGTGGGGTAAAAAAAAAGTAGGAAGACTGATACTCAACAGCTGTGCTTTCTATATTGTAGTCATCTCGTTTCCTTTATTGACGCACTGCGAAGTACTGCCAACCCTGCATACGACCTCTTTGGCAAACTGTAAGGAAAAACAAAACAATAAGTTAATTGTTGTACCTATAGTATTGTAGAAGAGAATCTAAAAAATGACTGTACCATATGACATAAGGAGTTAAAAGGGAAACGTTATGACTGCATGCATTTAGGGGTCATTAGGTTAATGCTTTGTGGCACTGTGTTGCATACTGATGAATGGTCTTTATATTAGATTAGGGCTACTGTTGCTCTGTTGTCTTGGCGTCTTCCATTTACAACAATGATTCTAACGTGAAGTGATAATAAACAGAGAATGTTCTCTTGCATGTATGCGTTATTTAAATCGTTAGCCCTTTATGACTTTTCACAGAAAATTAAATTCAAAATGGCGGCGTCTACTGTGAATTTAATCCACATGTTCTCCACATTGTTGTATTACCTCCACGGGTGGCAGAGGTCGTTAAGGCGCGGACTCATGAGCGGGAGGTCAGGGGTTCGTCCTCCCTGACTCAGGTTTTTCCAGGTTTTCCTCACTCCTCATAACTGGCAAATGCCGGGGAAGTACCCTAAACTTAGGCCTGGTAAGTTTCCTTCCTTAAAAATAAATCCTTTCTCAATATATCATCTTATTTCATGTATCACCAGTGTTCACCGCCTGTGGTGCCTCAGTAGTAAAAATGGGCGTTAAAATATCATTCAAAGAAAAAAAAAATCATTGTTGTATTAAAACAAAAGCGTTTTTACACGTTCTTATACGATATTTTCCCAAATGTTTGTGAAATGTAGGTGTGTGGGGGGGGGGCGGGGGCGGGAGTGGAGCTTCGCCCTATTCAGTCTAGTTCCGTTGAAGGATAACAATTTCATTGTCCTTTATATATTAGAAGAATATTGGAAAACAACCCTTTAGAAATCTTTTTCATTTACCTGTGAGTTTTAAATGTTAATCAAGATACCAGAGCTAATTCCGTGACATAGTTGGGTGGAGCATCTATAGCAAATACGAAGAGCGCAGTTTGCTGTTGGGTTAAACTTTTAATTGATGCTATCTTTTTATTTAACATGGAGTGTGTGTCATAGTGTCTGCATAATCACTAAAACTATTATCCTGAAGATTTAGAATCAGAGCATAGGACGCTAACGGTAAGCGATTTTGTGTTGTAATTTAACGTCCCTCATAACAACGAAGGTCTAAAGAGACGATGAATAAATATGTGATGAAGTAAGGTGTAAATGAGTTCAGTGGTGAATAAATTATTAAGAGGCTAAAGAAAAAAGAACAAAAAATGTAGCAACTGAAGAAAGCAGCATAGAGGGAGCTATTCCACCAAAAATAAATATAAAATACTGATTTACGATGAAAATTCACAATGCAGGTGTTGGTTTACTATTTTTTAAAATTTCAAAATTCCCTTCTAAGTGAAAAAGTTTTGCGGCAATGCAAATGAAGTATAGGGAATTTATTAAGTGAACTATGATACCTAAAAGTTATTCATTTTATAAATAATTATTTGAATCGCAATGGTGCAGTATAGAAAGCATTACTTTTAAATATTTTATGCTTAATTTTTTTTTCATAACTTTTTTATAGAAATAAAATAGAAGACAAACATTAATCAGTGACTACAATTAGAAAATATACGTGCATATAATGTGTAAAACTTACAATTTATTGACGCAAACAGGGCCTCGACATTTTTACCAATCTATGTTGTAAATGAAATGCCTTACTGCATGTATAGCCTCAGAATGCAGTTTTCTTTGAGAATTTTATCTTCGTTTTTTAAGTTCTATTGTGCGAATTGCAGAAGTAGCTGTGCAATAATAGCTGGACACATCTCCATTTTAAATTTCCTGGATATTTCAGTACTGAGCAGGAGATACGACCTGATGAATACTCAATATTATCCTCCCCCTCCATTTAAGGAACTATCAAATCTCGAGTAAACTGGATGGAAAGTAATTACTCTGAAAAAGGATGTAAGCAACTTGTATGGTACACCGGTGGATCCCGTACAGGGACACATTTGAGCGCAGGCAGATATGGCCTATTTCCAAGGACAAATATGGGTATAAGCCTTGGAAAATGTTGCACAGTTTTTCAGGCAGAAGCACTTGCTATCCTGAAATGTGCTTTTAGAGGCGTTCAGAAAGGTTACCATGGTAAACGCTCTTCTATCCGACCAGGTAAAATCTAAACTGTAAGGGAATGCCTAAATGCTATGACTGCCCTGGATCTTGCAACAGGCTTGAACTGCAGTGGGTGTCGGGGCATGGGGGTGTTTTTGGAAAATGAAAAGCAGATCAGCTAGCAAAAAAAGACACTGACTGATGCATCCTTTGTTGGCCCTGAACCCGTGATTAAGACCGCGGTAAATATACATGGCTTGCCAAAAACACCAACTTACAGTGGTTGAAACATTTATTGCATCACCTTTTCCTATTCGTAATTATGACTTTGAGAATGGTTCTTTTAAAGCTTAGATATCCGTGTCGCTTATTAGTTGCTTGTGTATTCTCGTCTTCATTTTTTTGACTTCCGTGTGAATTTTTACTAACAATACAGCACTATTTGTTATCGGTTTCTCAGTTTACATTGCTGAAATACAATGTAGACTCATTCCTAGTTAGAGAATGTCATGACAAGATGGGCAAAGAAATGGAATTAATGCCGAGAAAGAAAAGTGCTATTCTTGGTTATTCCTCCGTTGGTCTAAGCACTAGAGACATAACCTCTAGACATTTCAAGAGTACTAAAGAATTACAGGGAGAAGGAAAAAGTTAACCGGCTGAAAGCAGGAGTCAGGAAAATGACATCTACTTCAAAACAGTACAGGACAATAAAAGGAATTTATTTCACTAATTGTTGGTTATCATCCTCAGAACTGAAGCGACAGTGGAAAAACGTGTGACGTCTCAGTGACCAGCAGAATTATCAGAAGTAGACTCCTTGAGAAGTACGTCTGCCCGCCGACCCAAAAAGAAACCTTTTATGACTAAAACATTGAGACAGAAGCGACTATAGTGGGAAAGAGAGCATTTAGTATGGACAGTAAAGAGAGGAATAGAGAGGTTTTTCAGATGAATCTGAGTTTAACCTGCATGGCTCCGATGGGGAAATGTACGTGTATCGCAGAAATACTGAAGAACTGTTACGTTCATGCATAACACAAATAATGCAGCATCCACAAGGTCAGATAATCAGGTGTGCATTTCCTGCCATGGTATGGGTCCTATGGACTTTGTAGGCGGCACTGTTATTGCAGGCGTCTACTTCGGCATCCTTGAAAACAAATTTATGCCCACACCATTTTGCCGATCCTTCAAGATGACTCTTCCCCTATCACAGAGCTTTAAAGGTAATTATTTTGAATAATATTTACATTAAATTGAAATATAGGCAATTTTGATGGAATTATCAATCATTCAAACATTTCAGGTAAAAACATTTCTTAGAAAAAAGCATAATGAAGGTGCTAGAATGAACTGGAAATAGTTCAGACCTGAATTCGATTGGGAACTGCTGGAAGGTTATAGGGAACATTATTGAAAGGAAAAGAAGAAGAAGAAGAAGAAGAAGAAGAAGAATAAGAAGAAGTAATAAAGCAAAGCGACAAAAGAGAAGATATGCAGAAGAAAATTGTGCGTATGTGGTTTCATGAACTCGAGAATGCAGTGAGAATTAGATTTCCTCAATGCACAACAATACTAGGCAGAGATTCAAGAACATGGTGGACCAACAAAGTATTAATGAAAGCAATACAGTTGATTAGACAGGTAGGTTTTAAAGTTGAAATTTATAGTTATTAATTTGCTATCTCACCAATGAATGTTTTAGCCATGTTTTAAAATATACTGAATATTTTAAAATATAAATAAGAAAATTTATTCATGATCTAACTTCTTTATGCGACTGTCTTGTTTCTATTTTTTTAATAAAGGCGTATATTAAATGAAAATTAAATGCAGTATAGTAATAATAATAATAATAATAATAATAATAATAATAATTTATTAACATATTTAATATGGAAGAATATAGTGGAAATAAAACAATCAAAATAATTAAAATATTCGAATGAAAATATTAAAGAGTTAAGGGTGATGCAATAAATTTTTCTACCACTGTATATAGTGAACTTATCTTGGACAAAAACAAGGTAGAAAATTGGTTCTAGGTCTCCAAGCAACACTCCGACCTTATCTCTTCCAAAATTGGATAAAAGAGAATTCTATCCATTTCATAAGACATTGCATATATGCATCTGTAGATATATTCCAAGCTTCTGCAACCCATTCCCAAAATGCATCTGTATTCTTAAGTCGGTCATGCTGCAGTTGGTCTTAATGCTGAGTTTGCACCTCTGCTCATTCATTATCCCTGGAATTTCAGTAGCGACTTTGAGGTTCCTCGACATCTTAACTACAGTCATCTCAACACCGAAATCGAAAACAGAACCACTGCCATACTAGCCCACATACTCCGAGTATGATATTTGGATTGTTTCAACCGATACGCTTGCACTGATTCTATACCACGATTTATAATCCGAGAATGTGCCTTTTTGCTATGGATGATAATACATTTGGTAGAATGTGACTCCTCACTCAACTAATTGTTTTTCAGTCAGAATTCCTCCACGCTCACTTTTCTTGGCATTGTGTATCCGCAAGATGACACTTGCAACTTCGGTACTTCGGAACTTCGGTAGACATCCTCACAGTAGATACGTTCCATTAACAAAATGTGTTAATGAGCGGTTGATTTCATCTTTCGCTACAACTTGCGAGTGATGATGATGCGTTCTTTACCTAAACACCGTACCAGTTACAATCCCATAGTGTTAATTCTTCTTCCTCGAATAATGCAACAATTTTGTTTCTGGCTTCCATTACTTGCAAATGAATTGGCCCTTTATGCACTTCATCTCTAAGAGAGTCATTGTGTCTAGAAATTAATTACTGGAAATGTACCTTCATAAACTATTAACAACGAACCTGCCCAGACCAAAGCACGTGAAAAGAAAGCCAGTAATTTTTCGAATATAAGCAATCGCATGTGTAGTTAGTCTATACTTTGATCTTTTTGTAGATGTTGTCCAGACATGTTTGTATGTACTATGTGAGTTTTGGTATATTTAATGTGTGTTTATATATTTGTAAATACATTTACTTTGCAATGTGCACAATGACTCCCTTTTTGTGTAAAAATGAACATTGGTTAAATTGTATATAATTAAAGTTTAGGTTTTTTCTTTTGAGAATCATATTTGTCTGCTCATTTAAATATACAGTACAGTTAATTATACAACTTTTGTTAGTTTTCTCAGTTTCTTTTATATATAGTTTATTATTTGCTTTTTGTTTATATAGAAGGATCCTGAATATTGTGTTTAATTTTCATTGTAAACTGTTTAAGTACCCCATTGCTTTATCGGAGACATTACGCAGACCGCTCTGTTCAGTCTAGTCGCCCGCTGCATTGCTGCGCTGTGTTTACTGCACGAAGATGGTGGCAACGTGTGTCACTATCCATAGCCGAAGATGCATCTTGGGGAAAGTCACGCCCGCTTTTCACGATCGGCAGCGAAGGAGAGCGTTCTTAGCCGAAGGTAGTATACAGATTATAGACCAATAATCAGCCATATCGTCAACTCGGTGTGACAGCTCTGACGGATAGAGGGGTAGTGGCAATACAGAGGTTAACAAAGGGAACATAGTGGGTTCGAATCCTCACGTGTTGTTATTTATTATTATTATTATTATTATTATTATTATTATTGTTGTTGTTGTTGTTGTTGTAAGGAGTTAAGAGTAGATATGCCTTTATTACAAAGATTTACCCGCTAACATAGTACTACGCATACAATTCGAAATAAATTTATATTTACGATTTTTCCCCCAGCTTTTTTTATAGATTTGACTGACTCTTAACCACACATGGATTTAGTGATAATGAGAGCTTTTAATGCTAGAATCGGGTGCTTTTTTTAAATAGTTTATTTACCCTCTATCAATTTATATTTACGAAAAGGAGGCGAACGTAGGCCGTTTGGCCGTGGTAAGTCGCAGCAAAACCTCTGGGTCCACCGACTTATAGGACTCACTCGAGGTTATAGGGTTAGTGTGTGTGTGTGTTTTTTTTTTTTTTTTTTTTTTTTTTTGAGTAGTGTTTAACGCCCGTTTTCACTACTGAGGCACCACAGGCGGTGTGTGTGTGTGTGAAAAATAGAAGAGGCGCGATAACACTTGCAATTTCAAATTAATACTAAGAAGCGATAATTAGTGTATATATTACGTATATATAAATTCAGCTAAAAAGATATTTCACATAATGCAAAATTAGAAATCATAAAACAACAACACGTTAAAGGTATAAAAAAGATAGTCTCCCAATTTTAAAGTTATGTTTTAATAGAGGCTGGTTTTATTGTTATGCTATTTTTAATATTGTATTCTTTTTTGGAGATGGCTAAATAATTTGTTCATTTATGAATTAATTGCGAATTTCAATAGACAAAAATAGAAGGCGCAACAAAAATAACATTCGCAATTCCAAACTAACACAAAGCAGGCAAAGTTTCAGCTTAAGAGGCGTTCAATTTTCTCCGCTGCCGATCTTGAAAAGCAGGCGTGACTTTCCCCAGAACCCATCTTCAGCAATGGACGAGTCTATCCAAAGCTCTACTGGAGACAATAGGCGGCCTCAAGTAATCAGCTGTTCCTGTGGTATAGGGCTAGACCCGCCCTTTAGCACACAAACTGCAGTGGCTGCTATGGTGATGCGATAACATTTTCTCATTACGTGTAAGTTTTCAATGCAGTGTTACTCTACCGTGCAGTGTTTTACATTTGTTATTTTAGAAACGCAGCTATGTTACAAGAAGAAAAACATATGACGAGCGGTATTCAGTTCACGATTAACAAAACAAAATAAAGTTGGCACAATTTCAAACTGGATCGTCTCCGATTTTTTTTTGCATATATAGTATTTTTTGTAATATTGAGGTATCATTATTATTATTATTATTATTAATATTATTATTATTATTATTATATTCCATTCCCGGAGATATCTGACCCGGGGCAGATGTAGCGTAGTATGGGGATGAGAATGTGAGGATTTGTATTGTAAAATTAAGTTGTAAAAATGACGGTTGGGAATGATTATATGTATGTGAGGGAAATTAATAGTCTTCGAATGCGCGGCCAGGAGAAACGATAACATTTTTAATAGCTTTCTGAGGGAGTCGAGTGTAAAAGTTCGAGGTGAGAAGTTGTGGAACCATCCCTACCGGGAATCCATTTTAGTTAACGTCCATCATAAATATGTTAATTATTCATTACAAAGACGACATTATTAATGTCTAAATAACGTTTGTGTTTTCAGTGAATACCTAAGTTTGATATTTCCTCAATATGATCTCCTTTTAACTTATGATGTTTAGGATTGCGTTAGATTAGTCCCTACTTGCTCCCCAGTTAGTGAAATAAGTATAAAACGTTAGTTATGCGTTGTAGTGATGGGGGCGCAGCAATATAATTTCTGAACGGCCTAATATGAACCCTTTGTGTATCGTTGAAGGACTTGGAATTCGTGGTCAGGATAATCACAAGCTCCGTTAGCATGTGCAAATAATACATTAAACTCCTTATGGAATTGAGTTCTTACATCGAATTATATTGTTTTGTTCTCGGCATATTGCAGCACAAAGAAAGTGTTAGATGTTACTCTTTATCATAGAATGCATCCGATGTATGGTCACCTCCAATCTCAAAGATAATTATAAATAGGTAAAATTAGAGTCATCAAGAAATGCGGTGCAAGGACATCGGAGCGACGCCAAAGAAAAATATTAGCGAAAATAAAAGTTAATATTGTTAGAAACCTGTTCTTGAATTATCATATTTTTTAGGAATGTTATATTTTACATGTTCTGTCTCTTGAAATAATTGTGCTTATTGAATAGTGTTTAACCACTAAGACATCACAGGCGATGGACGCTGATGATACATGAGATGAAATGATAAACTAGGAAAGGATTTTTTTTAAAGGAAGGAAGTGTTCTTGGCCTAAGTTTAGAGTACCTCCCCGGCATTTGCCATTTAAGAGAAGTGAGGAAAATCTGCAAAAAATATCAGTCGGGGAGGATGGTCCTGTTGGGAATCTAACCCCAGACCTCCCGCTCACGAGTCCGCGCCTTAATGACCTCAGCCACCCGTGGCGGTAAACAATTGCACTATACTTAATACATAATATATATAATAAAGGCTTATACCCATGAATATTCATTGCCAGAATATGTTTATTTTCCGAACGATACTGTAACGGACCACCATTACTATCATTACCAAATGCCAAAAAGTTTAGAAAATTTGTCTAATTATGAAATGGAATATTTGAGGATGTTGAAAAAACTATTTCAGTTAAAATTAGGAATCGCACAGATTAAGGAACGTTTGGAAATTTTACCAGCAGTGAAAATAATGCAGAAAAGAATTTTGAAGTGGTAAGTATTTCCGATAAGGAAGGATGACTAATGGAAAATAAAGCAGACTTTTAAAGTAAGCTTGGAGGAAAAGCATGGAAAAGGGAGGCCAAGAATGAAGTGAAGTAATGTTAGTTTGAGATAAAGAGAGTTGAAAGAAATACTTTGTATTAAGTACAGAAAATGGCACAAGATTGAAAGGAGTTTAGAAAATGAGTACATGGCCCATCACAGAGAGACAAGGGGAATACGGGAGGAGGAGGAGGAAGAGGAGGAGGAGGAGCAGCAGGAGGAGCAGAAGAAGAAGAAGAAGAAGAAGAGTTAAAATGCCAATGAAAACTAAAATACACAGGCACACATATGTATATTGAAACGTGAATAAATTTTAAGGAAAAGAATAAAGAAGGCTGAACCAATACAAGTGTTTGCAAAATATGTGATCTATTAAGATATTTATTTTAATTGAAATCACGAGAAATTTTCTTAAGTTGTATCATATCTGACATAGGTTTATTTTTCAATTTTGTGAAATTGAATTGAATAGAAAATGAACACTTTTGAATGCTGGTCATTTATTTGTGCTGTGGAAAAACAGTTAATAAAATACCGCAATACATGGTATGCACTTTGTGTCGGCTAATTCAATTTTACTTCATTCTTTGTGAATTTAAAGGGTTACAGAGCATTCGAGTCACCGTGTGTTCAAGACTACCAGACATTGCGAAACTTAGCTGGCTTGACAGATGTTGAATAAGTGGACTCCTGGACGTTGTACGGATTCTTTTTGACCTGAATTTGTACGGGTCATCTGGTGGTAATCAGATTATATGGCGGGACTACCCACTGAGATGCAAATAATTCCTTCGTTTGTGTCTGCCATTGGTATCTAGGTATAGTTCCTGCAATATCTAAATCTCTTATTCGTAAGAAGAAAACATTTTCGAGTCATTAAACAATGTCACATTCTTCATATGTAAATACGCTATAAAACTTATATTTTGTAAAATATTGAATGTTATAAACGTACAAAAGTATGAAATATTATTAACTGAAGAAAGAAAAGTTTAATTTTCTAACTAAAAGGTATTATTATTATTATTATTATTATTATTATTAATTTTTATTTATTTATTTGCATACAACACAATGAATTTTTACCGTGAATGAGAACACAGATGGCATCTCCGTGCTTGAGAAGTCAATTCTTTAGATTCCACTTCAAAAGTTTTGTCTGGGAGATTTCACTTTCTTTCTTTTGTTTGGCAGAAATGACTGTATTTCATCGTTATTATTTTCAATGTTCCAACTATGGAATTATTACGCTCTTTTAAAGTGGCATTTGCCAATAGGATGAAAGTAAATCAATTGTCTATCATTATATTTCGGTTGGAGTTGTGAATTGGTTTATTGAGCTTCCTGATTAACGTAAAATATTATCATTATGTATTTCGGTTGATTTTACTACATAAAGATGGTATGAAAATGAAAAGTTATGGAGCAATTTTTTTTTAGTTTTAAAGTTATATACACTTGAAAGAACATTTTGTCTTAAAACATAAAAGTTGTTCGTCTATTCTTCACTATTGGCACATATTATATAAGAGTATTTACTGTAATAACATTCACTTATTTTATCTAAATATACTGAAGGTTCAAAAGCGAATAAATTTTTCTTGTATAATTTTTTCTTTTTTAATGTACTAGCAGTATGGTGTACATCAGCAAGAGCAAGAAGTTCATCAAAATCAGTTTACTGCCATATTTGCTGAACCTAGAATATTAACTTCGATGTTTATTAAATTTACGTCCTGTCAAGAATTTGTATTTTGATCAAAAGTTTCCAACCTTGCAACTGTGATGCCTTAATTCTTTCTTCTCCTTTGCATATTTGTATTTTTTGCATCTATTCGACATCGGGAGATTCACAGTTCAATTTATATCCATTTTCCATTATGAAAGCTATGCTCGCCCCTTCACTACTTAATTCTACGCCAATTTCATTTTCATATTTAGATAGCCTTTTCACCTTATCTTATTTTTCTGATCCACCGTTTTATTCTTTATAATTGTCTATTTCAGAAGAGTGCAAGATGTGCACATAAAAGAACATGTTCTCTTCAAACTGTGCAATACTCATGCCATGTTTTCCAGAGCTATTTAGAATTAAAATTTGTTAGGTTAATTAATTAAATGAAATCCGTAAAAGAGAAGACTGCATATATCCATGTGTGTCCGAGACGTGTTTTATTTTAGAAGCAATTAAAATAATTTATCGTTGGGATACGCGAGCGCTCAATATGCTTATCTTCATTGCAGGGTTAAGAAACGTTCTGGTGATAACGCAGTGTTTTGTAATAATTGTCCGTCTTCCTTTTAAACCACACAAACACAAAAGAAAGACATTGCTCAGCAAGCGCCTAAAAGCACGACCCACTGTTTCCCAGACCCCGAGGTAGGTATCGATACAAAATGGTGTATATGTGATCCGTTTGTTAATTACATCACAATATTAATTTGTGGTTATCTGGTTTATTACAGTGGTTTAGAGTTGGAAGTAAATCAACAGTAGCGTGTTAGTTTTTTATTAAGTTAATAATGATATAGTGAAATCACACCGGGAACTTGTTTAGTACCATGTGGGTTTACTTTTGTATGTTTTTGTTATGGCCACAAACCCCACTATACTTACCAGACCTCAAGTTAGGTATCCATAGTAGACAAAATGGTGGAATGTGTGGTCCCTGTGTTAATTACATCACGTTACTAATTTTCAGTTGTCTGATTTATTACAGTGTTTGTTGGAAGTAAATCAACAGTAGCGTATTACTTCTTTTATTTTTATTAATTAATATTGATTTAGTGAATGACACCAGGCACTTGTATAATTGAAAGTGTTTAGTACAACATGGGTTGCTCTTGTATGTCTTAATTATGGCATCTCTATCATTGTACATGTTTTCAGATTTCATTTTTAAATTAAATTTGCGAAAATAGCTCCCTGACCGTGCAAAAAGTACATCCAAACTTCTACTGATGAATTCTTAGAAACGTTTTTGATGACGTTTGGGCATCTACCATAGTCTGTAATACACTTTACATTTGTTTAAGAATAAAACCATCCAAGGTTAAAAATGGAAAAATGACAACGGCTGATAAAAACGAGGAGATGTTTAGAGCCCTCAAAGAAATGAATACAAACATTCATACATTAAACGTTTTGAAAAGTGAATTAATTTATATTTGTTTAATGCTTGCCAGTAATGATCCTACAACAGAAAACCGTTTTTGCACTATGAACAAAACACGATATAAAGAATGAAATATTCAGATGTCTGTAGAAATTCTAAAGTGTATAACGATCGTATATAGTAAAGTTTTTAATTAAGTTTCAGTTCAGAAACCTTTAATTCTCTCAGCGAAAATGTTTCTATTTTGAAGAAAAATAAATATATAGAGCAAGTAGACAAACGGTAAATATATAGTCTTTAATTTTAAATCTTCCCCCTCCCCCCTATTCTGCAATTTTTTATTTCCTGGCTGTGTTTCGCACATTTCAACAAGTGCGTCGTGTTCTTTTTGCAAATTAGTTATAAACTACGCTTTTAGTTTTACGCTTTGCTTCGTTTGAAGAATCAGATCTTCCAGAACAAAGGCAAGATGCTGCCCAACACACATTCCCTCACTTTACCTTAAAGTTAACACTAATTGATGCGTTACTGAGAAATAGCAGCAACGTTTTGCATAAAACGTCTACACCACCGGGGTTAAATCATACGTGTTAATTATTCCGTTTTTTACTTAGTTTATACTATTTATTTTTGTTAAAATTATTAATATATACCCTTATTTGTTTTTTCTCTCCCTCTTGTCGGCTCTAGCGATCTTGTTGTAACCATACTTGGCCTCATAGACCCCAGATCACGAGTTCAATTCCGGCCAGGAATCGATGGATTTTTTTCGGGCGCAAAAAAATCAAAGAATGGCTTCCTTCGGAAAGGAAGTAAAGCAGCGAGTCCCGTGTCATACATTTACGGCACGTAAAATAACTTCAATCCTGAAAAAAGAAGCCTCTGAGCAAAATTTCGTTTCACGCCCTGAATTGATTGGAACGCTGATGACTGAAATGTTAAAAAGGCGTTCATAAATAAACCAAATACTATTACCATTCTTCCTATTTCCCCCCTTATTTAGATTGTCTCCAAGCATTATGCAACTTTCTAGATTGAAAATTAACTTTTTTCAACTTAACTTGCCTTCTACTTTTGATTAAGAACTCAAGCGGTTCGAAATACTGCACTAATTGTGCGATTGTTTCAGTGTTTTGTTAGATTTTGCTTCTCTAGTTCCTATTAGTTTTAACTATATTTTATAACATGTTATTTTTATTTTACTATATATATACAAAAATATTACAGCATATATATATTATAGGCTTAGTAAAAACGTCCTCCATTGTATTACAACGTAACTTCACTAATGAAGTTAATGATAAGTAACCACCAATAGACATAGCAACTCCGATCGCTTTTTAAAATCTATTTTAAACGTTTTTAATGTGGCTTTTTTAGAGCTGCACTGGTAGCATTGTTGCACACGCTTCATATCAACAGCACACGTAGACGGGCGGACTATTGATTTCCTCTTGCACATACAACACGAATCTTTAAATTTCGCATACCATGCACATTTAGTTATCTCTTGGTGGATTATTTCCGTATTCTGCTTCAAAGCGACATTGAACTGCAATTATCGATATAGTCGTATAGAATTCCAGGACATGAAATGTCTTCTTCACTGTTGTGGCAATCATTTTAACAAATATCATTTAATGATTATATTCATCAAGGACGGAATAAATGTAAATGTTCAGAGTTTCTTTACAATGTTGTGTAAGAAAAACAGCAGATATTTTTTACTTAACCTCTATACATTATATAATATGTTGTATATGTACACTATCACTTATTTTCATATATATTTCTTACATTTCTAAGAGAAACACAAAGAATAAATCAGTATAGAAATATTTTCACAGAAAAATGCAATAATAGAAAGAAAAAATCTATTAGACGAAACAATATCATACTGGCTGTAATAATTGCCAAGCAAACTTTAGAAATTTAGCTTATGAATCTTTGGAGGTATTCATATCCTTCCAAAATTGTTGGATACTTCTGGGAGACAGTCTAAGCTTTTAAAATGCACTTTCTGGTATCTCTCTCCTCCTTGTCATTAATAATGCTATGTACTTGACGGGTTTGGGACAGCCAGTCCTCTCTGATTTTCTTACATATAGTGTGATTATGTTGAATTATGTTGCACAATACAATCTTCTCTACTAGATGCAATTTAGAGATATTGCATGATACTAAACATTTTTATAAAATTGTCTCCGATTCATCTTTCCTTCAGTTTTCACAATATTCCCAGCACAGCTATAGAACTCGCATTACGTTTAACAATCAGAGGAACACACAGTTGGGAAATCTTCTCTCCTGTACATTGGCGTGCAATGTACTCTTCTCTTTCCGAAATGGGTTCACCTGTTAGACGGCCACAGAAGAAGCTTCTTTTGACAATTAAAAAGAATAAAGCTCGACTAGAACATTAAAGTTTGGTTTATCTAAGATGACTTTACTCCATATCTCCACAGTCAAAACTAGATATAAGCGATCAGCATGTACTTGACACCACTAATCATATTGACTGCGTGCGCCAGACACATTCCTCGCATTTCGAATTAGTCAGCCCACTGTCTGTGGTCTCTCAGTATGGTTCTTGCATTATGAGCAGAGAGGGTCGTACACATTTAAACAGCACACTACCTGAACCTATTGGTCATTTTGAACCAAGATATTGACCTGCAAGATTTTCAGAATTCAATCCTTTGGAATTTTGTTTCCGGGAACATCTTAATGGTTAAGTTTCATGATAAAATTGGCAGGGTTGAAATTTTCTCATATATGCGTGTTCGAAGAAACTGCAAAGTTTGGCCTGAATGTAGAAGGCTAACGAGAGGGCGAGAAAATGTTTAAGGAGATGTGATGAACAATTTGAACATCTACTGCGAATGGTTATCAAGTAAATATATATATATATATATATATATATATATATATATATATAGTGGTTTGTTTATTGCTGGTTAGTTCAATAATGCATGACGGTTATGTTTGATTTGGAACATTACTAACTTTAATAAGTCACCTGAATATCAATCGGTCCTGGTGGTGTAGTGGTTACCATACTTGCCTCCTAAACCCAAGATCGCGGGTTCGAACCCGGCCAGGACCGATGGATTTTTTCGGGGCGTAAAAATCCTAAGTATGGCTTCCTTCGTAAGGGAAGTAAAGCCCTGAGTTGAATGGGACGCTGATGACCTGAGCTGTTAAAGAGCGTCCATAAATGAATCAATCACTCACCTGAATATCACATCTCTAATATTAGTACGTTAAAATCCGACTTAGAAACCCGCGGTCATTTCCTGGCTATAGTCTCATTTCACACCGCCCGCTGTCCTGCGCATGTAGCCTTACATGTAAATGAGGTAGACTTTATACAAAATCGTGAACGAAACACGGAATATCGTTGCCGTACTGTACACACAGTTTGTTCATTGAAATTCAATTACCACATTAATTTCTTATGGTAGCGAACTTTCCATATACGAGGGTAGGTCCATAAGTTTCCGGTCTAACTATTTCCTAGGTATGATAAACACAAATAGTAGGAAGTCTTGTCTGCAAAACAGCATCCACCACTTCTTCGTTATATTTACATTTCATTCCTCGGAGGTCCTTCTTGAGTTTTGAAAACAGGAAATAGTCACTGGGAGCTAGATCTGAGCTGTAGGGTGAATGGTCGATCTCCTTGAAGCCATATTTCTTCACAGCTTCCTTGCACAGGCGTGTTGTTGTGAAGAATGCACACACCACCACTCACTTTCCAAGATGGGAGCCTAGACTTCTTTCCTCAGTCCAAAAGCAGCAACGAGTCATCTGTTGTCAGACATTTTTGAGATCTGTTGGGGCAATGAGAGAGAGGTTCGGAAACCATTGTTTCAGGAGATGAAACTATGGTCCTCTAGTATGATCTCTTGTCCAAAAGAGAATCAATGGAGTGGTGTATAACTGGCGAAGCACCGTCTCTAAAGGCCAAGGTCACTCAGTCAACCAAGAAGGGCATGGCCACAATCTTTGGGACTGTGAAGGAATACTCTTCATTGAGTTCAAGGAGAAGAACGCCACAGTAAATGGAGTACTATGCTGGCCTACTGCACAGACTACGTGCTTGTACTAACCTTATTCATGTTTAAATGTTTATGAATAATTCGAAGGACTGTTGTTATAGAAAGGCCCAACCTTACTGCCATTTCTGTAACTTTGAGCCGCCGGTCTTCCTTAATTTCTCCTTCCACAAGAGCGATGTTTTCAGGCGTGAGCACCTCCAAGGGCAGACCTGACCTATTCGAAAAAGTTTGGCCCATTCTTTTACGGCAGAATATGGGGGGATGCCTCCCCCTATACACCCTCCAATCGCTGTTTAATTTCATTTAGAGTTAGTCCTTTAGTGAATAACTTAATAACAGGTCAACACTCCATTTTGAACATGTCACAATCTTCTACACTTCTAGCTTCTAGCTTTCTTTATGCAACTATATCTGAACTGAACACAGCGGAGCGGAAGTTACAGGTCAAATTATTTACTTAACAGATAAGGGTTTTGTGAAGGCGATAATCCTTATCGGCGAGGCCGGAAACTTATGGAATTACCCTCGTATATGTTTTTGTTGGTCATTTTAATCTGAGCAAACAATCCTTCAAACACCTTATATTATTTAGGATTTTGTTTTTTCTTTTATAATCCCGTATCACACCAGCGCACAAAAATGCCAAATTGAACCCAGAACTTCCAACCACAAACTTATTCATCTTATAACCACCTTCGTCTCTGGATATGAAATCAATTCTGTTTTGAAAAGGTGTCGTGAAAATTTATGGATGCATTTATGAACGAGTCATTTTTCTAAATTTGTTTCTTGCCGCTTTCAGAACACCCGCAGCTCAATATCGGAGCAATTTATTTCCATACCACAAGTCCAATACAGAGGGAGGTTCATACTGTAAATCAAAACCTATGCTTTAATTACCCCAAGTCAGTTGTTCCAAAGCACCAATTTAGCCATAACATTAATATTGTACAATTTGTTAACTCTGCCGCCAAAAATATCGTAAGCTTTACAAAATATTTTATATGGATTTAACATCCAACTGTTTTTTCTCTCCAAATGAACTAATATAGATGTTCCGTTAAAACCAAGTTTCCCTATTCGGTTGCCTAACATGCCCTTTCCATTATAAGGATTTTGATGAATCGTTTAGCTTAACACTTGTATTACTAACCCATGTTCCTGACAATTGTCTTTAAATTAGATAGCTACATTTTAAAATTATTATTATTATTATTATTATTATTACATAAAGGGCGAATATTACCAAGCTTAAATCTAACCTGTTAAAGCTTTAATTACGTTGTATTAATTTTATTTTCATGTGTTAATATATTACTCTAACTTGTTTTATTCCCTCCCCCCGTGTTTCGAATGTTAACATGCATAAAGTTACTTTCGAAATGCAAAATTTACCCTTTCGCTTTCGCCTTTGAAGAATAACATAGATGCTCGAAATATTCGCTCTGTTTGTGTCATTATTTTAGCGCTTTATTTATTTTTGAAATTCCAGTTTTTATCATTTTAGTTGTATTGTTCTATATTGCTTCACTTTTATTTTTAGTATATATATATATAAATACCTTATACAGAGGGTATCAAAAATGTATACATACTTCAAGCAAAGAAAAAACTGTGTTAACATAACAAAACTGAATTCACATAAACAGAAATTAATGAGCACCAATCATCTCAGACTTTTACAGTTACGACAATTGCTCAAAATGCCCACCATCGGCGTCGATACACTTCTGAGTACGTTGAACTGCTGATTGAACAACGTTTGAGGAAGTGTACTCAGCGATTGCAGCACATGCTGTTTCAATTTCTTCCCGAAGTGCTGCCAGTGTAGCTGATTTTCTACGGTAAACAACATCCTTAAGAGTTCCCCATAGGTAGAAGTCCAACGGAGTTAGATTCGGAGAACGCGGTGGAAACTCACGTACACATTGCTTTGTAGATTTCTGCGGTGAGTGCTCAAAACGTTCCAAAACCATTGCCGAGGACGCGGGGCTTGTTGCTGTGCGAGATCTGTCAGATCTGCCCTTGTGAACATCGCATACGGTACCACGAGTCTCAAATTTGCCTCGATACGTGCAATTGTTACTCGCGTTGGCGGTTCTGTTCTGTACACACGTCTCCATTGCCTTTGAAGCTCAACAACATTCTCGGTTTTACAATACCACTTCAAAATTGTTTTCCGCTGTTTAAACGATAATCTTGGCTCCATTTTGTTATAGCAACCCTAGCATAACGTAATGTGAGTCACATCTGTTTACAGAACATCATATGATAATCTTGGCTTCATTTGCTCATTGTTGATTTACCTGTCACGCTATCATACCAGTAGCAACGCTATCATAATGCATGTGAGTCACATCTGTTCACACCGCCACGGGTGGCCGAGGTCGTTAAGGCACGGACTCGTGAGCGGGAGGTCTGCGGTTCGAATCCCGCCAGGACCGTCCTCCCTGACTGGGGTTTTTTCCAGGTTTTCCTCAGTCTTCATAACTGGCAAATGCCGGGGAGGTACCTAAACTTAGGCCTGGAACGCTTCCTTCCTTAAAAAAAAAATATCCTTTCCCAATTTATCATTTCATCTCATGTATCATCAGTGTCCACCGCCTGTGGTGCCTCAGTAGTAAAAACGGGCGTTAAACACTACTCAAAAAAAAAAAAAAAAAAACATCTGTTCACAGAACATCATACTACACATTACTGTTGTTTTTCTGTCCAACTTTGAAATATATTAAATGCATATCTACTGTGAAAGTTTGTATACATTTTTTGGCACCCTCGGGATATACAAGTATGATGCCTAAGGATAAAAATTCGAGCAGCTTTCCAAAGCAAGATTGATTATTAGTTGACAAAAATATATTTCATCGAACTTACTCGAAAGAGGCAGGTTTCAATTGGGATTATTTTCAAAAAATATATTGCTGGACACCAAATTTTGTTTACGCAGAAACGCTACGATGAGCTTGCACGCTTTATAGTGTTAGTGAGCTACTGTTAGAAATTCCAAAATGTGTCAAACAACACTAACACTCACTACATATGAAGTCAAAACAAAACGAAAACAATTTTATTTCTGAGAATGTGGAGGCTATGTATAGCTGCATCTTACGGAGGAAGCGAATATTCCACAGTAATCAATTGCTGAAAAAAGACCATAGCAAAAATGTTCCAGACGAATCCATTTTTAAAAACAGCTCCAGAATGTACTGTATTTGAAGTAATAATTGCTTTTTGCTCTTTAACCCTCAAGATTTGCCTACAATTAGCACTGTAATTGAATTTATTGCACCAAATACATAGTAATATCGTTATTTACTTATGGATTTAACAAAAATCAAGTCCTCCAAGAAATTAGAAAATGTTTGGATGATTAATTAACCTGGATATTAGTGAATAAATGACGGATATTTATGGATGATATTATAGCTAATGTGGATGTGATAAAATTTAATTCCAGGAAGTAGAATCTACTAATTTGATTTGTGGGTTCACAAAAACCTTTAACACTATAATTGTAAGACGTGTGTAATGAAACTATATAATGAATTGAAATAGCTGTAAACTAAATAATATATTATATTTTAGAAATAAAAAGAATGGTTAAGCATAAATGACCACCTTTGTTATAATTCAGACAGATATAAATGATTTTTTTTTCTTAGAAGAGAGTGCACCATATTAACAAATCTTACATTTTCTCTTTAAATGTTTGTTTCAGTACGACTTACTTTACTGAACTTGTTCATAGCCAACATCGAATTGTAGAAGAAATACGTTCATAGCATTTTAAGGTTAGCTTCAGTAAAAAATGGCATTAATTGTGAAGTCTTCTACAACGGTTGCAATATTAGAAACAATAACTACCGAAATTCTCTGTCCACCAGTATTCTATTAAGATAAGGATGGCTCAAGAGAGTCTTTTTAATTTTTGTGAATTATTAATCATTTGTGATTTTAAAAAACGAATAATTATTAAATTTGTATTTAAAATAAATGTAATTTATTTTTATTATTTAGGAGAAGTTTACACAAAGTATGAAATTATACATTTCCCTTTACTCTATTTCACTTAACTTATTTTTATTGTTTAGTGAATTTTGCAAAGCATTGTAGAAATGTTAATTAGGGCGTGAAACATTAATGCTTGAATATTTATAAAGTATACATTTTATTATCATGTGATTCTAGTTATTCATTCCCAGCATGCACTTTGCATGCACTTTAATATTTTCACTCAAGAAGAAGCAACCTGAATGTGTTCAGCTGCATTGGTTACAGTTGATGTGGGAATTTTAATTCAGAATTCAAGTTACTTCCTGAAAATAATCAGGCTTAAAGTTAAGTTCTCTCCAGCTGTAGATGCTCTAACAATACTTTTAGTGCTGGGCACATTGTGAGGAAAATTAAGAAAAGTGAACAAAGAAATTCAGATTTAGGAAGAGTGAAGAAATCGAGAGTTTCTAAGAGTCAGAGGCTGTTAGGAATTAATCTTTCAAGAAACAGCAGCTCTTAAGTACCGTCCATAAATTCCTGTGACATAGAAGAACCTTTTCAGAATATTTTCTTATTGGTTAATTTAATAAGATTAAAATTCTTACAGAGAAAAAAGTTAAGTCTGAGCTTTTAGAAAAAAAGAGTATACATAATCTTTAATTTATGATGTAAGAGCATTAGTGTGTTACCCTAAGAACTAATTTTGGCCTTGCACATTTTCCTTTTAAAGTACACATTTTACTGTTTTTAAAGTATCTTTGTAAGCATAGTTTTATACCTTTCACTAAATGTAAATGTTTCATTTTAGTTATTTGTAATAATTGAGATAGCCATGGAACATGAGTCTATCCCCAAATGCTTAATAAGACTTATTTTATCCCTATCAAGTAGCTATTGATAGCAACATCTACAGAGGAAAAGAGTTCCTGAAAAAGCCAACTAGAAGTCTGAAAGGTTGTTCATTAGACAAACGTGCCATATTCTGGATGTGGAGTCTTCTTTGCATACCTGCATACCCACATAATTTATAAATATCATAAAATTGCATAAAGTTTCATCTTTAGATGTCAAAATCAATATTGCTATCAAATATTTATTAAAACTAAAGTTCTATAAGGGAGGGGGAAAAGGAGTTTCATTGGATATTTTAAGGAAAATTAAGATAATTCCTATGATAGAAACTGTCTAGTAAATTAAAATCATCAAATAATTAGTGGAAAGTGCTGAGAGCTTAAAGTATTACATTAATTTCATACAAAATGAAGTATTCACATTTCAAATGTCTCATCATATGTTGGTGCACATTGTACGTATTTATTTATCTTAAAACCTCTTAAAATGTTACAATAAAGGAAATATTTATTGCATCACCCACAAAATATTTGTGTTTTTCTCTTTGTCTAGAAATATCAGTATTTTGCAATTTTATTATTGCTAATAATCTTTATATATAACAAAAATACATGCAAACAGTAAAACTGGAAAAAAAAAAGTCAAATTTTATTACTAAATATCCAAATTTTGTAATTAAAATTGCTTAGATCTGATGAGTTCTTGTTTAATAATGATAACAAGGGAGTCTTTACACATATAAAATAAGTCCTCTTCATCGTAAAAATTCTGAAACAATACTTTGTGTTCCTTCCCTGAGCTTTTATTACGGCATCACATAGTCTCAGCATTGAAAGTGCTAAACTTTGACTTGATCAGGCAAAATCTCACTAAACCACACCCAATGGATGGCTTCAACCAGGCCTCTCTCTCTGTGCGTGCGTGCGTGTTTTGTTGAGTGAGATCTGGGCTGTTCCCTGTCCATGTGAGGGTGGAAATCGCTCATTCTTCAAGAAAATTCTAATCTGTAGCTTAAAAGTGTAACCTTTTTTATAATTTTGTATACCTAACGTCAATCTGGTAAAATAGTAGTTTAGTATGGTAAAATTAGTAGAGTTTAAGCAAGAAGTTCACTTTTCTTGCCCTATGACATGTTGCGGAGTCATTTTGGAAAGTGCAATTTTGGGTGATACAAACTGCTTCACAATTTTGGCAATACTTCCTATTAAAACCATGATGATGCATCTACATTTACTATTCCTTCAACAAAATGCAATAAATCCCCTCCTTTACTGGAAATACAACCCTAGACTTTTCACACTTTCTGCGAACTCCACTGTTGAGCCTAAACATTCTGACAGAAATTCTTCACCGTAACGACGAAGGATAAACATTTTCCCATCGTTTCCTCTGACATTAAATTTTGATTCATTTCTTAATGGGCATGTTCCTTGGTCCATTCTAGTCTAGCTTTCTTCATTTTAGCTGTCAAAGGGAGCTTTTTGTGTGGCCATCTAGCAGATAGACCCATTCCTAAAAGTGGTTCTGCTGCAAACCACCAGACTAAAAGTTTCTTCCTATTCTCTTTTTAACTCCACTGAAGTCATGCGTCGTTGTTTTTAAAGACAGGCCCTTTTCTGTCCCTTCCTTTGTATCTTTCAAAATTCGTAGTTTTCTTGTATTTAGTCAATAATCTTGACACAGTGGATTGGTTAAATCCCATCTTTAATGCAAAATGTCTAGTAGAAGGGCCCTCTGAAACTAATACGACAATTACAATGTTTTTGCGAGGAGTTAATTCAACTCCTTTGCCCATTTTGTGTAGCTGTTATTAAACACACATCACTACATTAAAACCATTAATAAAGGCAGTAGCATCACAATTGAAAAAATTTAGAAGTTCTGTTGCATACAACAACGCACAATCACTTATAGATAAAACTAAACTGAAATAGTGAACCCTATGGTTGTCATTAAGTAAGGTAAGTGTAAAAATACACTAAATCTACAGGTGATTCGATAAATATTTTCAGTAGTGTACATTATATTATTGGCTTTAAAAACAAAAAGAGGGAAGAATTATGTGATACACACCAAACATATTCCCTGAAATCACTTTAAAGGAACTTAAGAGTCGGTATTTTTGTAATGACACAACAGCACAATCATTGGAGCAATGATATATGGACACGTACAATGGCTTTCATTAGTATTGCCCATTCGACTTTGATATCGATTTGAAATATTGTTTTGCGAGGGCGTCACTTATGGGGCATTGTATATAAAACCTTTAATATCGATCTGTTACCGTAATAACATTCAGTATTTTGGGTATGCTTTCGATAAACTATGATTTTAGAAAATACCATGCCTTATACTTTAAAAATAATGCGTGGATATATCGTAGGAATCCCATCCATAGAGATATGAAAACTGTAAATCAAGGATTGGACGTTCATGAAGAAGACCTTGAAACGAGAACGAAGAAAACACCGGAGGAAGAAACAGCAAAAACAGCAATCTTCAACTCAAACAGGTGATCCTTTATAACCAACGATCTTAATCCTAAGAGAACTACATCTTAATTTCAAGGTTTAAGAAGACGTGTACATAACAGTGGTATCAATCACAAGAAGGCGATTGTGAAGGAAAACTTCAACGATATTCAACTTAAGATTCTGCATATACATTTAAAGTAAAATTTTTTTTTTCTGTTATTACAATATGGAAGGTAACAGGTGCTATTTATAGCTTGTAACAATGACATTTTGGGAAAATAAAGAAGGCAGAAGTATAGTATGTATATTGCAATTTTACTGTTTAAGTTAAATGTTCTTATTAATGCTCTAAATTAAAATGTGTGAATAATTCAAAATCAATTTAAATAAAATAGTAAATAAAAAATGTAATACTAATCGTATTTACACGTTTTTAAAATAATTAATTTGAGGAGAAAAGCTCTACACCTCGTTATATAGCGCCACAGGTGGCCGAGGTCTTTAAGGCGCGGACTCGTGAGTGAGAGGTCTAGGGTTCGTCCTCCTTGACTGAGGGTTTTGCAAGTTTTCTTCAGTCCTCATTAATGGAAAATGTCGGGAGGTTTACTTAGGCCTGGAACGTTTCCTTCCTTAAAAAAAAATCCCTTCCAATATATCATTTCATTTCATGTATCATCAGTGTTCACCGTCTGTGGTGCCTCAGTAGTAAAAACGGGCGTTAAACACCATTCAAAAAACCTCGTCATGTTTCCTAAGTTCTCGAAAACGATGTAACATCGTATCGGCAATACTGAACGGCTGTGTACTAAATTAAGTAGAAATAAATATAACCCTGCGACAGTCACTTGTTAACTGTGCTCTGCGCTTCCCCTCCATTGTTAGCAAAGCCGTGATGGAATAATGCATATCGAATTACCACATTCTGGTGTTTTGTGCGTTTTTGTCCCAAATCTGCAGGAAGTGAGTGAGGTTAACTAACCCAGAGTTTTCAATGTGGGCGGTGAATGTCCGAACAAACTGTCAAGGACATTAATTCCCACCAGTTGGTCCTTCGCAACGTGGTTTGATATGTCACATAGAACGCTTCCTTTCCGGAATTTCCTCACACATAGTCACAGTCTAGTAACACAATTAAACTGTGCTCACATCTTTCGTTCCGGGGTCATTGCTAGCAGGGTACGAATGCTATGTGTTTGAAATAACTTATCCGTTTACTAGCTAGCGTAGGTTGATTGGAATATCGGATTAAGTAAGTCGTATTATTTCTGTAAATACTTTACCGTATGCGATCTAACACCTCTGTGGATTACGCATTGTCTATTTGGGGAACTGCGTAGGACATGTTGCTTTAGAATATTTTTTTTTTTAAACATAGTCTTCATGTAGCCTAAGAAAGCAAATTAAAGGTAACTTTAAGCTCCGCCAAACTCCGAAAGTACTTGCTTAAGTCACCAGTTGATCATTCGATATTTTTTAATTTCTTGCATTCGACATCAGTGAAGAGCAAGAAACAGTAGAAAACAAAACTTTTTATAAGAATTACGCAACCTTCGTGCGTCTTGATGATAATTTAGAAATCCTTTGGTAAGCATAACAAACGTAATTAAGCTGAATCTGGATCAATTTGAACTGAACTTTGATCATGAGCCCCTCTTCATAGAGTCGTTAATTCTCTCTCTCTAAACATACGAAAGATAAGCTCTAGGAACAAGTTCCACTACCAATAAAACAATTGTGTGACTAATATTCTCGAATCACTCATTTGAATTTTTCTAACTATACTGTTATATGTTTAGAGAGATGAAGTATGACGTACAGCGTTTTCGTAAATGAACATTTTATGAATAAGTGTGCTTGAAATCAGAAACAATCAGAATGGTTGTGAAATTACAGAAGGTACACACATCATTACTACCGGATGAGCAGATAGGGGTCTCAATTTCCAAATGTTCAATTTAACATTCACGCTACATTCCTTGTTACCATTTGTTTTTACCATCATGGGTGGCCGAGATCGTTAAGGCGCGGACTCGTGAGCAGGAGGTCTAGGTTTCGAATCCCACCAGGACCGTCCTTCTTGATAAGTTTTTTTTTTTTCAGGTTTTCCTCAGTACTCATAAATGGCAAATGTCGGGGAAGTACCCTAAACTTAGGCCCGGAACGCTTACTTCCTATAAAAAAAATTCTTTCCCAATTTACCATTTCATGTCATGTATCATCAGTGTCCACCACCTGTGGTGCTTCAGCAATAAAAACGGGCGTTAAACACTATTAAAATGTTTTATTTTGTTTTTATTTACGGACACTCTTTAACATCTCAGGTCATCAGCGTCCCATTCAATTCAGGGCGTGAAACGGCCGATAAATTTTGCTCAGAGACCTCTTCTTTCAGGCTTGAGGCTTTTCAGAGCTGTAAATCTATAACACCGGACCTAAGGCTTTACTTCCCTTTCGAAGGAAGCCATACTTTGGGTTTTTACGCCCGAAAAATTCCATCTACACTGTCCGGGATTGAACCCGCGATCTTGTGTTTACGAGGCAAGTATGGTTACCACTAGACCACTACTAGACTCCTAGTTACCATCATAACTTAGTGTTTGATATCCAGAACACTACGCGATACCGGATGAAATACTCTCAAAGAATAACCTTGACAGGAAGTATATTTGTAGGCGTGCGGAAATATTTACGGCTCGTCGTAGGTGTGATATGCCCCAGTTCTCACGTTTCTTTATGCGAAGCAAAGGATTCGACGACAAAAGTCTAGTGTCTGCTTCGTTTTAAAGCGTAAGTATGAAAAGTTCAACCCGCTAATAACGAAAAATGACAACTGAAAAGAATGCACTATTTTGCATTACTAATAATTGAGTTTTGTTTGGGTTTAAAATCTATATATTTTGTGTTATCCGTTTTGGAAGAATTCTATAGTTTCCACAGCTGTTTACATACTTTTATACTTTAAATTGGAATCATATAAATAAAGGAATCTAGTTTTAGAGCATTTATATTTAATTTTTCCATTATTTTTCATTTCAGAACGAAATTGATGAACTGGAACACCAAATTTTCCGAGCGAAAAATTTTATGAGAGGTCGTATTTTCAAAATTTACACACTTTTCAGAGGTATTAAGTTCCTACGAGATTATTTTCAACATTATATATTCAAGAGACAGCTACAATTCTGGCCATTTTCATGAAAGCTGTCACTTGGCACATTATTTGTAGGAAGAACAAGAAATTAATACTGCTTAAATCAAACTCTCTGTGTTTTTATGAGGTTTGTCCAACTCAAAAGAGGAATATAATGGAAATTTTGAACAAGTTAACGTTTATAGATAAATGGGTACTCTTAAAACTGCTCGTAAATAACAGGTAAATCTGACTGTAGCCCGAAAAATGTCTGGAAATAAGCTACTTTTGAAGAAAGTACAACTTGTTTCAATGTGCATTTAATTACAAAGAAAAATGTTCAAAAAAGTACTCCTGTAGCTGGTGAGGTTAACATTGGGATTTGGGATAAAACATGGATTCTTGTTCGTCTTGAAGCAGCTGAAGAAAAACGAAAGAATGGGGGCATAAAAAGAGAAAGATGGAGCTGAGCCGTAGGAATAGAGAAAAAAGAAAGAAAAAAGAGAGAAAATATTCAAAATTCTGTATGGAGAAGAAATATTTTCAGTAATGGTCGACCGCCACGGGTGCCCGAGGTTGTTAAGGCGCTGACTCGTAAGTGGGAGGTCTGAGGTTCAAATCCCACCAGTACTACCCTCCGTGACTGAGGTTTTTTCCACGCTTTCTTCAGTCTTCATTAATGGCAAATGCCGGGTCGGTACCCTAAACTTAGGCCTGGAACTCTTCCATATATTCATATATCCTTTCCCAATTTATCATTTCCGCTGGTGTATCATTAGTGTCCACCGCTTGTGGTGCCTCAGTAGTAAAAATGGGCGTTAAACACTATTAAAAAAGAAGTTAAATTTTTCTGCACTCTAGTAGCGATTGTTTTGTGAATTAACATATCTACTCAGATGGATTCGCCCATAAAGAAAATTAGATTAGGGCCAATTTCTCCATCATTCACACCATTCAAAATCCAGTCATATAATCTGCTCCTTGATGCAGGGTCACCCGGTTTAAGACCTTACACAACGTAATTTTGTAGGGCTTTAATTTCAGTAGCTTTTTAGCCGTTCTAACAGAGGAATAGGAAATTCCCGTTTGCTGAGGAAGAAGTGGAAGTGATTTTTAAGGGAACGTTCCAGAGCATGTCCAATTTTACCTAACGTTCATTCTTTGAATATTATACGTGACCGTGTACGCTTTTATATATATATATATATATATATATATATATATATATATATATCAAGAATACTTCCGGTTTCATGAAATTTATTTACCACTCTGTGAATCGAACTTCGACTTGAAAGTTTAATGTCAGCAAATTTCTCTTGAAAAATCTCGTACATCACAAGCCAATTTTGTACACACATACATCGTAAATATGTACGCTTTGAGGAATAGAATACCTGATTGAGGCATATTAACGTAATTAATACACTGTATTACACCGCTAATGAATACTTAATACACTGTCACACACCACTCAAGGACATGTCTATACGTTCCTAACTGAAGAGCTCGGTCAACTGCGCCCAACTGCATTTGGAGCAGTCCCGCAAAGGAAAAATCATCCTATAGAATGGAAATATGCAAAATTGTTGTTGAAACTTTGGAACTGCCTTAAGATGGAAACACTGTCTCGGAAAAGTGCATCAGTTCTATCAATTGCATTAACAAATTGCGGAATTGCCTATCCAGGAAAGAGTTGAACAGCGAAAGTAGTTGAAGATTGGCATTCGTTTAGATTTGCGAAGGGAAAATTTGCCGCAGACTGTTAATACTGTTCATAATCATTTTGCTTATCATTTGAATATGTAGCATGTATATTTTTAATATTGAATTAAGAAAACGCAATGTTTCAAACTTGGTAACAATCTCCAAAAATTGTAAATATATATATATGGGTAAGATTTGAGAATATTACTTTTAACCGAGCGGGATGCTTGGGACTCGCTTCCTGGGAGGTTTTGGTTTCAATTCCCTTTAAGAGAGGCTATGCTGATCTTAGTTTTTTTTTTTTTTTTTTCCTATGTCACTTAGTCTAAAGCTGGGATGGGTATTTATATTCCACCCATTTTAAGTTCTTCCATTTTATATAATTTCATTTAATTGGTTCTGTTACAGGGTCAAAAGTGCCAGGGCGAGGTGGGCTGGCGCGCTGTGATGATGGCTTGCACTTTGGAAATAATTCTGCTCCGGTTTCTGGAATGGAAGTGGACTTTCCGAAGGGGCTCGTACAACTCGGGAAGGGGCTCCAAGAGGCACCGGGGTGCTCTATCTGGAAACATGTTAGGGACCCTATCCGCGTCCGCGCAGTCACCGCTCGTAAATCCTACCCTCATTGGAGGGCATTGACAAAAAGAGTCAACCATATGAATACGGCTAGAGTACCGAGAATATCTCTTTGCACCAGACCTTCCATCCATCCAATATAGGTTGGGTCGCTATTGAGAATAAAAAGCACCGGTCATAAAAAGCACCTTTACATGTATATTTATAGTATATATGTAAAGTTTACAAACAATCCATTGCCCAGCTACATATGTTAAGACCGCCTTCGTCGTCTTGTGGTCAGTGTGTCTATCTGCATATCCGAAGGTACCGGGTGTAAAGTAACAAAATAATTTGAAAAGGTTGATATTCGCTCGCTCGCAAGTACTAATCTCGGCTATACGCTCTCTAACAATATGGGACACAACACACAGTGTGCCGTCCACACTTTTTTGTTAAAGAACCAGATGAACGCCATGCCAGTTTTTCGCTCTCATTTATTTCCACTATCTTTAAGTCCTTATCAGGTATTTTTTCACGAACTGCAAAGTTTTAAGCTATTCCTATGAATACTACGTTCAAATTAGTCGCATTTATAGATGATTCTAAGTACATAGCTACTTTGATCTTGAAATTTTTGCTCTTGCTTTTGCTCTTATAGACGTTAAACTGAAAAGAAAAAAAGAAAGAAAAAAAAGAAAAGAAAAAAAAAGATTATGTGTTAAAAACCGGCAATAAGGAAAACAGGCACACAATACAATATTTCATAGATATTCTTCTTATAAAAATCAGCCTCGAAATAGCAGACATCAACCAATAAAGTTAACTACTATCGACTGGTTGTCTGCAACTGCGAGTTGATTTGTACTCCTCGGAAGGATGTCACGCTACGCACTTATACAAAATACGATATTAATTGTGTGCCTACGTTCCTAATTACTGGTTCTTCAACGCGTGATTTGCTTATGAGTTGGTATCATAACAATAATTTTATGCTATAAATGGAATAAACTTTTCTAATACATTTGGGCCTTGGCATGTTGTTGGCTGAAAAAAAAAATTGTCATCTTATATTTCAAATACTGCATCATGTTAATGCGTAGGAATTCATACATCTTAATTATAACAATTGATAGATAAACAGAAATAGAATAAATAAAGTCATTTGTTATTTTTTTAGAGCTAGAAGCGTTTTGACGTCTGAAAAAAAGTTGTATGCGAATCTCTGGTTTCGCAAAATCAGATTTGGTATCACTGAACTTAAATAGCCATAGCGATGATGTCAATAGAGATTAAAAAGTAAGCAAGCTATGAGCTTATTTTTGCAGTAAGGTTATATAAGTAAACACACACTGAAAAGTTGCTACATTTATAAGTTAATCACAGAATCGCCACGACTTCGCGAAGTGCGGATTACAGGAAAGATTATGTCGTCCGTCGGAAAATAGAAATTTAATGCAGCAGAAAAATGGAATGTTCTGTTAAATCATCTAGGTAGTAAAATGTCCAATTTGTTATTATGCCATGTTCATAACAAGGAATAACAGTAAGAATAATATTAACTGACGATTCATAAAGAGAGAAAGCCCTGAAAATATTGAATTTGTATGATGTTGAACTGCACGTTGATATGAAAATTTGGTGCAACGTGTGCAACTCGCGCTCACGCACTTGATGCAATACTGCCCTCTTACCTCTCGCTAAAACAGATACACGTTTACACTCGAAACTGTAGTTGCCGAAAAGGAAAAATGTGACAAGAGGGAGAGACAGCCATACAGAACATTAAGCAGCCTTGCCAAATATTTCGAAATAAAATATTTATTTTCTGGAAAGCTTTAAGAGATAGACTTTTTTTTGTAATTAAAAGGCATTACCCAACTTTGTTTATGGTACAGAGTTCCCTTTCACTCTGTACATAATCTTTCTGAGCAGTAATTAAGTATACTTAATTTACTTAAGATTAAAAATAAGAATTATCACAAGTAATATCACGAGAGAGTCAGAGATTGTCGATAAATTCACGAACGAAAGCTCAGGCCCTCGAGTGATATTTATAAGGAATATTTCATGAATAAAATAAGAATTTAAATATAATTCCTTTAAAGTGTGCTTACAAAATTGTAATAATTGTATATTTGTACTTAACCTTTTCAAGCAATCTTACGGTAGGAGAATGTCGATTGTCAGTAATGTCAATTAGAGAAGAGCAAAATACGGTTAGGACCATTTCATGAATAGAATAAGAATAAAAATTATATATATATTTGAAATTCACACACAGATTAACACTTTTACAAAATGTTATACTTATGAACTTCTATTCATTTTATTTATGGATGCTCTTTAACATCTCAGGTCATCAGCGTTTATTCTATTCAGAAACCGTGATAATGAAATGGATAAAAGTCGATTATTATAACCGCTACTGTTTTATTTGCTAATACCAACTGAGAAAATAATAATAATAATAATAATAATAATAATAATAATAATAATAATAATAATAATAATAATAATAATAGTAACCTACGGTGTCTCTATTTTTATTTGTACTCTGCGGTTTGGAATTTCTAATGATAAGATCAATTTGCACGTTTGACGTATCACCAAAACGCTTTGAAGAACCCTCCATTTTGCGTTATGATTGTCTGTTGTTCTTGATTTTGCTGCTATAAATAGCTCCCCACCGCCTCTAATAAAAGTGATGCTTTTTCAGGAATTATATGGTGAAGGTATAGAGTTGGTTACACTGACCACAAGGCAAATGCACGTTGCGTAATAAAACGAATATGATTATATATATTTCGATAATTTATTTCCTTAATCCGGCTGTGATTGGTCGAAATTCAAAATTTTGGTTCGTATATATATATATATATTCGATAATTTCTCTCCTTAATCCGGCTGTGATTAGTCGAAATTCAAAATTTTGTTTCGTTTCACTGATCGATTTTAAGATGACGTCAATGAGTGAAATAGTCAGCTTAATCCTATTAATTCATATCTAACCTGTTAGGTATTTCTGGTGCATAATGAACCAGAATTAAACCAATTTATTCGCTTAACTGCACACTTCAATTATTGCTAGCGTAAGTATGCTCAAAAGTGTCAAGTTTATAGGGTATATTAACAATAGAAATTTCCAAATATTTACAATGTTTGAGAATTCTTCTAATGATTCCTTTTGAAGTATAATATGAGGCTTAGGAATTTTCAAGAGATTATTCCTTTTAATCCCGCAATTTATCATTTTCTCAGTAGTAAAAACGGGCGTTAAACACTACTCAAAAAAAAAAATTATCATTTTAACTGTGAATAATTTCTTTTGTTGTGAACTCTTCTATACCTCAACAGATGGGAAAATAATTTTCCGACAGAGATAAAGATATTTTCTTGATACAAGCAGCTGCTGCTATCGAATTCTCCATAAATGAGTAGGGTGATTATATACTTGCTAATGATGAACTTTTGTGTGATTAACTTATAAATGTAGAATGCATTCGTTGCCTTAATTGCAACATAAAAAGAATTGTCTATTGAAAAGATAGACACATTAACTATGTATATTTGTAATAGCTGAAAAAACTAATAAACGTTTTATATGTAAAACAAATGGCAGAGTCAATTAAATAAATAAATAAAGCGTACATAAGCTTTTGAAATGTGAAGTTATTAATATTTGTGATGCTTTAACATTGGAACGAATAAAGTTTATAACTGATAAGTGTGGGCTAAGTTTATTCCCGCTGTAGCGAAAAAAAAGTAATTCGATTTTTATTAAAAGGCGCTTTCCTTAACACGTCATTTCATTTTAATCCATTTTCGACAACAATTTAGAAAAAAAATTGGTAAAACAAGTTTTCCCATAGTATTCTTTAAAATTAGCGCTGCTTACACAAACTAGCTAGAGGCTTAATATTTCCTTATTGTCTGGGATTTGCGTGATTTCTGGCTTTGGGCCTATAGCTTTCTTATCCTCTGCTAGCCCGACGTCATAAGCACAAGGCTCAGTTAATTATCCCGGCCAAGAGGCCTGGCACTGATTCAATTATTTTTTTTTTATTTACCGCCTCTGCGTAAAAAAACTAACAATGTGTTTTGCTGTAACAATTCCATAACCTAATACGCTAAGATATCTTGGCATATAATATTCTGCAATCAGCAAAATGGTTAAAAATATTACTGCCAGTTTTGTTCAGAAGCTTAGTGTTCAACTCTGCTTGCGTACACTATGTTTCTGAGTACCTATTCAAGAAAAAATTAACGAAGGTCTAAAGTTTCAAAACATTCTGAAAGGATGGTTCGACAAAAAATGTTGGCATTAGTCAAGCATTTTAAAATGTTTGAGAATATGAACAAAATGAAGATACTTTTAGTTAGTATTGTGGTAAAAGTAAAATGAATGCTGACTTTGAATTACCAACTTCCAAATTCGTTTGACCAGTCGAAATTTAAATTAAAACCAACACCATTTAACAAGTTGTTTTACTGTTTTGATAAAATGTAAAATATGAAATATTTGTCTTATTTGTTTTCAATTTTTTTTCGCGCATTTTGTTACTGGACGATAAAGAATTAGCTAGAATGTTGATAGCTGTGACCCGAATTAGATAGTTTATGAGTATATGTGAAATAAATTGCACAAGCAAGGAAAAAAATCTGAATTTAAGAATTTATTAAATATTTGTTTATTAATGTGGGCATAAGGAGTCAACAAGCAATTGCTGAGCATAATTGAATACTCATTTAGAGAAAATACGTTTTTATAAACCACTTATTACATATATAAATACTTATGAAGAAAAAGTAAAATGAAAACTGAAAATAAATAACTACCTCATGCCAATAATTACTGTTTTCCTAACTACCAATTTTGCTCGTCGACGCTAAATGTTTATGGGCGATGATCCCATGCATAGAACGGAGAATGGACAGTAAGAATTTATCTCCAGTTAAATTATTCCAACAGAAAATACCTATAGTACAATTAGAACTCTGTCAAAATAAATATCTACATAGAAAATTGCCATTTATTAAGCATTTATTTATTGTTTCAAATTTTTAGCGAACTCCGAAGGAAGGAACTATTACGGTCGGAACAGTGAAAAATCAAATTATTTTGTAGAAAATTAATTTTTTGAGCGAACTCCGAAGGAATGTAAGCTATTACGGTTGTATCCATGGAAAGGTTTTTTTTAATAATCTATCCAAATTTGAATCGATTGTATCTACTAGGCAATTAAAAAAATCTATAACATGCAAGCACACACAGTGTGTGTCCGTTCTCGCTCTAGCGGTCGCAATTTTTTTTCTCAATGACACTCAATAGATTTCTTTAAAATAATTGATAAAAGTAGTTTTCTAAAATCATGGCAATCGGGCCGTTAGGAGTCAGGGTGTACCTGAAAAAGAGTGGGGGGCTAAAGCGAAATTGAAAAATCACTCTAGTGGCCGCAATTTAATTTTTTTTAAAGGATACTCCGCATATGCATTTGAAATAAAACACGAAACATAGTTTCTGAAAATTAGTGAAATCGAACTATTAGGAAGAAGGGTTGACCAGAAACCCAATATCGCTCTAACGGCATTAATATTTGTTTTTGCGCAACGAAAATCTGTATATAACATTTAAGTTAAATAAGAAAAATAGTTTCTTAAGATCAGGGAAATCGGCAATTAGGAGAGGGGGTTTACCCGAAACCGAAAATCTAAAATTTGTTCTGGCAGTTCTACCAATATTTGTATTTTCACAACAAAATTCGGCATTTTCCATTTAAAACAAACAAGAAAAATAGTTTCTGAAAATCAGTGAAATCGCTGATTATAGGGACACTAAGGAAAAATTTAAAAATCGCTCTAAAGGCCACAATTAAAATGTTTTTAAAGGTAAAAATCGCTCTAGCGGCTTTAATATTTTTTTCTCGCAGCGAAAACTTCATATATAACATTTAAGTAAAATAAGAAAAATATTTCCTGGAAATCAGGGAGATTGAGTCAATGGGAGTTTACCTGAAACCCCAAATTTAAAAATTGCTCTAGCGACACCAAAATTTGTTTCTTCATAACAAAATTTGGTGTATACCATTTAAATGAAATAAGAATAATAGTTTCTGAAAATTAGGCAAACTGGACTATTAGGAGTAAAAGCATACTTGAATACCAAAATTTAAAAAGCGCTCTTGTGCTTAATTTTCTCTATTTTGTTTTAAAATGAAAGGAAAAATTATATGAAGATATAAACTGTGTTTATAACGTTGCATATATTTTATATTTAACAACAGCATCGTCGTGAAGATAGAAAATGTGTGAAATAATAATTTAATATGCGATTTGAAAACTATACTTGTATGTAAGAGCGCTCTGTAATATTATTCAGGAAAATTTTGCGTTATATGTTTTTAACATAAGAATATTTAAATTAAATCGATGTAATTTTCGATTATTCATTATTGATTGTGTGTATTTCCTTAGTATATTGTAATTTTTTAAATAGGAACATGTCTTGTTTTCTTGAAACATATGAACATAATCTTCTTAAATACACATTGTAATTCTAAACTTTGTTATTTTTCTGTATTTTAATTAATGTAAAGATATCCAGGGCTTAGTTCATAAACATGGCTACATTTAAAAATGTTTAGAAATACCCACACGTCTATCAGTAGTCATATGTTTCATATAATTAATTACTAGTATATACTAGTGGTTTAATCTCAATAATAATAATAATAATAATAATAATAATAATAATTCTAAAAATATGGTTCCTCTTGTGATACTTATAGATTGCAAGCATTTTAATTTTATTCTCGTAATACTACACAATGTCATAACTTATTTCATTTCATTAATTAATAAGGTTTTAATTTGGAGTTTATAATTTTTTTAGTGTTACTTTACAAGGTGCGGAATTAGCTCATGCCTGACGGACTTTTTATTTATTTCACCTTACGCAATCGTTCACAGGTTTCTCAATTATGACCGTCCTATATGCCAAATAAGGATAATGACCAAACATTATTTTATTTTCTAACAGTCAGATTTGCAACATATTTATTGTAGATTCAATAGCCTCATCAACAGAAGTTTATATGTTTGAATGTCTCTCAACTCTTTATCTTACTCTGCAAAGGAATTAATAAAAAAATTATAAAAGAAACAAAATTAAAATTACCCAAAACACTAGTTGGTACTATCACAAAATTAACGCAAACAGATTTCTGAATATGCTCTGCAATTATATTTATATGAAAAAATATATTAAATAGTTATATTTAATAGTTATAATATATTAAATAGTAATAGATGATTTTTTTTGAAATGTTCACAGACGGTATTAAGAATGAATGAACGCCAAACTCTATTGACTTATTTTATTAAACGAATTTTATGGGGTGATACGAACATACATAACGGGTGATAGATGAACAATTACTCAAATAATGAAATGATCCCGTTTGAAAATTGAAAGAAGAAGAAAAAAAGGACGATGCGATGCATAAATGAAGGAAAGGGCATTGAAGACCATAAGTGCCAGAAAGATACAATTGGAGAAGAGAATTAAGAACATCTTAAACTTTTATACTTAGGGATTTACAGGAAATATTGATATGAGTAAATATTATTAAATTGTGATTGTAAATGTGAGCCAGGTTATTATTTCCTGGATACGTTATTTTGAAATCCCCAAAATAAAAATATTTCTGAATGTACGCATGATGACAGTAAATCACAAACAAAGGAGAAACACGTTTAAAAATCGATTTAGTACTTTCTTTCCTGGTGATTTAATAGATTAATAAAACAGAATTTATTCATTAGTTAACCAAGGGTTTAAATGTCACTTTGAAATGATATATTTCTATTACATATAATCATTTGTAGCGAAGTAAGAACGGCGTGGCGTGTTTAAAACCTTTACAAGAATGTCGCCTACAAATTTGTTTCAGTCTATAATTTCCAATCGAGACCAGAGTTACTGAGACTGCTACCAAATTGCAAAAGTGTCTGAAATTATTCGACAATAAAGTAACGAGCCCGAAAATTCCCCATAAAATTCTGTGAAGAATTGTTGAAGTGACTCCCGAAAATATCTGATCTGCATCTTTCAGATAGTGGCTTTTAAATTTCAGCTGGAAGCAACAGCTGAAGACATTATTACAATTATTGCATGAATAAATTTATTTATATTTTTTATTCCTCGATAAAGGTGCGACATATTGAATAAGATTTGCAGCATTCCCTTTCGATAAAAATAATAATAAACATGTTGATTCTGTTAGGTTTTGTGCTACTGTACATAATATGGAGAATTCAAATGAGACATCGTTTTAGAAAATTTGGTGATGTTCTCTCTCCCTCATCTTAAGTAAAACTGTAGTAAAATCAATATTCAATGTAATGAATATCATAAAAACAAAAAATATTACAATGTGTCCCAAAATTTTCTTTCTATTATTAGTACAAAGACGTTCAATGTAGCAAGTTTTAAATTCATAAATATAATTTTATGAGCTTTTCGACCAACATTCAATTATAAAATGTGTTCTCATTTTATTCTTTTGTGAAACCTGAACTCGATTATTCTGCTTGCTTCGAAAGACTATAATAACTGTTTATAGTTTCCACTAATAATTGTGACCGCCACGGGTGGCCGAGGTCGTTAAGGCACGGACTCGTGAGCGGGAGGTCTGCGGTTCGAATCCCGCCAGGACCGTCCTCCCTGACTGGGGTTTTTTCCAGGTTTTCCTCAGTCTTCATAACTGGCAAATGCCGGGGAGGTACCTAAACTTAGGCCTGGAACGCTTCCTTCCTTAAAAAAAAAAAAAAATATATCCTTTCCCAATTTATCATTTCATTTCATGTATCATCAGTGTCCACCGCCTGTGGTGCCTCAGTAGTAAAAACGGGCGTTAAACACTACTCAAAAAAAAAAACTAATAATTGTTAACACAGGTGCTGATAGTGGAATGCATCAGGGCAACTGTAGCATATGAGACACATAGTTTCCTTCTAACTTCTCCATTATCTGTGAATTCAAATATAATAATAATAATAATAATAATAATAATAATAATATATGGAAAAACTAATTAAATAAGGTGTCTCGTTAAAGCATATTTTTGCATAATTGGTCATTTATGCGCGAATGAGGAATATGCTGAACAACTTTCATGTCATACTGGGCATAATTACACTTTCCCAAAGTGCACTACACACTTTGGCTTTTACCGAAATGCGTTTCGCCACTTCTTTCACGATCGCTAAGTTGATGAATGTTTTAGAATTATGCATTCTTAGCTCTAGCTGCCTGTAGTAAAATAGCATGGTACACAACGAATTGAAGACGGGAGAACATTACAGCAAATGCTCCTGGGGCAATACCATGAAACATTGTCTCCTTTTCTTCAACTTTAAGAAAGAACTACATCATCCGATGTTATGAAAACAAGGTTGCAGGTAAAAGAATTTTGGTATCGATGGACGAAACCACGGATAGTATGGAAGGATATTAAGTTAACGTTATTGTGGAGTAATTAGAATAAGATAGTTCCAGTCAGAATTGTTTCATAAACTGCGAACTTATAGAGAAAAACCAAATGTTCCACTGTTAGTAACTAAAGTGTTTAACCGGTCTAGGGATTTAATATGTCCCGGGGACGTTAGACACACAAAGTACTACTGTTTGTAATAGACTCTCCACCTTATATGATAAAGACAGCCAAATATCTATAAGCGTTGTACAGTAAGATGATATATGTGACTTGTTTACCTCATGCCCTACACAGAAAATATATGGCCAGAAAATCTATTCAGTGAAGTTAATAAAGTGATCACGTGTGTCAAAAATATCTATATGAAAACTCCTCGAGTTGCACCATTTAAGTTCTCCAGATATTCCATTGACACCTTCTTCTGTTTTGACAAGATGGGCATCCTGGATTGATGTCTGCATTTAGTACTGTGAGAACTTGAAATATATTTGATTCATTTGACTACAGCCAAGCAGTTTCTATAGAACAAGCCCATATACTGAAGCCATTAAGACGAAACTGCAGTTAAACATTTCTACATCAAATGCAGCTTTGAATTTCTTGCTTTAGAACAATCAGGTGGAACTTGTGAATAAAACTCTGGGTAGGTTAAGTGATGTTATTGGTAAAAGTCCTTTCAGAGAAAATGTCGAAGTTTCTCAGAAAGAAAAAAAAAAATAGATTTTTTATATTGTATTCAATTCCAAATATTTTTTCGAGAGAATATTTTTAATTCTGGTGATTCACAGTTACATTCAAATAATATTGTTTATCTCAAATTTGCCCCATCATATCTGTCGAAGAAGAAGAATTTTTTTTTCAAAATACAAGGCTTTGTTAACTGATAATAGGCAATCATTCAAAATTTAAAATCTACATCAAGTAATGACATTGTACATTGTAACTGGGAACTCATAAAGTGAGCACAAGTTATTTGTAAAAATATTACAATAGTAATAAATCAAATATACTAACGCACTTCACTTTCAAATTCATACTTTTTCTCTTCTGTTTATTTTTTATCCCACAATCTACATTATATGAAAAAGGTGTTAATAATGTGTATAATTATTAGGATATATTTTTGCAGTTTTAGGGCAGGTTTTTGCATATTTTAATCATAAGTGCATATTATATTTTGCATATTTTGCGATTTTAGAGCTGAAAAATCTTAACCCTAATAATAATAATAATAATAATAATAATAATAATAATAATAATAAATATTATTATATCTCTGTAGAAATATTCGGAAAGCGTACCAAATATAAAAAACGTGACCATACTGAATCTCTTCTTGGTGATCCTGATTTGATATTCATTGTTACTTTAGATACCTGTGTTTATTTTTTAATTTCTCTTTTGAAATTTTTTGCATTTGCAATTTTACCAAAGTAGTAAAGCCTCAAATGTTTAAAGTATTTTGGATATAGTAAACATAAAATGAGAGAACTCGTGAAATATTCTGGATACTAATTTGATAATAATGAGTTTGAAGTAAAAATTCAGAATGTTTCATCTTTCTAATTGTCCTCAGCGTAGTACATTGTGACATTTAACCACATGCTCCATTGTGTCAAAATTGACTGTGGAGGAAATGAACTTAATGAATGTCGTTTAAAGAAAGCTATTATTGAGGTGCTTTTAAAAACACCTCATACACATAGAGGAAATGACTGCATTCACCTCTAAACTTAACCCTTATTTATTCCGCAAATATGCAGGGCATAGACCATGCACCTCACCACTGCGTAGCGTGAAATAAAAAAAAATGGTAATAGTGTAAACATCCTACCGCTAGAAATGAAACGTGAAGCCTGGACACTCGCGCATTTTATCGAATAAATTACGCATAAAGATTGACAATTAAATCAACAAATAATAATGATAAAATAACGGTTATATTGGAAACATTGTAGCACTTGTCTTGTCCAGCAAATCCAATGTCGGTTGTTCTTTATTCCGAATGCGTCAATGACCTTCTCAATAAAGGTGGCATCAAAGGACAAATCTCCTAAAATTATTTTTTTTTTTTCTCTGCAGCTAAAATACTTACGTTACACAAACGGGGATTCGTCATCGAGTTTCTTAAGTAGTTTTAATCCTCTTGAGTGTACTTATGGCTCTCTACAACTTGCTGTGGTAGCGGGATATGTTGCAACCAACGCAATAGTTTGCCTTAGTGACCTCCTCATACACCGATTCTAAGTCGTTGAACCAAATACTTCATTATGATATATGTTTAAATATTGAAGAACTAATTTTAAGAGCAGGCCTGAGTTAAAATAAATTAGTTTGAAAATTTCCGTGAGAAAATTCTTTCTTATGTTCCATGAATTTTTTTCATTCACTAATTCTACAAACTGGCGCTGTGGATAACCTTCAACTCTGGATTTCATTTGAAAACTTGGCAGTTCATGAATTCGTGTGTTGGCGCTATCAACCAGCGTTTGAGAGTCATTGAAACGTTCATTCCCATTTAATTGGACGCTTTTTTGCACACACTCAACAAAAGCCTCGCGGCCTAGGTTCTATACATTTGCAATGGCGATTGTATTTCATTATAACAAGCAAATATACACGCAAATTTTGTGTATTTTTGAGGGTTTATGAGTCATGCTTTATTCACATTCATCCTTTGTTTAAAGTTCTGCAATTGTTAGTTAATATAAACATATTAAATAACTAACAATTGCAGAACTTTAAACAAAGGATCAATGTGAATAAAGCATGACTCATAAACCCTCAAAAATACACAAAATTTGCGTCATCCATGTACTTAATCAGTCCCCTTACGCGACTTATGATGTCGTCGTCCCAGTGAGAATGTTCGTCGTCCATTATTGCGTTGAAATCTATTTAATTATTGTTGTGAAGCCCTCGAGTGAAAGTTCCATCTTGCACTGCAGACCTGCGGCAACTTAAATGCATTTTTAGTAAGTAATGCATTGCGCTTGGGCGACTTGCTGAAAAACTATGAAATTCCGTTTAGTCAGAAATAAACGAACATACTTGTTATATTGTTTTTGAACCATATAAATGCTCTAGATTCAACTGATGTGCAGGCATAAAGATCACGTGAGGACAAAAATCCTTTACAGTACACCTCTTTGTTGGTCTTCCATCATGGGTTTGGCTTATAACTTAATTGTTATCTGTTATTTCACTCCTCCAAAACTTTACGAATCTGCCAAACTTGCGCCACTTTTATCACTTGAGATAGAAATCTGAAAACCTTTTTTCAATGCTATCTTGAACACAGTATCGGAAATTTATGCTTAGTTGGCTTGCAAGACAATTGTAAGGTTTTGTAGGTTAGAATTAAAAGAAAAGATTACTCTTGAATTTTTGACTTAATTTTGTCCTTGACAATAGAAGTTATAGCCTCAATAAGTTCATTTAGCATCTCTGGCGAAGTCTCTCTGAAAATTGATGCATATTGTAAATGGTCTCATATAACCTGTTCATTCTGAGCAAGTTAATTTAAAGTTCTAAATAATTGCTATTGTTAGTGGTGGATTCGTCATTTTCTCGGTGGCCACTTAAAGGTAATTCTTGTTTGCACAAATATATGATGTTTTGAATTAAAAGTCCAAGAAACTGTCTATTTGATGCTACTTGTTCATTATGCTTCATTGCCTGAAGACCTACAGCTTCTGAAAAAGCATGGTCAATCCGATATCTTCCATTTACACACCCACATACAAACAAACAGGAAAAAGAAGTATAGGTGGACCTATGAAGGAGCCTCAACGAATGGCCTAATGCTTGAAGGAAGAAGATTTAAAAAAATTCAGGATCCGTACATCTTCTTCTGTCTGATTAACAGCATGTATCTTTCAAATGAGTCGCTGAAACATTGAAGGGAGTGAGATGAAACATTTCCGGCACTGAAACTGGCTGCAAGACAAATGCATACTCACCTTCGACAGGCTAAGCTCAATAGAATTGACGAATTTTGTGTTGTACATCCTGTGAAGTGGAGAGAGCTATCAGTTCAAGAATATTTTTATGGATATTAAGCATAAATTTACAAACGAGGAAATATATTTAATAGTTGGCTGTAATACGTCAAATGACATGGAATGAATGGTGATGCAACATAAAAATTAAAGATACCTGTTCTGAATATTACGAATATAGGGACATTTCTTTCTAATATTTTTCTGATCAGAAGTATTATAGCCATTAGTAATACAAATTCTTTTATGAATTAAAATTTATTCTGTTAATGCAAATTTTAATACAATTTTCCATTTTGTTGTCTACTCACCATTTCTATCTGCTAAAGTTTAGCTTTTTAGTGTCTCTGAATTTTCATCTTGCTTACTAATGGTTTGAACAATTTGTTATGTAAAATTAGAACTGCTGTAATACTTTTTCCATAACACAGCTCTTGCTGAATTCATTCCAATCGTGAGCAACTGGATGATATCACTGGGTTACAGTCTTCACTTCAAACAACCTGACAATGTATAAAAGTCCGTTTCGTAGGAGCTGATAAACAAAGCGAATTCCTCATCGAATTGAATAACTTTTAAGATAAATGAATATAAAATTCAAATTATGAGTCATTAATTAATGAAATGAAATAAGTTATGGCGTTCTTTATGAGAACAAAATTTAAATTCTTGCAACCGAAGTATTACTAAAGAGAAACCACATTTTAGAATTATTATTATTATTATTATTATTATTATCATCATCATCATCATCATCATTGAGATTAAATCACAAAAATTAATGGTATACTGTTAATTAAATGAAATGTATGATTACTGATAGACAAAGCTAACTATGTCAGTATTTTAAATGTAAGCATGTTTGTAAATTGAACCCTCAGTATCATCTTTGCATTCACTAAAATAGAAAAAAAAAAAAATAACCGAAAGTTTGGAGTTACATTATGTATTTAAGATGAATGTGTTCATATGTTTCAATAAAACAAAAACATGTTACTATTCAAAAACAATTGCAATGTACAAAGTAAATAAAACCAATCGAAAATTACATTTATTTTCATTGCTTTGAAATTTATTTGTAATGTTATTGTAATAAAACATGTAAGGCAAACGTTTTCTGTGAGTTTTTACATAGCGGTCTTACATACAAATACAATTCCCACAGACATATTATATTAATATTTAATACTTTCTATTTCCACGACAATGCTTTTGTTTAATGTAAAACATGTATGATTATAAATATAGTTATATACTGAATTAGTTTGTTCTTTTATTTTAAAGCAACAAAGAGAAAATTAAACGCAAGAGCGCTTTTTAAAGTTCGGTTTTCAAGTATATCCCTTTCCTAATGGTCCAATTTCCCTAATTTTCGGAGACTAATTCTCTTTTTTCATTTTAAATGTTTATTCCGAATTTTGTAGTGAAGAAACAAATATTGGTGCCGCTAGAGCGATTTTTAAATTTTGGATTTAAGGTAAATCCCCACTCCTAATTGTTCGATTTCCATGATTTTCAGAAACTATTTTTCTTATTTTATTTAAATGTTATATGCAGAGTTTAGTTGCGAAAAAAAGCAAATATTAATGCCGTTAGAGCTATTTTTAAATTTTGGATAAACTCCCGTGCTAATAATCCGATTTCACTAATTTTCAGGAACTAAGTTCTTATTTTATTTGAAGAGTATATATCTAGTTTCGCCAACATATAAATACTGAGTCTTATAACCACATTATTTTTTTTAATTTTCCTTCAAATGTGTAGAACTTTTTCCCCCGTCTCTTAAGAAGTAGATAATTTGCAGGTACGATATGTTGATGTAGACTACATTATTCCTATCTATTAGAAAATGGGCCTGAAGATTCTGCACTTACATGGGTAACATTTTGGGCTTAAGGTTCGTTATTGTTTTTTTCCGGCTGGCAGAAAGCCAGGACACAATATCAATGTAATGGGGACCTGACAGAAAACGCAAAAAAAAAAAAAAAAAAAAAAAAAAAAAAAGTCACTAGTTTAAAATTGTGCCCAATCTGGAACACAAATTACTCGATCTTAAATGTCAACTGTCGTGGTCTTAGAGACGATGAATGAAACGAAAGGATTCATGATAAAGCAAATGAAAGTCCTTCAAGGGCATTTGTGTGAGACAAAGATCCAAGACAAAAAAAATTACAGCTTAACTCAATCAAGACTCAAAGCTGCAGCTTCTTTTTTGCCTTAACCAACAAGATGACTTGGGCTCCAAAGTCATAACGCAAATATTAGCAGCCGGTTTAGTTGATATGCATATTTCACCGTGCCTTAGTCTGCGAAATTTAAAGATAAGCTATTTTACAAATTGCACTTAATAAGCGCTTATTTATATATATATTTTAACGTTGTTACTCTAATAAATTTTAAAAATTAACAAATCCGACGTCTATTTACTTATTCATCAATAGGATGCTATTATCAAGTATTCAAATATCCACGATGAACAATTTTTGTTTTGCATGATATGAAATAAATAATGCTGGAGTATCTGCTCGTATTATTATTTGCATAACATGTACCTATAGCACAATGAAATAGGACTACGTGTTGTGCGAAATAGCAGTATTAAGTAGCACTCGCCACGATAAATTGCTCGCTTTAAGCAAGAAATATTAGTACATTATGAATATGCAAATTTAAACTAGCCTAGGATCGGTTGACATTACACTAAAAGATAAGTGCTATGAAATCTGGAGCACACTGCGTTCATTACTATAGCCGAGTCAAAAGTCTTTATCGACTTGAAATATTACAGTCACATCCTCGCTTAGGAAACAAAAGGCGAAACACAGAAGTCATTGCATATAACCCCAATATTGTTCAGTCATCGTAACTTCATCCAAATTTTTGTGTATGCTTTCGATCAACTATAAATTTTGGTAAACACCATGTAAAGAGTAAAAAGTGACGCATAGACGTATCGTAGGAATGTGGGAAGCAATTTTTCCTTTAAATGAGATAGAAAAAGTCGTCCAGAGAGATATGAAGAAGGCGTCTCCAAGATCACAGGGAAGAACGAGACCGAAGACAGGACAACCGAACAATAAAAAAATATAAAAACTACACAATAGGAAGAAGCAGCAATCTTAAATTAAAACAGAGGTCATTAATTTAAAGCTGCAACCTTAATTCTGAGAGAACTAGATCTTAATTGCAGCATTGTTACAGCAAGAAGACGTGTACATAACAACGTCATGCATCAAAGGCAGGTGTGAAGAAAAAGTTCAAAGATGATCCGCCACACTGATTGGCTTTGCTATAAGGTTCAATTTAAGGTTCTGTATATTGTATGTATACAAATATAAATTTACACTAGTGTCGGTAGTAACAATGATATCTATTGGTAATAACGAGACCATAGCTAAGTATATAACTGCAATTTCACTATTAAAGTGCAGTATTTTTATTAGTATTATAAAATTAAAGTGTGTGAATTATTTAAAATCCAAATAAAATAAATCGAGAATGCCATACAAATCGTGTTTACATATTTTTAAAATAATTAATCTCAGAAGAAAAGCTCTACACCTTGCCATGTTTCTCCAAGTCCTTAAAAAACAATGTAATATCGTATCGGCAATACCTTGAACAGCAGCTGATTTACACTCGATTCAGCTGATCACAGAATTATTTCTGGATTCATTAAAGTCATTCACTGTCCTCTATTTGCTCTTTGTTTAATATTTCATATGCCAAATATGAAAAAACTGACTCATTCACTTGCATGTCAGCACTATGGTCTTTTAATAAATGCTGAATCCAGTCTTAAAAATTGTAAATACTTTAATGTTTAATACTGATAAATTATTATGTAATAAATATTACGGCAGAGTTACTGAGTGTGGAGGTGCAGTACCCTTTAGCTGTGTAAGATTGCCTAGTTCTTTTGCCGTGTTTATGCATAGTTTACGTAATAGACAAGATAGAACATTATTTATTTCCCATTTGACCTCTAAGGAGTTATGATTTCAGAAATAAATGAGTGTTAATCAACTGAGCGCTACGTAGATGGAGAGTCTTACGGCAGAAGAAATAATATGTTAATTTTAACGTGCAAAACTTAAGCTACATTTGGCGAGAAATGCTTACGATTTATTGTGTGAAGAGCTCCTTGGAGAATACTCTTCGAGTTGTAGACAGCTACCTCTTGGAATGCTTCACTAATTCGGACAATTAACGCCAAACTCTCTTGCCGCGCTACAACGATCGCTCCCTGAGTATTCGTCAATTGGTTGGTGAAGACAAACATGACTACTAGCCCCAGCTAGCGGCAGGTCCATTAACTGAAAAGTTCGCGAATTGGGCGTTAGATGTTAGAATGGCGTTCAAAAGCAGAGGCAGGGAAGTTAGATAGCGAGGTCTCGCTTCACTCAAAAGCGACCTAATATCAGTAGCTCCCAAATCTCCTTGATCATTTATTTGGTTTTTAAAACCTCTTATTACCAAATGCTATGAATAATTTATACAATGTAAAATATACACAACAACATGTAAAGAAAGCACGAAAAATGCTATACACAGGAAGCACAGTTTCAGGAATTAATTAATTCCTTCTATTCCAGTTATAGTGAAGTAGAAAATTCATTGCTGTTCAATAGGCAAAAAAGGAGATACCATATCAGAGACGGATTATCAGAAATGCATTTTATAAATACAGTAATCTTTATTTTTTATTTCTTGTTACATGATATTCTGCAACACCTCATAGTTCTCGATTTAGAGTTCGCTGGAAGATGGTATGCTGTTTTATTAATAAAAATTATGCATATTCGCATACTATACCAAAGGCTTAGACCTCTTGTAATAGTGTTTCGACTTCGGGGGGAAAGATTTTATTTCCTAGTACCCAATTCCTTTTTATCTTATTTACATCTTCCACCATAACAACTGAATGTATTTTATATAAATTCGACACTTCATAATGATTCATATTTTCAATTAAAGACAAAAGGAAATACTTCCTAAATAAAATTTCATTTTCAAGAAGCATTGATAAGATTAATAATGGCGATTCATGTAGCTGCAATTCAGAAAAACTCTGTGAATTACTTCTTATCATTACACAAACACACACACAAATATATGCCTGCATACGTATGAAATTAGACACGAAAAGTGTTTACTAAGAAATTCCAAAACAGATGGAAAATCTAAGCAAGTTAACGGAATGAAAAAGCATGTAAAATGTACACCCAGTAATGATTAACAAATTATACCCATTGAAAAGGGTGTGTAATTATTTATTTAGTTTTTTTTGTTTATTTCTTTCTGGGGCAATATGTATGCAACATTATGTACATTTATGTAAGAGTATGTTACAACAAGTCTCACATAAAGGATCTTTAGACATTTTTGAGCCTAGTGTAGGCTTGAAAGGCGTTGGTATAAAATGTTTATACATATTTGATACATTTTACCAAATATATTTTAAATAAGGCCAATAACAAAAGTATTTTTGATTTCTTAGAAATACTGTATAGATTTTCTTCTCATTATTCCTGATATTACATTTATGGTACAGACAGAACGGATAGTTATGCTCAATAAGATATATATATATATATATATATATATATATATATATATACCTTTAATAATGCATACATGTTTAATTTATCATTATTTTAAGATTCGTAAAATCATTTTTATTTTAACAAAACATTCAATTCATTGCTTTTCATTTGATAAAGAAGAAGCACGGAAAGAAATAATAACCGCAGAGGATTCATTTTATTATATTTTTTATATCGAAGAAAAAAATTATACAATCATTAAGGCTATAGGAATAGTTATTACTTTTGAAATGAACACCGACAAAAGGTCACAAGTTTTAGTGCTTCGATTATGTGAATAGCAGGTAAATGAATATTTCCATGGCTTCGAATGACTGGGCTATTCAGGCAAACTTATGTTGAGCCTTGATATTCAAATGATTCACTCTCTAAAAGCTATTTTATTGGATTTATGACATTAATAGTAGAGAATTTTCACTGGTTTTCATTTTACATTCCAATTCATAAACCACATTTAATGCTAAATATTTATCCGCTATTGAAAGTTTTTTTTTTTTTTTTTTTTTATGTGATATCTACCTCCTAATAATGAAACTTTGTCTTAAGCTTAATAAACCAAACTATACAAGGAGCTAAACTGAACATTTTTTCTAATGTTACTAATGTTTCAATATCTAACAGTAAACAGCTGGTTTTTAGATTTTCAATAAACATGTTACATGAGTAAAGTAAAAGATATATTTTCTCTTACAAGAAACAGCATAGAATATTTTCACATATCTTTCAACTCGCATTTTGAATTGCTTTCATAAAATCTACTTAGCTCTATTTACAAAAGTATGCAGCTCTTAAGAAATGTAAAGTTTACTACTTAACGCCCGTTTTTACTACTGTGGTATCATAGGCGGTGGGAACTGATGGTACATGATCATTGAATGAAAAATTGAGGAGAGAATTTTGGGAAAGAAAACTTTTAGGCATACGTTTAGGATACTTTCTTCATATTTTTCATTGACGAGAAGTGAAGGAAAGCTAGAGGAGGAAACCGGTCAGGAAGACGGTTCAGGCGAAATTCGAACGACGAACCTCCCGTTCATGAGTTTATGACTTAGCGACCGTATCGTCGGTCCTGGTGGTGTAGAGGCCTCCTATACCCAAAACGTGGGTTCGAACCCGGCCAGGACCGATGGATTTTTTCGGGCGTAAAAATCCTAAGTATGGCTTCCTTCGGAAGGGAAGTAAAGCCGTGGGTCCCGTGTCGTACATTTGCGGCACGAAAAAGAACCTCAAGCTTGAAAGAAGAGACCTCTGAGCAAAATTTGTCGGCCGTTTCACGCCCTGAGTTGAATGGGACGCTGATGACCTGAGCTGTTAAAGAGCGTCCTTAAATAAATCAATTAAAAAAAGCGACCGTATATGAACATTCTTGTGTGCATCTACTTCATCTTGCATATTTAAGTTAAATCTTAAGCCTGTGATCATGCAGCAAGAAGCTGGCTTGTTAATTCTAGACTTATTTAGACAGTGTCTTACCTATTGTCTGGGCAGTAAAACACATCTGGCTAATCTCCATTTCATCCATTACCAATCTTTCATTATTATAATACGATTACTTTAATAACTGTTTTTATTTTTGTCATATAAATTACAGCAAAATTTTTTATGAGGATGATGATGTATTTATTCAATGGGGCAGCATAATAAGGGCATACATCTTTGTACATCTCATTCTTAATTGTATTCTCAGGTCCCTCTTATTTATAAGATGAAAATAAAGATACATTATGAAAATAATAATAATAATAATAATAATAATAATAATAATAAACAAAATTTTTACGAGAATGTTTAGCTTTAGCAGCGAGCGTAATTTTGTTTTGTAAAAAATTAAAAGGTATTCGGTCAATACAGCTTACTTTAATGCCTTGAATTCGTCGACTGAAATGCGATTACATTATTTCAATGCTAAAACGAGTATGTGCAAAATTTTCGTTATTAACTTTAGTACCTACACTTTCTGAATATTTTTTTGAACTATAACAAATGGAATTGGAGGTGAAATGGGTATTGTGGGGTAATAAGGTACCCCTGCGCCCTCTTAGTAGCGGGGACTAAAAGCTGCCAGTTAATAACTAGGAACGGATAGGTTAGGTACCAGGAGCCAAGCATGGTCGAGGCGCTGAATGGTCCCCCGGGGGAGATTAAAGAAATATTAGGGAGGAGTGAGCTGTGGATACCTTTAATCATCGATTTTTTTTAGCACGTGCTTTACCTTAAGGACCATGCGACAGTTGTATTTATTGGAATGTATTCTAAAACTGGAACAATAAAACGTCCATTATTACTAACGAGTGATTGGAGCGAGTTTATCAGGATTAGCTCTGTCTTCCTGTCCGGTTTAACGAGCTATATTACGATGTGTTTACCAGATGAGCAGAGGTTGCCCAGTAGAGTTCCGATGGCATAATCATTCATTTGTTTCGCAAGGTCTGTAACAGTGTGGGTAGTCTGTGAAGGCAGCTTCTAAGTTATTCAGCCGCTGTGATGCAGCTTGGAGCAACTCGAAGATGTGCTGCTGAAAGGGATGTTGCTTCATGGATGTGCCTAATGATATCGGAGTTTTGGCGAACGACGTTCTCTGACAGCTCGCGGTCCTGCGTGTTTAGTGCTGTGAGTGAGGTTTGGAGTTGTGAGTGGTTGTTAGTGAGTTCTTCTTCTGGTACATTAAGACGAATGATCGTGGCCTCCTGGAGTGAGAAAATCTTGTTGAATACGCTTAGTGCAGGGTCGTGTATTACAATTGGTTACTGTAAATTCACTGAATGTTGGAATGGTGTGCGGCTCAGTGCTGGGCGAGCTGGTTTATGCTGATGCTGGTTTCCAAGTGCTCGAGGACATCCAGCTTGTCCGGTGAGGTGGTCCCGGGCTCGACATGCGGCGCTGTACATCATGCGTGCCCGGTGACGGGGGATGCAATAGCGACAGCAAGGTGTTCTGTTGCACCTCTCAATCCATATTTGCAGCAGCGTCAGCAAAGTTGCTAATGCAGGCTCCGGCTTTCCTCAACCGGGAGGAGGGTACTGCCTATGTAGAATCCTTAATTAATCAATGTCAGGCAATTCCAATGATCCGCGAAAACGATTCGGATCAGTGACTCGGTCGGAGTAGATTCTCGCGACCGGAGTCACCGAAGGTCATTGGCGCTGTGCAGCTCAGAGCATAAAGGACTGGGTGAGCTGGCTAGAGATGCCCGTGACAACTCTCCTGAATGTGACGAGTGATGTCAGCTGACGATGGTTAGGTGCTGGGAGAATGGCGTGTGAGTTGGTATTGGCTTCTTCGGTGCTGCACCATCGATAGTTGTCTGAGCGTCTTGCAGTATGTGCTGCAGATGTGTATATCCCCCATTAGCTAGGTAATGTGGCACATTCGTAATTTTTGCATTGGGTACAAATTAGCGAAATAATACAAATGAATGTGACACATTAGTAATTATTTTATCTCATAAGCTTGCATCAAAGGATCACATTCATTCGTTAGGATTAAAATCCTGCAGAATATAGCGCCATGTTTTTAGCCTTTTGATAACCATTATTGCTTATAATGTTTAGAATGTACACAAAACAATACACATGAAGGAACCAGTTTGTTTGGAAAAATGATGGCAAAGTTTCAATGAAAACAATCTTGGTTTTTCATATCAAAATAAGACTAAATAAATTGTAAAATATGCATAGGCAATAATAGATGACAGAAGAAGACAGAAACGTGCATGAATATGATTGTAAGCTCCACAAGAAGTTAGAGATGAGGTTAACGAATTGTCTCATCCAAATTAATGACTACTGTCTTTCCTTTTTGACTTGTAAGCAGTCTTAAACACACCAAAAGGACGTCAGGTTCAATACTTTATTTTAGAAAATTGGTTATTTATAATTTGACAATATAAAACTTGGAGAATGAAGTTGTAAACTTTTACGTCAGAGTAGCAATAGAAATTTCTTCTTGTGTTTATCATTAGGCCATGGCGCAGTCTAAGATAACTGAAGTACCTATGATGCCAGATGATTGTGGAGTACTAGAGAACAATTCTATTTTTTGTGGTACATGCATTTTTCTTCTGAAGCAATATCCATCTTTAGAAACAATAGCTCAAATTATTTTTGAGACTGGTCATACCCAAACTGAATATGATTCCATATTGCAAGAAAATCAAAAGCTGTTCCAGTTTACAGTCTTGAAGGATGGGTGTAACTAATACGCACGGCCCGAAGTAGACCTTCGCCAATTACTATAAAAACTATACTACATGATGAAAGTTGGTGACTTTTAGTTATTCTCGGAAGAAACAGTTCCGAAAACTGTGGAAAACTGCTTGTTGGTTGCAATATCGTGAAATGGAACCTAGAAAAATATTTTTCGAACAGAATACACGAAGTGGTTCTGAAACGTGAGGGTACACTCTCAAAAACTTACCTGAAGAACTGCTTATCGCTGAAGATAAGCTCCAGGATCTTAAAAAAAATGTATGATGATCTTACAATACCAAGGGAATATGGTGTTGGAAATGAAAAATCAGGATGTAAAAATTCGGGTGCGAACCAAAAATCTTCAGCCTTCCGGGCTGACACTCTAACCAACTGAGTTACCACGTCCTCATTATTGACTCTGGGAACAAATCTTTCTGATGATGTCTGACGCATTTCCAAAATCCCTTCTACCATCCCTCTCTGGGTTCATCTTTGATTAGTCAATTGTATACATCACTATAAGATGAAGGACCTGTACCGAAGAAGAAAAACAAATTATCAAAAAACTATTTTAGAAGAAAATAAATTCAAAGAAGACTTCTGCCATACCACCTGACAACACTTCTACTAGAACACGCAATATTACATCCCATCTTCTCGGGTTCAAAGATACTGCAAAGTAGTTTGGAGAGCACTGCACACAGCAATCAGCAAGAAAACTGTTTTTCATTGAAGATATGATGGATGAAATATTACATTGTACAAATAATAAATTTGCTTCTATTATGGAGAATCTTGCTGACGAAAACATAGGGGACTACAAAGAGCTGACTCTTGAAGAACTAAAGGTCCTTTTTTGGACATCTGATGTTTTCTGCGATCTTCAAATTAAATGTTTTTTATCAACGTACAGCGAGCGGGACATCTTCCGCAGGGCCTAACGCTGGCACAAATCCACTTTACTACAGACAGCTGGTTGTTATAAGTTGAACTGCTTACAGAGTTAAGTAAGAATGGTCTCGCAAATGTGGGGAAATTACACAAAAGTAAGAGAGAAGTTTCGTAAGCATCTCTTCCGGTACAGGGCAGAAAACAAATGTCTTGTAAACGTAATTCTAGTGCCATTCATGGGGGAGGAGGGTTGTGAGTACTCCTTTCATCCTTGTATTATGAAGAAAACAGTGACGTAAAAAGGTAAAACTGAAATCACCATGTTTTATAATAAAACTAAGCGCGATGTAGAGGTCTTAGACGAAAAATGTGCATTGTACTTTAATTGACGCACAGTGTTGGCAATTCTACAAGGAATCCCTCTAGTAAGAGCTTAAAAACTCTTTGATTGGTCACTATAAACTTCTGAATTTATGTTTATATACTTTATTTGTTTATATAATATATTATAAAGCAAAGTTATGCATATAGAAAACAACGCTAAATAACTCGCCTTACTCTAGTGGTGCTGGGTCAACTTGATCAGTTACTTCAGTCACATTGGAGGTGGAGACAGATGGTGCAGAAGTTGCAGTGTAAGAAGCTAGTGTTCCTATTTTCATCAACACTTCATCAGGAATTTGGTAGCGGTTGAGCTGTCCCTGGATCCCCGACAATTACAGAGTAATAGAAATAATTAATATTTGTAATTTTAGAAGCAACAACTCAGTAATTATATGCAAGTATGTTGTGTATTTTCTTTCAACGGAGGAACTTTAATGACATAACTCGTATATGTAGAATTGATATTGTATAATGTTTAAATGTTAATAAAGTGTAATTTTTGTAATATTTAAGAAATGTAACAAGGCAAGGAAAAATTCTCGTCATTTTCCTAACGCAGAAAAACTTGGCAAAGCAGACAATGCAAGGTAATCCCTTCTGGCATGCAGTTAGGAAAAATTCTCCGAACGCAGAAAAACTTGGCAAAGCAGACAATGCAAGGTAATCCCTTCTGGCATGCAGCTAGGGTTAAAATGCCCCCGCCTCAAGGCAAATACGCGGCATAGTTGCAGATGTCCGAGAAAAATGAGTCATTGACAGTAACGTACGAAATATGCTGATGAATAGCGAAGCACTTGGCTTGACCAAATTTTCTATCGAATGGAAATGAAATTCAGTGAGGTAAGCACTCGCCTATGAGACACGATAACACAAAATTGGCGGGAGTATTTCGCGCCGTTGCCCAAGGATATCGTCATTTGGTATAGTGCATAAAAGGGCTAGATTTTGCCCAAAACAGGGCAGTCTCAGAATTTTTCCGGCTCAGATACGTGTGGCTGCCGTCGCGCGGAGATCAGCGGAAGAGCGACCTAAGTACCAAGTACCAGTTCCAGCGACGAAGCTTGAGCGTGAGTCACCACGCGAACTTCCGATACTTCATTGAGTTGCATTAAGAATTCAGTTAAATTAACAATTTCCTCGCTCTCGGCACTATTTGGTCAACGCAATAAACGTACGCATTTGCCAAAATTGCATTGCCCGTGGTTCGAGTGAGACGTGAGTTTGCCAGCATATACACGTTAGGAGATTAAAAGTAAATAACGAATCGTTATTTGTCGTCATCTTTCCCCTTCCACTTACAACGGCCAAAATCTAGCGAAACGCCCTCCAGCGAGTCTCATCGAAGAAGAGTGTGGGCGATCTGCAGCAGCCGTGGCGAAACCTGCGATCAGCGGGCATAAATTGTTTATCGCAGCTACCATACAGCCCAATGCCCATCCCCTAACAATCCTAATTCATGGTAACATCACTTTCCAACACGTTTTAGGCCAATCCTTATATGAAGAATCCCGTTCAGTTCATCACCCATCCTATTTCTTAAATCAGTTTTTACAATGTTTATTTGACTGAATGTCCTCTCAATTTCTGTACTTGACCACGGTAATATCAGCAGACAAAAACACAAATTTTGAAAGTTCCCTAAAAGGTATTTCTTCTCCACCATCCATATACTCGTAATTAGCTACTTCCTGCCGAAAGAAAATCATATATTCTGTATGACGTCAAATTATCAATGTTGGTTTTTTCCATTGTAAATCTGTTTTTGTGATTTCTTCACGCGTATAACTTCATAAGCTGTGCCAATGGAACAATGGGTGGTTTGAATACACGCAGACATTCATGGAGTGAAAGTATTGGAATATTTTGTAAAATTTCAATTTTTGTAGTAATCGTGGTTGTAGCTGAGTTGTGGGGTTCACTACTAAATTAACACATCCCTGACGACAATTTCTACCTTAGAAGTGAGTAAATTTAGGCCTTTTAGCTCTTGTATTCTTTTTTCTACAGTGTAACGTAAATAGGCTTAGGATATAGGAAATTGTTGATGTTTTCCTTTAGAAGATTTGCTTTACATCCAGCAAGAATCACTTTCTTTGCCAAACCTCCAATAAGCAAGATTAGATCTTCAAGAAGTTTACAGGGATCAGCAGAATCCGATTGGAACAATGTTAACTTACTGTGCTTCTCCCAAAGGATGTTTTAAGAACAAAAAGTAGAATTCATTGATTGGATTATCAAACTGACTTATCTGTGTTTCACACAATGTTGAAATGTGCTTTTAGTTCAATCCATTGTCACAACTAAAGTTGTGATTTAGGGGGTTAGCTCTTCAGGAGGGTGATGGTAGAGACTGACTTCAGTATTTTTTTAAGGAGCGGCCCCACACCCGCCAACCCCGGTGGCGATCATCCGCAGAGGCTACATCGCCTCCCCATGCTGTTAGTGACTAAGCATGCATGGGGGTACTTGTTAATTGAATTCATGCAGTGTATTGGGTGATAGTAGTAGTGTTTGGCCGAGTACCGCTTCAGCACCCCGATTAGTATTGTTAATTCATGCTGGCATGCAATGCATGCGAGCGTGTCCTTGTGGTACCGTGGCTACAGTCGTGACACGACCTGGCTGCAGCCTAGGGGGTTTGTAGCTACTTAAGTAGGTAAATGAGGTTACTGGTTGTTAGTTTGTTAGATATGTAAATAGTTAAGTTAGAAGTGTTTGGTGATGGTAGGTGTATATGTGGTGTCACTCGATGTGTGATGGTGAGGATTTTAACAAGCATGTGTTGGTGAGATATGAGTGAGGTGGAAGTCGGTTATTGTTGCGCGGTGAGTCAGGTTGGTGATCGTAAAGTGAGATTTAGGCATGCATGTGAAAGGGGGCTACTAAAAAGAAAGATAAAATACATAACTAGTTCGAACTTGCCCCTCGTGGTGTAGAACTGGAATTCAGTCCCTTGGGTTATGGTGAGTGGTTGGTTTACCTTTGCAGTATTGCTGTAGCTGCTGGATTAGTGGAAGTTGGTTTGAGTGACCAGTTTCTTCAGATGTTGCTGTTTTGCCATGCCATGCCAACTCAATTTATTGTAGAGGAAACAAGTCCCCAATCTGGATTGTGATTAAAAGTGATAGCCCTGACGGGCCCTTACCTTTTAAGGATCTGTTGCCGTAATGCTGAGGGCGCAGCATGCAGGTCACTCTCCAAAGACGATGGGCAAAAGACTAAGACCAGGGGCAGACATAGACCAAAAATCAAAGAGGGAGAGAGAGAGACCGAGCCGTAGCTCTGGTTCCCCTTATATCGTTTTACGATTGCCTAGGGGGGTCTCTGCATTGTGACACAAACTATTCCAAATATCATGTTCCACCGCCTTCGATTTTAAGTATAGCAACCAATAAGAAAGTTGTATAGGTGTATGACCCTTTCTAACACTGAGTGACAGATCGAAGCTCAGCATGTTTTGCTTGATACCAGGCAGAGGTTAATGTCACTATAAAACACCGTGTAAGCAGCCTCTGACGTGATTGATCGTTACACTGAAATATAAACCAAACGAATTTAGCTTTCAAAAATGTTAATTTGCTACACCCCTCAGCAGCATATGCGACACAGTTTAGATCGAGAATGTGGTTAACCGCCACCTCTAATGATAGCCACCGCTTTTGCGAACAATGTTCAACAAAGTATTTCCCTCATTTAAGCTGTTGTACATACGAGGTGTGATAAAAAATTAAGGACTTTTTTTACATTTCGCGAGCTTCATATATCCGATTTTCAATTTTTTAGCTTGTTGGTACACATGTTTCTGACCAATATTGGCGTTTTCAGCTATTTTGAATGTTTATTCATTGTTTACAGTCGAAAAGGTTAGACGTGTTTTGGTGTGCTCGGCGATTTTTGCTTTCGAAAAAGATGGATCAAAGAATTTGTATTAAAGTTTGCTTGAAAAATGGAATAAAGTGCAACAAAGTATTGCAAATCTTCACTGTGTCTTTCGGCAAATCTACTACGAGCAAAACAAGAGCTTACGAGTGGTACAGACGTTTCAGAGAGGGCCGTGAAGACGTTGAAGATGATTACCGCCCTGGACGTCCTAGCACATCAATAATAGCCGACATTGTCGAAGAAGTGAATAAAATGATTCTGGAAATTGCCGAATCACTTTCAGAGAAGTTGTTTATGATGTCGGTATATCATTTGGTTCATGCCAAGCAATTTTTTCCGATGTTTTGGGCATGAAACGTGTGGCAACAATATTCCGAGATTGCTGCCTACATCTCACTGTTTGTTGGCCGTAATTTTGTGGTAAAAAACAACACCGTTATGTTGCCTCAGTCACCATATTCGCCTGACATGGTCCCCTGCGACTTCTTTCTATTCCCTAGGCTGAAGAAAACCATGAGGACGACGTTTTGCCACCACTGATTAGATAAAAACACAATCGCTGAAGGAGGTGAAGGGCATACCGAAAAATGAGTTTCATAAGTGCTTCCAAGATTGGAAAAAGCGCCGGCACAAGTGTATTACATCCAGAGAGGGTTACTTCGAAGGGAACGAATTGATGTTGATGAATAAATAAAGATTGATTGAGAAAAACGAATATTTCCGTTGTTTTTTGATCACACCTCGTATTTTATAAGTAGTTTGTTTAATTGAAGATCTCGCAAACCAATTATGGGTTTCAGATAGCAAAAACTCTTAAATTTCTAGGAAAGGTTTCTGCAGCAGCAGAAGATACAACCAACTGAACTGGATGACATACACATACAATAAGAAGTGGATGTTCAACTTCTTTTCTCGATACACGCAATTATTAACGCTAGCATTATCAGTTTCTATTCCCAAGTTTTGTTAGTTCAAGATTAAACTTACTAACAGCAGATTATAACACCTCAACAATACATCCAGCTTCTGCAGATCACAATTCTTGGAAACTACACGTTTTAGAGTTTCAAGGGCATAAATAATGCACACTCCCAATTGTTTTGTTACACTCACATCCGTCGATTCATCTACAAGAAAACTGTAAAACCCATACCAATATTTAATTTAAGTTCCTGTTGAACATGGGGGCTCAGCACATTTTTTATTACACATGTACATTTAGTACGATGCAATTTAACATCACTAGCTTTAAAACTAGCTTTAATTTGTTGACGTGGCCGAATGACATGATACTTAACCACCTAACATTATCAAGAGTTGATGCACAGCTTTGTTTGGGAAACTGATCACAGATTGATTTTTTATGTGTACTGTGTTTCAACAACTCCTTCATTGTAGTCTTTAAATTGCAAATGCAGTATCGACAATGAACAGTAGTATTATTTTCCTTCACTTCCACTATCCAATCTTTCAGCTTACTGTTCGCATGCCATTGTTTCCTAAACTTCTGTACATACGGCTGTTTGTTTTCCCCCATTGTTATAATTCATTTTAGTTAACGGGTTAATTAAAACAATTGTCTCAAAGTAGCACGTCACTACCCATTCAAGCAGTGCACTAGGCAAGTATGACTGTTAACACTGACCAAATAACCCACGCAGCTAAATTGTGATATGATTATTTTCTCACGATACATTGGTAGATTATTTGAGGTTATTTTTCTAGCCAAAGATAACAACGTGTAGCGAGCTCGTGACTGAGTGAGCGCAACGCAAGCAAATTCTTTCATACTATACACAATACAGATATTTATACTTTTACTGTTTGTGCAAGTAAGCGTATGGTATACAATGTCATGAGATCACTTGACACAAACATTCTCAGCTGAGGAAGTGAGAAGATAATGAGTCAGAAATTCTCCAATATACAGAGAAGTACAGAATGTTTAACTAAAGATTGAAATTATTATGTCATGAAAAATATATCCACATGTACACACAAATTAAATCACGAAATATTCATAAAACAAATATAGAGAACCTCCCTTTCAGTAACAAAAAACTTCCAAGTTTCCCTCTTACCTCTGTACCCATCTTTTTTCCCTTTGATTGGCACAAAAACTTCCAGATTCAGAGGTAAATTTCTGATATTGGCAACTATGTGGATAAATTAACAGGTATCCCCTTATTTGTGTGTATGTGTGTGTGTGTGTGTGTTTCCCTCCTCCTATCGCCCTTGTAAAAATATTTGTTGACAAGACTGGTAGAACCCCATTCAGAGCATAACTGAGCAGCGTTGGCAATTTAGCTCTTTTCGGGCTAGATCTAGCCTTTTTTACTTCATCTTTGGCCTCCATTTATTGAAAAAGTCTCTTCGAGCATTCTAGGCTCTTTGGGATAAATGTGGTGTAAAACGTGAGGTAAAATCTAGGGTGTATGTAATTTTCCGACTCATTAACATTATTCTTTCACACATCCTTTGTTATATCCATTCTCACATCCAATTGGGACATAGAACGGGTTTTCAGTGCAATGAATGTAGTGGAAAACAGATCAAGAAATAGAATGCCACCTCCTTTGCTATCTGCAATTCTCTCAATACTGTATGGGTTAAAAAGAAGTAACAGCAATTGCTGCGCATATAAGCTACCAGAAAACATCGTTGATTGCCTAGGAACGAGTGTTTCAAGACAGATTGAACAGTTGACGAAGAGGAGGAAAACGATTGAATGACAATATAAATATTTTAGCTATTATACATTAAGAGAAGCATCGATCGAAGGTAAAATTTATAATCAATATTATTATTTCTGGGGAAGTTGTTGTGATGGTACGTCCATGATAGAAAATATTTAGCCCCTTTGAGGAAAAAATTAATTCACACTTAAGACTGCTCTAAATGCAGTCTGGATAATCTGACGTTTATGAACAAGGAGTACTTTTTACTAAGTTTTGTATTCTTCAACTAATTTTATTATATTTTATATATTATTTTGTAATACCTACCAGTTAAAATAAATGAAACTACATTATTATTACGCAATAAATGAACATACAGCTTGGGATAAATACAACCTCACAGCTAAAAGTTATCCATCTTAAAATCGACCAATGAAACGAAACAAAATTTTGAATTTTCACCAATCACAGCCGGATGTCGCAGTGAAATTTAAAAAAAAAAAAAAAAAAAAAAAAAAAAAAAAAAAGTCCGTTTTATCACGCGATGTGCATTTGTCTCGTGATCAGTGTAGCCAACTCTATACCTCCACAATATAATACCTTAACATGCATCACTGACCACTTTTCTGTGTTTTTAGTAATTGAAAATTTAACTAACTTAATGTGTATACACTCAAACAATTGTTTTTGCGTATCCAGTCAAATAGTCTGAAATTATTTTGTATATTATGTAACAATAATTTATCTGCCTAAGCAACCATGAATCTTAGTATACACGTTCTTCAGAATGGTAAAATATTTTCTCAGTTTTGTTTTTCTCATTTGGTATTAATAAATCGAACGGTAGCGACTGTAATAGACTTTCGTCTATTTCATTCTCACGGTATTGATAAGTAAATATAACATTTGATACAATTGTCAATAATCTGTA